>JAWWEN010000009.1:19946444-19956705 GCA_035582955.1 Sycophila texana | reverse complement strand
CTATATGTCTGTCTCTCTCACTCTGGCGCCGCTAAGCCACGCCCACTTGTGTCTGGAAAAATGTCCCCCCTTCTACTAGTAACGATTCGCGAAAGAAGGATTCGCGAAATTCTGCCTGCTTTTCCAGAAACTTTAGACTTAGAGCTTTTAAAAGGCTTGGCCTGCTGTAAATGCTTTAAAAAAGTAGTAGTTTTTGTTGATTAATAATTTTAATGATAATGAAGCCTATCGCCAATGAGTGTACTTTTGATGATCAAGGAATTCAGGAATATCAAGTCCTTTCTAAATTCTTTCGTGCTCCGTATAATCAATTCGACTCATTGTGGAATTATCAATAATTAAACGAAATAATTTAATTAAAAACAATAGACCGTTTGTTTAATAATCAATTTGAATAAATCAACTATTTGTATTATTAACTTTAGTTATATTCTGTCGAATTAAACTCTTAAAGTGAACATTCAAGAAAAATAGCGTTTCCGTTGACGAATTCGCAAGAAAGGTTACGATCACGCACGTGCACGCGTGCATGCGTGAGAGTGAAAACTTTGATCTCGTCAATGATCATAAGAAACGAAAGAAGGAGCGACAGGAAAAAAAGGATCGATTCCTTCCGTGACTTCGTTCCCGTCGGCGTGGGGCGCGCGCGCGCTCGCGGCCTCGCCGTTTTCCGATTCTGCGGTCACGAACGATTCCTGGGCCGCGGGAGAGAGAGACGAGCCCATTATCGCGATTAGGCCCCGAGCCTCTCGCTCCCCCGCGCGCCGATTATCATAATGATACGTTCGGCCTATCGAAACTTACGACAATGATATAGATACGCGCGACAAAGAGGCACGATGCCGATTCCCACGTCGCCGGGGCTGCAGCGCCTCCCGCGCGCGCACATCACTGACTTTTTGTCCCTCTCCTCCCCTCGGAGAGGGAGAATTTAACGTCGCTTATTGGAGGCGGCGATTCGCGGAGTGACCTTTCGCATGGGCATCTCGCCGGCTGTATAATTACGCGCGACGTGAGGCGAACCCGGTACGTGCACGATTTTTCGGCGCTGTGAACTTGTTCTCTCGCTGTCTGCACGACCTTACAACCTTCGCCCATGGGAGCGACGATTTTTATGCCGCGCCGCGACCTTCACGGGCGATTTGCATAAATTTCCGAGATTCTTTTCTCCTTTCTCGACATAATAAGAACTTCAACGATCTTTAAAGGGAAAAACAAGAATTCTTCGTAAATTCAATAATAAATTGTAGTGATAGTAGTAGTAAGTAGTATCATTATAATTTCTATATAGAGTCTCTAATTTCTGAGCCAAATATTGCTGCCTGTAAATAATTTCTTTTTGCATATGATATCTTTGTTTTATTTTAACATTTTTTTTTTAACAACATTTTTAGTAATACACAGTTTAAAAACAGGAAATTTGTGGTATTATGTGAAACGTATGAGAGTACAGAGTGCGCAAGAAATGGAGGCATATTAACCAGAGAGAGTTTTACGATGCGGTCCACTTGTAGGTGGTGCGCCTCTTTTTTTCTTCCTCATTGGTCTTTTCGACGTAAAGGAAGAGAACGGCCCAAAAAAGGGATAAAAGTCGCAGTCTATATCTTTCTTGTGTGTATATTATAATGCCCCATAATTGCTTGTTGGTTTTATGCTCATCGCTATTCATTGGCTTGTGCGCGGATATCTCGGCACGCATAATTACGGGATTATGCGGCGCATGCGCAGCCCTTGCGTCCGGATTTTTTCAAGGAGACCTACTTCGTTAACGAAATTATTTACGCTTTCATGAATTTCAGAGATTAACTCATTTTTTCTCCGCTTTTATTTTTTGACAAATTTTTTTAATTCTTCATGCAGATTTGAAACTCGATTACGCCGATCGATATAAGGATAAAAGTATCAAGACAAGCAGCGAAATTAATCATTTCGCAAGCCTAATTATTCCTCGGCTCGAAGTTTAATTGAATTTCGCTCACATTTAATTCGAAAGTACACGGGCGAGATGCAAAAGTCGCGAAAAACGCGATCGGCCAGTAACGTTCACCCGTACGGAATTCCTTCAGATATTAAACTAAAATTAATACGATTATCTCGTGCGATTAGCGTGAGAACGAATTAGCCGTAAAATCGATCCTCGGGCGTGCGCTCGCGCGAATTTCCACGTGGCGGAGGCCGGGAAACGTGAGAAATTCGTCGGTGTCACTTTTCGCGCTTGACTGGCGCCCGCGCCGTCGAGGCTTTTCAGCGTGCCTTATCTCTGCTCGCGGGGCGAGGCTCGGCGCGCCAGTGAAAGTCCGCGCGGCGCAATGTAGGGGGTAACCCGCCGACACGCATCGCCGCGATTTCCGCGTGTAGTCGTTTTTTTTTCGGCTCCGTTCGGCGATTCGCGGCTTTCCCTTTTTCCCGGTGGCGCATAAATTTGTCGCGAGGAAAGCGGGCCTTAATTGATCGCTCGGTTTATCACTCGCGTGAGCCGTAAAACTCCCCGCGGTACGGTTTGCTTTGAGTTAGTCAGTGCGACGGAGCGCAAAAGTTTTACTAGGTTTGTTGGGATTTTTTGGCGTGGAATGGTTTTTGGGAGATCTATTTCAGGAGCGTATTTTGTTTTTTTTTTTTTTTTTTTTTTTTTTTTTTGTAACGGCGATCATTGAAATTTGAGAGAATGTCTTTCATCCGGGCTGCTTGCGGGTTTGGTCGACGCTGGGCAATTGCGTGGGGAAAGTTTGTACTTGTTTATTTGTTAAGGATAAGAGTCTGGCTGGTTTACGGCATGTTGGACATTGTTTTCATAATTAATCGGCGCAGTTTATGCAGCTGCCTTTATTATCTGCATTCCGTTCAGGAATATTATGGATATTGCGGAGAGAAGTTCAAATTATCGGGTTACGATCTGCTTGATTTGTGATGTAATCTGTGCTATTATCTAATACAAGGGATTATTACAAAATTATTTAACTTCTACGCTATATTAACTTCGTTGTAATAAAGTATGCGAAAATTTAATTCTCATGATATAAATTGGAGCTTATACACTTTTTCTCATATTGATAAGATTTAATTCAGTTATATAAATATTTGAATATGCTGTTAGGAATGTCGAAGTTTGTACCAGTGATTATCATCTCAAGAGATTACACAAAAATTTCGTTGATTTTATTCCATTCTAGCTGTTTCTAACACTAACAAGGCGTATTTAAGTGCCTATATCTTCTTGTAAATTTTAATTAATTAATTTTAATTAGAAAATTATAATAAACCTACTATTTATTTGCATTTCTGGATCAACAACAAATTAAGTACAATCTGAACTACCACAGTGTGAAATTATATACTTTTAAGAAAAGTCAAGCAAAAATAAAAAAAAAATAAAAAATGCAAACAAATATTTATCAAATATATGCGTAAAAATAGTGCAATTTACTAAAAATAAAAAATTTACTGCAAAAATACTATACTTTTTTCCAAGTGGTCTTTTCATCAAGAACCACGAATTTTAAATCAACCTACATTTTAAAGTCCAGCACACACTCTAAGTCGTTTGCTGATAAAAAAATAAAAAAATAAAAAGTAGAAAATTAGTTATTCCTCGACAGCTAAAATACGTAAGGCCCCGAGCTCGACACGCTCGCGGCGTGCAAATATAGCAAGTGGCGAGAGCCTTGCGTATATTCACGGTCGCGCGCCTTCTGCTTAGCAAGTCGTCTCGCGTGCGTCCCCGGCGCGGACGTAATCGTAAGGGCGCGCGAGCGATGGCGTCGCGATTCTGTCGACCTTTGGCTCCTCGCGGCCCTCGTGCTCCCTCGCCCGCCGAGATTTATTTCGCCGCCGGCCACTTTGTCTCCCGGCCGTGATTAAGTAACGCGTACTCCGCGAATTTTCGCGAGGCTTACGGCCCTCTTGTGCAACTGATGGATGCCCCTCTCACAAGTACTTTGCATTCTTTTTGCGGCTTCCCTTTTTTTCAAGCTCGATACTTTCGCGTTCTAAGGGGGAGGCTTGTAGTACGCTATTTGCATGTGATAGCAAAATAATCGACTCGTGTGTTTTCATTTGATAAAAATTATCATTGTAAATTCTTATCAGTGGAAATTAAAGCAATGTACAGGGTAACAATGAAAAAAAGCACGCTTTCTTGAATTTCCTTGAAGAAAAGCACATTTCCAAATATAATAGAGTGCAATGAAGAAGTTTAATTTGAATAAAGCAAAAATACGCGCCGTGTATTTTTTTATCTTCATCATTCAAATGTAAAAGTTTAATTATTTAGAGATGACAGAGGGAACAAAGTGCGAAGAAGTGAATCAAGGTCCTGAATTACCTTAAGCAACCGAGGTATCGGTCGCACACGACAAAATATTAAAGCAAGCAATTGAATGTAGAGAAGCGAGCGAAAAAAATCCGCGATTAATCAACAGCCAGCGGCTGCTCTTGAATAATAATCCGCCGAGTAAAATATTCATCGAACTGCCAATTTAAATTTATTCATGAAATTCATGAAATCCGTCCGACAAAATGCATCGCTCGGAGAGAAAGAGAGAAAGAGAGTGAGCTCGAGCGAGCTCGAGCGCCAGAGAAGTGCACGCTTGGGCCCGGCAATTTCGCCCCGGCGAAAGCACCGGGCGCACGAGTGTCCTTCGACGCGCGAGCACGTGTCGGCGCTTTTCGACTTTTCGACCCCTCGAGTGCAGTGTCCATATTTGATCGCGGGAACAGTCGGACCCGCATTATCGATATGTTTGAAGTGTGCTTCCGCCGCTCGGGTACCGTGAGATGCGCGCCGAGCGAAGTTCGGCAGGAAGGGACAATAGAGCCTGAAATTTGTACGAATTTACCCGACTGCGTACGTGGACAAACAGACGGGAATTGATATTTATGCGACTACCGTCGGCCGTCGAAAGCTCGCTGTTTACCCTTCGCCACATATTGCAGTGACTTTTTAAATGCATGTTTGGGGAGAAAATATTAATACAGACTTTAATGCAAGGCATGGTTTTCTTGCAATTATAATCTCTAGATTGATTTTATTCATGGATGCTATAATAATTTTGCGTAAAAGTATTCGATTGTTTTAAACGTGCCCAGTCATATCAATTAATACATTCCCACAAGCACCGACTAATCAAATAATAACAATATGCTTTCTTTTTTTGTGTTCTAGGTAAGTACATCGTTCTCAGACAGCATTTAATCACGGAGAACGTCTGGCTAAGGTCAAAGGTCAAGTATACACAGTTTTCTCGTCTCGCCCTCTCTCTTTAGTGGTGCGCGCGCGAGTGTATTTAACGCGTCATACACGACGCTCGTCTCTTAAAAGTCGTCGGAAGGCACACAGTCAGCGTCTTCCTCATTAGCATCGTCATCGTGATTTTCCACCTCCCGTAGCCCCGTCGGCGGCAGGCACCGCTGCCGATGCTCGCTGCGCGATCCCGCGGATACATGAAAACCAATCGCGAGCTTGTATCGGTACTTTTATCCGAGATGCTTTATTGGGTAGTAATATCGCGCGTCTCATTTACAAATTCATGTGGTAGCTGTTAATATTTCGCTATCTATATGTTCATGAATGAAATTTAAATTTACCGCGTAAAAAATTTAAGTTTGGATGAAGCCTGCTAGTTCGAGGAATATAAAACTAGAAAATAGAAGGGTAATCTAATTTTTTCCATCTATAGATTGCCGCAAGATTTTTTCGTAAGCGAATATAAAGCATTTAACTTCAAAAACTTAAAGAATCTGAGTCAATGTAATTATCTCTCCTCTTTCGTATTTTACGAGTTATTAAAAAATAAGCTTAGGCAGAATGAAAAATTAGGGTTAACGTTAACATCCGCCCATCGCCGGAATTGAACTCGAAAAGCTTTTTTGTCCGGCGCATTTCAAGTTGGGTTCGCGGATCCGCCGGTAGATAGATGATGAGCGAATTTCCGCTCGTTACGGGCACCGGTACGACCACGAGGTGCGTTACGTATGCGCGCACCTCTGCATATTCCCCTGCTGCGAGCGAATCCTCGAAGAGGTTGTTATAAGGAGGCCCGTCGCGGAAGCGCTTCGGTACAGCTCGGCATGAAATCGCCCCGTCGAACAAGACGTTAGAGCCTGCTTTATGCGTGCGTTCGCGCGGAGATGGATAGTTTTGCGTCTGCCCCTTTGCCGGCGAAAAACTGAAAAATTGGCTTCTTGTATACCTACGCTGTAAGAGCGCCGGGGCCCTCCAAAATTAAAAGACGCTGATAAAGTGGAGATTAGATGCATTGATTAGCAGGCCGCAAAGGGCTCATGTAGTTTTCTTTTATGGAAGTTCGAGATTTATGGTGATGCGAGGAGATCCCGTAGTTTTCAGTTTTATGGCCGTTACCACGGTGACTGGGCCTTTCTTTTTGTCGATACTTTACGGTACTATTCTTTTGTCTTTTTGCAAATAGCTCGGATATTTTTATTGCAGTTTTTATTGATTTACATTTTAAACGATAAATTCATGAAGCTTCTCTTTCACATCCTCTTGTCGAGTAATTCAATTATCGTTTGGAACAAACATTAACAAAAAGGGGGCATAAAGTTCGTGTAATGTTTCAAAGCCATTTCGTAAATTGAATTAAACAATGTCCGCAAAAAAAGGGAGTGCGATCCGGAGGCCACTCGAGCAAAAGCGTATCAACGTGCGCGCCTTCTTCGGCGCAATTTACAAAGAATGCCCTGAGATTTGTTGGCCGAGTTCGCGCTAATTGTCGTCGTTGTGTGCCTTTTTTTTAAGGGCGGACACCGCGCGAAAACTCGCGATCATTAACGTGATCTTCCGTGTTATGGCCCAGTCGGCAATATCTTCATAATTGCGAAAATTACCGGGGTGACTGTGTATGTGTGTGCACCTCGACGCTCCCGTGACAAGATAATACGAGCGCGCGCGCACCCGCTTTTTCTTGGCTCGTGAGCGCCTTGGAAATGATCGCTTATTCAATCGCGCAAATTGTCTGGCATTTTTCGGACGAGCTTTCGCTCGTCGGCAATTGTCATTCGGGCTAATCGTTGGACGCGAACGCCTTTTTAAATTGATTAAGTTATTTGTTCGAGATCACGATGTAAAAGGATAATTTGATTAAGATTTCTCTCCGATTTTTAAAATGTTTTATACATCGTTTTTTTCAAACTTATTATTACAAAATTACTTATTATAGACGAAACATTCAAAAAATCATTCATGGACAGAAGGAAAATAGAACATTTACAAAACCAGAGTCGTGAAATACTGCAACATAATTAATGTAATCTTCAATTTCGAAGGAGACTGTTTATTTGACTTTGTGGTGTGATTTAATTAATTGACTATTCAACTCGAATACTATGTCCAGACTTTTTTACAGACGTTTTCTTTAGGAAGACGTGGCAGACGATTTTTTTTCCCGATGCATATTCAATGCACATTTAGAGATCTAATCACACAAAAGCATTTAAATTCAATAGTAACGACTACCTCGTATTGAACTGTTTAAGAATACGTTTAACAACAAGCAGTTTATTATAAATAATAGCAATTTTTATAAATTCTTCAATTAAATTAGAACCTCATGAAAATCTTCTACAATAAAATAAATTCTATAAAACATTTAAATTATTAAAGTCATCAGTCGCGTCATAAAATACATTAATTATTTTTAAATATAATCAATTTTATAAAAAAAAAAAAAAAAAAAAACACCAGTCTTCGTAACAATCCATATTCGCACAAAAAAATGTTGAAACTTGAATTTTCGACCGCATTTTATCACAGCATCGTGACCGCCTGAAACGAGATTTCAATTCGGCAAAAAATCTTCGCACTGATGTTCATTAGAAACACCTAAAAAGCATGCACTTCGTACCAAAGTGATCGTCAGCGTAAGGCGGGAGGGAAGGGAAAAAAGAGGAGAGGCGGATATTCCCGCGGGCATCGGCGCGCCGGTGTAAATCGGCGGCGAATCGACAGCTCGGCAAAAAGACTCTCGGCTGCTGGTGTTTGTTTTCCTCGAGCGTCGTCCTCCGCGTTGTCCTCGCTGCTTGTAAATTGACTTTTCTTCAGACTCCCCCCTGGATAAGACGCTTCGCCAGCGGCGGACGCTTCGTCCGCCTGCTCGACTTTGCTTTACGGTAGCGCAGACTTCGCCGCCAGGGTCGAATCCGATATCTTCAACTGCAAATTGGCATTGCAGTCGCGCATTGAAACATTCTTTAAATGAATGTTTGGAATTTTTCCATTCAAAATTTTCATAAAAATAGATTAATATGAGTAGAGACACTCACGGTTGGAGATAATATTGCAGACGCAAAATAATTCGTGTATTTGACTGGTTGAGTAAATACACTAAAATTAATATTCTAATTTAAATTTCAAAGAAATTTCAGATTTCTTTTTAATCGGAAAATAATTAAATACTCTAAAGACAAAGCAAAAACTTCGATTTCATTCATTTTTTAAAGAAGTAAATTACGTGTATAAAAGAATATGTAGAATCATAAATTATTTACTAATTCATATTTTCATTATGAATTAGTATGCTTACGATTTACATCTCCATTATTTCCTAATTAAGTTACGACAAAAGCATCGAATTTAAATTTGCCAAAGTCGGAACAACTTTATGAATCTAAATAGCTAAGACGAACTTCTTATCACAGCTCATACGAAGTACTTCTGAAAAAACTCGTCGATGCAACTAATTTTACGGCGGAGACAATAAAACTCGCGGTCAACTTGTTCGTGCCCAACAAAACTCGTCATCTTGATCTGAAGCTAAAACTCGGTGCGCACACGTCGTTTCTATAAATCGCCGCGCTTACTCGGCGATAAAAACACCCGTCCATCCTCCCATGCTAATGACAGATCAATCGGGGATATTTTTCTCTCTTCGCGCGAGCATCGCGAAGTCGCCCTGGAAAAAAGGAGGAGGGGAATCGCAGTGACCAGACTGCGAGACGCGCAAGACCGGAAAAACTCTTGTCTCGTACGCGCGTGGGAAAAGCCGGTGGTGGGAGGACGACCCGATCGCCGAGGCAACGTTTTTCTTGAGGCGCGAACACTTGCTTTTTCAATTGCCGATTAGAATGTGCTATCGTTTCCCACCTTTTTCGACGATATAACATGTATTATTTCTTCTTTTAACACTCGATCATACAGTACTTTATGAATTTACAAGTATACGTTTGATACCCGATGTAAAATTAGTTAGTTGGTTAAAATCGTTTATACTGTCAATGCAATATTTATCTCCACTATTAAAGAAATATAAAAAAATTCTTGAATGATCATTAGCTCGGTAATACTGAATGGGACATTCATTATATAGGATATCAATGTATATTGATTAGCATTGCACCGTAAATTAAAATAGATTGAAAATAAATTCTGCCGTTTACACCACAGACGAGCTCGCACGCTTGATAATGGCCGGAGCATTGAAGACTTAATTGTCAATTCTCAAAATATTCAAATGGTCAAGTTGACGCGCGGAATTGTCCGACGCACGGACCCAGCGGGTGGCTACGCCGGTCCCGCACGAATCCTTCAAACTTGAGAATACCGCGAGGCCACGAGGGGAAACTCATTCCCGTTCGTTTTTACGACGCCGACGATTCTTACGCGCTGTACCCCGTAACGGACACTCGCCTTTGGCGCATGAGTATCGCTCGGCGAGGAGCCGCAAAAAAGGTCGCGTGGGTGCTTGATTAACGATTCTATTTCGGCGGACGCTCTCTAAGCTCCGTGAAACACGCGGAAGCAATAAAAGCCTGTGAGCCCGGTCGTTAATAACTGAAGCGCTGGGAAAAATAGCGACGGTGTCGTGCGTGTTGTGTCTTGGATTTTACGCCTGTACGTCTCAATTTGCAATTCCTTTATAGAATCCGAGAAAATCCGGGTTACATTGTACAATGTATATAACAGACATATCTTATATCATTCCGTTTATTTGAAGATACTTCTTCCTTTTTGTAAAAGAATGCACGACTTTTGCATTTTTTCTACCAATAGTGTGCCTAAATTATTGTCGAAGAAATTATCTTTTATTTTCCATGAAATTAATCATATTCATGTCATGAAAAATTAGAGTATATTAGTTTGTACCTTCTGGAATTTTCGTGATTGAAATAAATACTTCGGGAAGTGACACGAATTTATAGTAGAAAAAAAAATTCTCTGCATGATTGAGCAGTTACTCTCTAAAGTTGAAACAGTGAAGTTTGCGCAGTTATAACTATTTTACAGTGAAAATTCACTGATTTACAGTGA
>JAWWEN010000009.1:19908552-19946344 GCA_035582955.1 Sycophila texana | reverse complement strand
CACTGTAAATCAGTGAATTTTCACTGTAAAATAGTTATAACTGCGCAAACTTCACTGTTTCAACTTTAGAGAGTAGAGATTATGCAAATTAACAGTAACAATCCATTTATTCGCATTAAGACAGGGATGACAAACATCTATTTAAATTTATAACCCCGCGCGCGTCGAGGAGTAAGAAAAAAAAAGCCCGAGAAACCCGTTCCTCGCTGCCTCCGCCGGGGCAATCTTGTCATTAGTCAAAAAAAGGCGAGCGGTCGCGAGCGCGCGGGGGGGAAGTCAATCTTCGGATTCGCCGGAACCCGGGCCGCCAAGACAGTAGGAGAGCGAACGGGAATAAAAGGCCGGCTTGGCTGTCAAATCAGAGACACGTCAAATCTAGCGGAGGGGGCCCCCTCTTAAGATCACTTAGCGCTGGCGCGCGAGTCAAAGGCCCCGCCGACGAGAAAATCGAGCCCGCCTCGTTTGGGCTTAATTTTACTTCCTCGGCGGCGTTGCTTTCTCTCGGATTCGCTTCCTCCCTCGGGCTTTTCGGTCGATTGCGCTGATTGCGCGCGCCGCTTTGGCTTATCACGGACGACGCGCTGATTCGATCGAGAGCAGTCTACGCTCCTGAGATTTCCCTTCCTCATTATACCTCCTAAGTCTTTTGCTCGTAGAATGTAGGAACGCGCTGCTCGTGTCGAGACATTTTCATGTAATTTATATTCTTTTCCTCTATTTCTAATTCTTTATTTTGTATACTATTATTATATTTTTAACATTTCAGTAATTTAATTTAATGATTAACAGATATATCAAAGTTAAATTAAAATGATCACGGCTTATCGCAAAATAAGATATCAACAAGTATAAAAATTCATTTGTTGCGCAATCTCTTATAGTTTAATAATCATGAGAAAGGCAGTGAGCCAAAACTGTCAAAATCGTAGAAATTTAAATGAACAAAATAATTTAGATCTGCTTACAGGATCGTTAGATCGTCGAGTTGACCACCTGCCTCGCTAATTTAGTTGTTTTCTGTATGAAGTTCGCATGTAGGTATCCTACAGGAGAGAACGGAAATGGAAGAAGGCAAAAGGAAGAGAGCGAGTGTAGTCTTACGCGGAAAGGAGGTCTTCCGATGACGCGGCGTGATGCCGGACAAAAAGACCACGACGCGGCATAACCCACGGGCGCTGTGTATCACCTTATGTAGGCTGAGTCAGGCAGGACGCGTTCCCGGGAAATGCTTTTTTGCGCCCGCGGCTCACTCGGTTATGCAGTCGTCGCCTCGCGAGCTCCTAAGAAATACCAGGACGACCGAGCGAGGTCGTGTCGACTCTAAAAATGGCCTCATTCGATCAAATGAAGAAAGTCGACTTTAGTTGGAGGAGGGTTCAGTCTGCGTAAAAGGCTGCTCGTCTGCATCAAGGACAAGAGATGATTTCTTTTTCATTTATTAATAGAAAATTATTAACTTCAAGTCAAGCAATTCGGAATCAAAATTTTCAAAATGTTAAAATAAATTTTGGCAAATGTTTGCAAAATATTCTATACATTCTTCAGAATGCTCATGACTTGATGTCGACATGAGACGAGTAATAAAACCTTCAATTAGTAACTTATTTGAATAATATCTTCGTATGATTAACTTCAAATTGCTTCCTCGTAATATCCGCAAGGGGATATCCTCGTTCCCGTGAAAATCGATAAACCCCTGCCTCGAAAAAATCCACCTTCGATTTCTCTATCTCCAGCGCTGCGATCGCCTTCGAAACCACGCCTAGAGCGCAAAAAAGAGCGGGCCGTAATTGCGCTGCAAATATCGCGTGTGCACCGCGAATTTACACGTAAAACCAGGAAAAACGACTTTCCCACATGTGGAGGCGCAACGCGGATATTCCCCTCGTGCCGCCGCCGCTTCATGATCGTCGCCAAAGGCCACTTGCTAAGTACAATCCAACGCATCGAAGTGCTGGGTTCTAACGAAAATGATTCGAGTGCCCCTTGGGCAGCAGTCAAAGCAATCGATGCACGCACTGTTATTTCGGCTCCGGTAGCCTCGTATCGTAAAATGCAGTTCGTGCGTAGGTTATCATTTTCTTTTTATTTGTGAACTGCGAGTGTTCAAAACAATATTTTGTTTAACTTGTCTGTCTGGAAAATGGAAAATCTAAGGCGTTATAAACAAATTTAATGTAAATTACTCATTCATTAAAAATCATTAAAAAAAAAAAAAGATAGTTTCTCAGTCTTCACTTCGACGTGTCTGTAGAGCTCAGAGTGAAGTGGAATATTTTGCAATTAAAGGTAGACTTACAACATATTTCGCGTGCGCTCCTATTTTTTTTTTATTTCGCTCGCGTTTCACCGAAGCATCGACTTGACTATTAGCTCGCTAACGGTATTAACATTTAAGATTTTCAAGGGCATTTCTCGTGTTTTATCTTCGTTCCGGACATATCTATCTGGTGCATCCCCCAAGCGAAGGCAGGAAAAAAGCGTGATTTACATCGCGAGCGCGTATAATCGATCCGCGGGAAAAAAGCGAATGCTCGAGTCCGACATTCTATACCTCCGCGAGATCGCGCTTAAAGCATGCTTTGATTTTTACGGCCAATTCTGTTCGCTTCGTTCTAACGAATAAAGCAGCCTTCGCTTAAGTAGAGGATGTGATCCGCGTAAATCAGACTAAGCCATTATCAATGCATGATTTACAAAACAAGCCGCTTTTTCTTCTGCCTCGTAAGGCTTACTAAAAATGTGAAATCATATTTACTTGCAAATAATATAATTCCTTTGTACAACTCCATCTCATTCTAGCGATGTTCTTGTATCATAAGCCATTGAAATTCAAGAACCGCACGCACGAATTTTTCCTCGACGCCCGTGGACGAGCAAACGCATTTCTAAATGTTTCTAAATAGGACCACTTACAAGTCGAGTGCTGCCCGCAAACATTGCGATTTATTACGCGAACCAGTTCGCCGCGTGATTAAGTGAGTCGCTTCAGGTATATTAATGTCTTTATTAAATCCTACAAGCCGGCGGGAAAGCCCCGTAAAATATCGCAAAACTCGCCGCGAGATTTAACAAAAAAAAAAAAAAGAAAAAAGAAAGAAAAGAAAAAAAAGGGGAAGCGAACGATCGATTCCGAGCGCAATTTCCGAGGCGCGCTGAGTCCTGCACCTGATCCGAGCCGCTCGTTAATTATCGCTCGGCAAGGCGTCCGTGACCGCGCGAGTCTACGGTGAGAAGAAAGCGTCGGGAGGGAAATTAGAGGAGATTCATCGCTGATTGACAGCGAGTAAAGGGGGAATCGCAGTTGGAGAAACGGTGCTGCTCTTAAATTGCGATTCTTAGGGTTGAATTGCAGCCGGCAGAAAAAGATGTATATATGTAATATATACACCTCTCCGATAGCGTTAATAGTTACATCCAAAGGAGATATCACTCTTGTAAATGAGGCGCGTTTTGATGAGCGCATTATGCAGTTTTATCTGGTTACTATCAATCAGAATAAATAAATCGTTAATTTTGTCAGCATTATAGTTGCGATGCATCCTTTTATCATAACTGATGCTGCAATTATTTTCGTTTTTAAATGCAGTGGCAGTGGCTCTATGAATTTCATGCTCGTTTTGTAGTGCTACGTGATTATTCCCCCGGCGCTTTAACCCCCAATTAAAAATAATGCCGGACCGACCTAGAGAAGTATTTCACGAGTTGGCCGGGCAATTAAACTCGATGAACGTAATCCACAACATCGGTAGGGTAGACGCTAGAGCTTCGCGCTTGGCAATTCTCGGTCGCATTTGTCGAATACCACGGGCGCCGCGGGAAAACACCTCCTCCATTAAAGTTCCTCGCTCCCCCGTCGCTCGCGTCATTAATATTGAAATTACGTTTGCCCGGACTTTTTTTTTCGAGTCGATATAGGCCTTTCCTTTTTACCAGCCGCGCGACACCGTTAGAAGCGGACGATCGGGATTTATTTGGCCGAGCGCGTTTGAGGATTCGATCCCAGCGTGTAAATGGAATGAAAAACGGGCTCGCGCGTCAAAGTGAATAAGCACGAGTTATACATGCGTCCGGGGAAATGAGCGCCTTCGATCATCGCCGATATAGCCGTAACTCGTGAAAATATTGAGCCTTTTTTATTTGGAGCGCCGCTCTAATGAATTTCGCCGCGACTTTAAAGAGGACGGTGTTTCATTATAAATGCCTGAATTATTCTCGAAATGTAAAGGCCTAATGGGTTCGCGCATACGGAATGTTGTACCGTTTAAGTATTTTCCTCGTCATTCAATGAAATTTTTTAATTAACCGATTGATAATTCTAGATGCCCCTTTTTCCTAGTGCGTGTTGGTTTTATCGGCGTATTTGCCGTGGAAAATTAGTAATTTGTTTAAATGCATATTCCTTTTTATAATTAAATGTAAATGGAAGTATGTTGCCGTAAATGGCGTTATAATTTCAGAAAGACCCTGTCGTCGGTATACCCATAAAGTCTCCGCTAAATTTGTTCCTTCCCAGTCGGAATTTGTAAAATTCAATTTGCATCTGTGATCCAGCTGTTTCTGCGCTCCTTCCACGCGTCTCCGAGACTCCAAGAGATACACCCCTTCGGCACGGATAACGCGCCTTCATCATTCATCCGCCCGAACGAAGTTCATTTTGAAATACAAACTAGAACCAATAACAGTTATTCACACGGCGTTCGCGCGGAAAAAGCAAAGTGATAAAATCCTTCAGCTCCAATTTCCCCGAGTCAATCGACCAGAGCAATCATCCGAGAATGAACTTTCCAGGGGAATTAAAATGGAAAGCATAAAAAGTCCGTCGGAAGAAAACGAGAAAATGCGTGGCGAGATAGCAATGCCGCGGACGCTAACGAGTGACACTCGGTCGCGATAGGTTGACTAGTGTCGCTTAGCCGAGGCGGCGATCGAGGCCCCCTGATACGCGAAAAGCGCGCGGGGCTACTTCTTTATGCCGTGTTTCGCCGATAGACGAGCTAATTGCCCTCTGTGTTTCGAGCTTTTCGCTTTTAATTGCCCCCGCGGTTATGCGCTGTGTTTCTTCCTCGCCTATCCTGAGAGCCCGTCGCTTACTTAGCATGTGACAACTAACGTCCTCTTAATTTATACGAACGCAGCGACGATTATTTTTCTAAGGAATTAACCGAGAGACGACGGAAGCATTAGAGAGCGCGTAGCTCACGGTGTCAATTAACCTTGTAAGTTTAATCAGTCAATGATGGGGTACTATTTACATTCTTAAATAAATTACACGCTAAATGGCTAGAGTGAAATTTTACTCTTTTTTTAGAGTCATTCTAGAGTTAATTCATTCGTAGAGTTAAACTTGAACATTTCTCTAGTAAAGTGAAATAATTATGAAAAATTTACTCTACTTCACTCTAATCGAGGTAGTTAATTTCAATCTAAACTTCGAGTTAAAATTTAACTCCAATTCACTCTAACCGGTTTAGTGTGATGTAAATTTGATCTGTGCGAAAGTTGCATGAAAAATCGTACATTTATTATCTTCGCTGAAACTCGAATTTAAGACCCTACAAAAAGCACGAGGTATAAACGAGGTATAAACTTGTATGTGTATATATATACCTTTATGAATTACGAACTTGAGGAAACTGCGAAAATGAAGTAACACCCGCGAGACAACAAGTCCGGATCGAACAGTCTCCTCACTCGCTCTTGTGTACCTCGAGATATATATATAGATACGCTGGATATCGTGCGGAATCGGTGCACGATGTTTATGGACCGGGTACTGAAATGAAAGGTCAGGCGGAAACGCTGCTCATGTGGGTGTACGGGTCAGGAGTAAAGAGGGAGGGAAACAGAGGGAGATGCGAATAATGACCGTTGATTTGCGAGCAAACCCGGCATAAAGTTCCACGGGTCTACTGCGGGCGAACGCGCAATTTTTTCGCGAATACATTTTATCAGTCACGTCACCTTAAATTCAACCCAAAGGATACCCGATACGTTAACCATGGAACTTTGTGTAATATCAATGAGCAAAATATGCCTCCTACAATCATCTAACGGGATTTCGATAGATTTCAATTAGGAAAATTTACTGATCTTTCCACTCCGCATACATTGCAGACAAGAAATCATTTGTATGTGCATAAAATTTTTCATTGACGCAAGGTGAAACAAAAAATCCTTCTTCTTAATCAATCTCCAAAGCTATTCCTTTAATAGATAACACTCCCATCCTCTTCATCAGTAGCCGATACTTACACCTCGTCACACCATCGCTATTCATCAAAATGCGCAGCTTTCTTTCCCTCTAACTCCCTGCAAAGAAAACCACCTCGAGTAGAGCCAAGCAAAAAAAAAAAAGGATAAGCCCCTCGGCCGTCTTAATCAAACACCGGCTAATTGAATAAATTTCATCGGTCGATTTTTCCGCGGCGTGCGCGCGCGAGTCGCCGGTAATTTAATGAACGGCCGCGCGCATTAGCATCCCGCTCGGCAATCATCGTCACCATCGCGCGGTCGCCGCCGAGCGGCAAATAGACGCGCGGCGCGTCCGGAATTGATGAGCGCGTCGCTGCACCGAGGGCCGACGCGAAATGACCGTGATTACGCCGACCGATAATCGGAGCAGAGAGTCGCCCGCCGCGGAGAAAGGGGGAAAGAGCAGATAAGGCGGAGGAGCTGGTGGCTCCCGCGGGAAAGGTCATTTGTTTCGCCG
Source organism: Sycophila texana (assembly GCA_035582955.1). Taxonomy (NCBI): domain Eukaryota; kingdom Metazoa; phylum Arthropoda; class Insecta; order Hymenoptera; family Eurytomidae; genus Sycophila; species Sycophila texana. The sequence goes on along the minus strand of JAWWEN010000009.1, from coordinate 19,939,632 downwards.
CGCGCGCAATCCCGAGACCTTTCTTTTCTTTTCTATGGAGCCACTGATGTTGCTCTGTAGGCTCTCGTCTCCGGTGGATCTTTTGTTTTTTTATTTCCAGGCGATGCTGCTGCTACGTACGAATGAAAATTTAATCGAAGCAACCCTTGTTGCTGGCTGGATAGTAATTATTTATTGCAGCGAGGTAATGATTTTGATCGAATTGAATTAGATTTTTCTAGACGTTCGTTTTCTTGCTATGCGGTGTGATGTGAAATTGCAAGTGTAGGTTTTTTAGAGTGTTTAATAATAAACGATTTTTGAATAATTCAGACACTTTGCAATCATCTTTTAATTAATTTTCTTCAATTGTGACTACTGAAAAATTGTTAAATCGGAATTCTTAAAGAAAACGCTACTGCGACTATAAGTAATGTTCTAAATAATTCAGATATATAGTTTTATTATTTGTTCAAAGGAAACAAAGATGTAAAAAGTTATATCCGCGTTAACTATTTTACTCATTCGTATGAAACGTATTAATGGCTCAAAGCGGAAAGTGAATCTTTGTGTTCTCGTTTCTCGACGATATTAGCCGGAGGGGTCGCGGGCGCATTGACATAAATTGTCGCGTCCGTTCTCGTTTAATTTCGTTCACTCCATGTGTTCGGACTTTTTACACTCGAGCTGTTACTTCGCACATTTTCACTTTTCTAACTTTCGAAAGCATATATTATCTACATGGAATTGTAAATTATAAGATTCTATGATTTATTTCAAGTAATAAAATTAAATAATATTACATGTTACTTTATTACACTATACTACGCTATTAGTGTAATGTTATTTGAATATAGTTAAATTGCTGTGATTTTAAATATTTAGAACATTTTTGCAAAAATAGAGATGCAGAGATGATCGCATCGCAGTGTTGGATGCATAAGCGACGTCCTCTGAAATAATCTCTAAATTTAGTGAACGTCCTTGAAAGACGAGACCAGGATAAAAGCGCATTTAAGAGAGACCAGAGGCGAAGGAGTGGTGTATAGAGCGAAGCAGAGAGAAAAGTGCCTGCGGGGCCTTCCTGTCGAAAATCAGGTTTTGAGCCCCGGATCGCGAATCTCGCGGGTAAAACACCGCACTGGGTAATTGCCCAATGGAGGAGGATCCACGAAGTCCGCGGTAGCGAGCTAGAGACGTCCGGGAGATGGAAAGAGGAGACGAAATGACAACGAATGAGAGGGAGAGAGAGAAGCCACTAAAAAGAAACGAAAATAAACTATAGGGCACAACGGCTGGAGGACAAACGTATAAAAGCGCGGTGCATTTACGTCTTGTACTTCAGAGATGTGTCTCGACTCGTGGAATGAAAAATAAATTTTAAAATGTTAAAGCTACTTGTAAATCTTTAGATTTATTTCATTAATTTTATTATTCTAATATTAATCTATTTTTTTCTGTTTGTTACAGGTAAGTTCTCGTCACCTTTCAAACTCACCGCAAGGATTATTCTCGAATTTGAAAAGATTTCACGTGAAGGTCAGATCGTTCTAAAATAATTTACTTAAATCCCTAATGACGTTCACATTACAAGGACAAAATGTGGACAAATTACTTATTACCGACAATACCGGTAGCAACAAGTTCTCATAGCCCGGCAAAGCTCTCGAAAGCATAATCCCCGCAGACAGTGTGCATCCGCAACAAAGACGAGAAGCCCCGACGCGTCGCCAAGGTAAAGGTCCTCTTAAGAAACGAGGAGAGTGCACCGCGGATGAAAACCGCAGAGACAAAGCGATCTCTCCCCGGCGCGCCGGCTCCTTTTATTTTCGCGAGCGAAGCGCGAAGGGCGTACGCGAGATGAGGGAAAGATTAGCGGACACAGTTCGCTCGAAAACGGTGCCATCCCACTGGCGTCGCGCGCGTCCTTCTCCTCTCTTTCTCCTCCCTACCGCGGGGAGAGAGCGCGAAGAGACCACCGCTAATAGAATCCCGCGGTCTTTTATTTACCCGCTCCCCCGCGACCCTTTGTTTGCTCCTCCACTAATTTCAGAGCTCGCCTCCTCCGCTCACCCCTCTCCCCTCCCACCGGTATCCTTTATTTTACGACTTCTTTTTCCTCCGACGTCGCCACCGTATCGCTCCCTTCTCTATTTTTTCCTTTTGCTCCTTGAAAGCGCGAAGACAGTGAGGTTTCGGCGAGTGTCTTTTACCGAAGAGTACAACGCGGAGGGGTAATTTGATTCGGTGGGCGGCGACCCAAGTGGGAATTTATGTGTTCGCGTGTGCGTGTTTGCCACTGCTTTTAATACTTAGGCGGCTCGTTTTTGCCTCTGTTTTCTCCCTTTTTCGGTCCTCCGTATCATTGGGCGACGAGAGGATATACGGGATTCATGTAGGTTGCATTGTTAGATAATGCGTGTTATTTGACGCGATTATGGGGGAAGATTATGATGATTTGCATTGTTAGGGCTCTGTGTTTTGAAACAATGTGCTATGTCTATTGTTGGGCGGAGCTTAACGACACGGGATCTTTTAAACGGAAAGGATTGAATGAATGTCTTAGGTAGGTGTGGAATTTATTTCCTCTACTAATGTCAATAATGATTGAGGTAATTGTCAGCCTTTTTTATTTCAATTCTAAATTGCAAGATGGGTGTACTTTATTAAAAATAGGTTATGGTCAATTCTCAAAGAAAATTATAAAATAATTATTTTATTATTTTATAAGAAATTTATAAAATAATCATCGCTAAAAAGAGTTGTTTTCTTGGAATGATTAAGAAAAATTTGTTTGTCGATATCTGATTTTGTAGTACTGAATTCTCTTGATGATATTATAAGAATATTTTGTTTCTTAAGGCCTCGAAGATCAACAAATTTGTTAATAATATTTCGTATTTAAGATAAAACAAGAACCCTACCATATCTTCTCGCTTTATTCTAAAATATCGGGATTTGCAAGTCCCGTTAGCCCGGATCTTTCACACTTCAATCTTGGCACTCGAGACTTTACGTTCTTCAGCCGCTTACCTTCAAGTTTGCACACTTATCTTTCCATCTTTATCTTTTTTACTTTGTATACCGTTCACTTCGTTTATTCAAATACACTCATATATGGAAATGGAAATCGGATACAATTTCGTTGCATTGTGTTAAGTTACAGCATAAATTAAATATACAAACAACCAAATAATTAATATAACTTAGTATCAACTAGTATAGTTTTTAAATGCACCAAACAATAATAAGATAGTGCATTAATTAATAGACGACATTATTTTAATTTTTTTTTTCAATCGAATCATATAAATTGAAAACGAATTTCATTTAAGTAAATGACTTTTTTTACGAATTAGCTGTTAAATATTCTTTTGATTTAAAGAACACTAAATTAAAGAAAAAAAAGCTTTTCTGAACAAAAATAACTTCCTCTTGATGTAAATAAATATTCTCAAAATAAAAAAACTATTTGATAGATATCCGCCAAGAGGCATTTCTTCGAGCCAACGAAATTTTTTTCCCCTGCGTAAATCGACGAAAGTTTCGTATTCCACCGCGCGCACGTAACCGTGCAAAAAGAGGAGCAGCACAATCCCGGGTTAAACAGACCCGAGGGGGCCATTACGAGCGTCGAGCGACTTCTTGCTGCAATCGGGCATGGTATGAAGCCAGTGGTCGTCGTCGGGTTGCCCGCGCGTTTACCCTCGATTGGTAGCGCGAGGAACGCGCCGACCGCCAATAGCTCGAGTTTAAGCTCGTTGACATCGCACTTGTGAGGTCAACCAACTGCCATTCGATTCCCACCGAGACTCGTGGACGGAGAGACGTTTTCGCGCACGCCACCGCCTGCAGCCCGCACGAGCCTCTCTGATCCCGTCGGCCTTTTTTTCCTGCGATCGGCCGGCTTCGTAGCCTGACCTTACCCCCGCTGTGCACGCCGGACGATTTCACGAGCGCATCGTTGATTCGATTGAGGCACTTCCGGCTCGACTCCGTAGCCGGATAATTATTTCGTGCGGCGGAGTCGATCTTTTTTCTGCACGCTCTAAGAGCCGCCGTTTCCAGGCCGCGATCGTTTCCAAATGGCTCGCGTCGATAGGGTCAATATCTGGATGAATGATTCATAAATCCGATTTGGCCGCATGCTTAATGAGCCGAGCGACTAACAAGGCGTCCGAATCTGGCTCTCGTGCGAGAGGCGTTCGAGCGCTGCCTTTCGGAATTATTGAAATTCGCGATCCGCTAACGATAAGCAGATACTCATTCCGGCGTATCTCGGCACTCCGTGACCTATAACTGCCGAGAAATCCGCGGCTACTATATATACACATATAAAGAATTGCCTTTTGCAGAGGGGCTCGCGCGCGCCCATTACACGCTCGCCGCGAGAGCGCCTCTAATTTACATTTACGAGACGTCATAAAATCGATGCACTCGTAAATAAAAGAGCGGAGGCCCACCAATTGAATTCTCCTCGGGTGCGTCATTTTTGTGGCGCTGAGAACCGCGCGGATTAATCCGGGGGAGAAAAGGTGGGAGCGGCGCGACCCGCGCTGGAAAATGAACCGCTCATCTCTGCGGTTTCGGGCCGCTGCATCGCTAGCTCGCGCACCCGTAACGGGTCTCTCGCATACGCACGTTCGATACTTTTCGCGGGCGCGTAGCTCAAAGGGAGCCCCGACTACCGGCACGTCCCCGCGCCTTCATTACAGAGACCGGCCTCCTCCTTCAGCTCGTTCATTATTTGCCGGGGAGGTACGTGCCCTCGCGGACAAGTGCGTGGTGGTCATGATCATTCAAAGATTTGGTTTTTGGCTAATCTAAATTTATCGAGTGTAATATAATTTTTAGTTGCATTTTTTTTGAATTGGCATTTTTCATGGAAAATTCCATTAGTACTTTTTCTTGCTTTAATTTGACACATATTAATAAAGCTATAGCAACTTTAAATTTACGACAAACGTGACGTCACAACGGCGCAGTATATAGTGGACAATCGTGACATCACATGGGTCTTCAAAACGCAATATCTTTGTTAATAATCATTAAATTCCAAAAAGAAAAAATACGTGTTGATTATTTTTCAATTTTCTATCAGACGGATCTAATGGAATTTGATTTTATATTTCATGCAACATCTCAATTGTGGAAGCTTTTTGACTACTTTTTAATTTTGCGTTAACGATTTTCATAATTATTATAAAGCCAATGAATTAAAGTACTGAATTATTGATATATTAAATTTTTAATTAATTGTGTCACACCTCTAAATCTTAGCTTGAAGTTTCATTTGTAAAGAAATTCGAGCGTGTAAACTTTTAAAATATTTAAGAATCTTTTATTTCTTACAAAAATATTTTGAGAATAAAATTTCCTAAGAAATATTTGAGCTTATTCTACACTAATTATCGTAATTAAGCGGTCTATCTGAAAAGGATATACATAGTAAGCTTTACCGGATTACTTTTCTCCGCGTAAAAGTAATTACCGATAAACTCGCGAAATTTATAGCCTACATACGTTAGTACTCGCGGAATCCTCGAGACAAAAAGAAGCGAGCGTAATTCACTGTTAAATTTTAATTTCTCAGCAAGGTTCGAGCGCGGCGCGTTCCGTGTCGCGCCCGCGAAACGCTACAAATCACCGGGTGTGCGCGCAAGTGTGCCAACTATTATTAGCACGTCGTTATATCGGTACCCGCGCGAAGCCCGTGCCCCTCAGCATTAGTCAAACTTCTTATCCACGTATCGATACATATCGATTACAATCCATAAAACATCGCCGGCACACCCGTAATGCCCGCGCCGAGTACACTCCTAATTATCGCCGCAGTGATAAACTTTTAAAGGCCGCTCCTGCGTCGCGCTTCTCTAACGAGAGAGAAAGAGAGAGATTAGAAACGGTACCGACGCGCCCGCGCGACTCTCTCGTGACTTTGCAATTATCCGAGGGCACCGCTGCGCTTTGATCATCCGCGCCCGATAAGGTGGCGGCCTTTTATCGGAACGTCGGCCGCGCTAACCCCCATTGGATCTCTGCGTCCCTCTCTCCGGGGGCCCCCGGGGTTTATTAAGACCTTAGCGTTGCGGTTAATCAGTGGAGGCCGAGTGACCTTGGCCGTGTCGAGGCTCGTGTCCTCGTGGAGCTTCGACGACTTTTCTGTTATTACCTTTATCTGGATGGTTCTCCGATCTTCGAACGTTTGCCGATTGGCTTTCTCTTTGCTTAGCCGCTGAAGCTTCGGTTATCTTGAACAAACCGTTAAATCGATGGAGGATTGTCGGTTGGTTTAAACACAATGAAAAGCAAATATGTCGCAAATTGATTGCTCATGTATTTTTCCTCTTTGCAGCATCGTCGTGTAAAGGAAATTTTCATTCTTTCTGGCATTTACCAAGAATCAGAAGTCAGATCTCAACTGGTTACATCTCATTAGGTGCAAGATTCGGGCTTAAAAACAGTGATGGACAATTTATTTAAATTGTACAACCAGCAGAAATAACTGCTACCGGCAGTGAATTACAGAAATACACTGTTGGTCAATGATTCAATCAACGTTTTTTCAAGGAACTTGTGATCCTGGTCTGGTGAATTTCTGCAGGCACAGTGGTCAACATTCGGTTTCCACCCTGCTGATTCTGATCAAACCTCAAATTCTCAAATCGCTTTTTACATTTGCCTATATCCAACAGTAATCGTGCATCATCTTTAATTGAAACAGCTTAAACGTCGATGATTTACGCAGTTAGTAAAAAGCCGATGAAAAAACAGACAGTCTGATCCACAGATGGTTCTCGCGACGATTATCGGGGGGCTGTGACGCAAAGAAATCACTTTTGAGGGCGACCTGTTGGAGGAAGCTTAATTTAGATCGGACGATTGTATATACATAGGCGCGCGCAGCGAACGGAAACGTCGGGGTGGCTGGTAAAAAATGAATGAAGAACGTTCGCCTTTCACGGCGCTCGGTGTGCGCGTCACTTACAAAAAGCCGGGACACATGGCGATGCGCGAACGCATGCACCGTCTTCCCGGCTCCCTTTTTTTTCTCTAGCCTGCTCGCTCCGTCTCTCTCGTACCACTTGTCTTTCCCACCGAAGCGCTACGGAGGTAATCTGTTCAGTTTTAATTATAGATTTCGCACGAGGCTAACTGTTCGGAAATTTAACGGTCAAGATCGTTACTTTTTTTTTTCTTCATCTTTAAATTTCAATACCGATTTTTAATATTCTTTCAATATCGCTTCCGCTTTACGAGCACTCATCAATTTTTAAGCCTACGTAATAAACCGACGAGTATTTACAAGTTTAATAACGCATTGGAAGTCGACTTTTTGCCGACTGCCGCCGGAATTTCCGCAAAGCTGAACCCGTCGGTACGATACGACGATAACGACCGGCGGGACGCGCACAGTCGGGCCAATCAATGCGCGCGAAAATATTCAACCGGCGAAGTTTTTCCGCGCGTATCCCCTTTCGGTGCTTGCCGCTCGTGGCGAAAACGGCCGTTTGATCGACGTAAATTCGATCGATTCTCGACGGCGGGTCCGGAGTGCATCGGAGATTCGCGGGACGGGTTTGCCCGGCCCCCCTCTCGTTGCCCCTCCTCCTTCGGCCGCCTCTTGGCTTGTGTGTCGGCACTTCTTGCTGCCTGCGTGCCCACACGTGGATCGCAGCCGGGGCGCGTCATCGCGCGCGCGGCAAAAGGAGAAACGCACCCTGCTCCCCTCCTTTTTCTTCCGCGGGCCTTTCGCGCGGCGTCTTTCTCCCGCGCTCTCGTTATTTCGCGCCTCTTTTTTTCAACCGCCACACGGTGGAACGTCGATTTTGTAGAAACTCATTGTTTTTAATTTTCTATTGGAGCGTTGGTAATGAACGATTTTAAATATTCTGGAACATTGGTTGTTACTGGAGTGCTTCTTTTTATTTAATTTAAATATGATAATCGTACATTTTACTAAATGTCTTAACAATAATAATCAGTAATAAGATTTTGAGATTCTTTTTTTATTGCAGCTTGAAAGTCAAATAACAATCATTGGAGAATTCTAAATAAAGACCTTTTCCATTTAATAAAAAAAAATTAAAAAATTAATTTGAATTGCGGACTCCAGTACATCTCAGTTGTCCCGATGGTTATGGGTAAAATAGTCTTCCTTTTCACCGCGAAAAACAAAAGTCTTATCGACGAGTCCATTCGCTCGGCGTTAAACAAGACAGTTACGCCCCAAAGACTATTATAGTGTGCCTAAAGACTCCATAAATCGCCGCATGCTCCCGCAGTTAATCGCGTCCGATCTTCTCTCGTCCGCGTCTGTTGTCGACGGTTACTGCTTGGCTTGCCCTCGACGCTGCCTCAAAAGCCATCTGTCGCTCGCTGCAGCATCAAGTAAGATGCAACGTCTACGTATAAACTGCAAAACAACTCAATTTCCAAGTCTATCGTTCCTTTTGCGGCCGAACGTTAAAAAAAGCTTCATGATCCAAGTGTCGTATATTTGTTTAATAACTAATAATTACATCACATTTTTCCACGTAATAAGAAACACTGGATCTCGATATTTAATTTAAATTTAGAATTCTTTGTTTATAAGTAGATATAAATTATCTCGTTAAGCAGCCTTAACGAATGAATTTAAAAAAATCCTAACGAGGTCATAAAAAGCTTAGCCTCCAAAATCCAGCATCTTCGAAAGCTCTATTAGCGGGTTTATAGCGGGAACTTTTTGTCGTGCGTCGAGTAAGTGGCAGAGAAAAAAAAGAACCCCGTTTCAAGTGGAATTACCATTCCTCCCACACGCGCGAGTTTACCCAGCCAGACGCGCCCGGGTTAACGGGCTGGCGCGCGCGCTTCAGAACGCCCTCGAGAGGCGAAACCGCACAGTTGTTGGCCGACGTATCAAGAACCCATTAGCTTATCAATGGGCCAACCCCGCGCCTCGAGTGCCTACGTGTCGCGGGGGCGTACCAAAATAAACTGCAACACCCCTCTCCTCAGCTCTCTCTCTTTCGGCGCTCCTTCAGCCTTCCCCAATCTGTTTTCTTCGGGCTTAGAGTCGTGAGAAAGCGAGCTGGGCAATTCTGACGACGACGATGCCGCAGTTCCGTCTTTCTTCTGACTCCCCATCCGCGCGCCCGTTTAGCGCTCGAGGGGTCCCGATCGTGGGAGGACCTATTCGAATGCACCGAGCTTCAAAGTGACACGCTCGACCCCTTGCTTCGTCTTTTTTTTTTTAGTTTTTAGCTTAGTGAGTGGAAGGATAGGTAAGTGTGTGCAAACAAACGCGAGCGCGTGTAAGGCTTGTTGTTGAACACTTGCGCTGAGAGCTTTGATAACTGAGTCATTCAAATACTCAAGCTTGTGATAAGCTGTTGGGTTTGTTGACGAACAAAAACTTAAGAAAAGAAAAGCTTCGTTTGATTATTACCAGTACAATCAAACAATTTTCAAGTCAAGGAATTTTTATATTTTGAGATCTTACTTCTATTTTTTAACTGGTTATCTTCTTCTACCACTATTTTCATAATAATTTGATCAAATATTTTTAACAAAATTATATTCGACACTTGAGATCTTAAAAATATGCCTAGATTCAAACTCAATTATTTCAAAAAGGTATCAAAATATGTTCGTTTTTTTTTCAAAAATGTACTATCTAAATATGAAAGAATGAAATTGATTGCAAAAGAGTGAATATTAACTCTTTCAACATTATGTCATTTAATAAATGGACGACTTATAATGTCAAAGAGTGAATTTTCACTCTTTCATATTTAGAGGGTATAGGAAACTATAGAAATGTGAGCCACATGTTTAAAGCAACGGCCTTAATATCAAATCATATAAATTCAAATAATTTTAAATAAATTATCACTGATGAGGTGATTTGTCTTGAAAGAACATACTAAAAAAGATGAATATAACGGATGAATATACAAATTACTTGGAGGATGTTGTACATATTCTTCTTACTCGCTTCTCATGGCTACAAAAAAGGGGTAATTGCCGAGACGCGCAGATGTCATTCAATGAGCATCTCCCAAAAAATGGTGTAATTTCCTCCCGTAAGAAAAAAAAAGGAGCCACAGTTGTCATTGCTCGTGTCGCCTCAGTGCTCTCGATTCGTTACTTCCTCAGCTACTCGAAACACCTACTCTGTACCAGTGTGTAACTTTTTTGTAAGCTCATTGATGCAGATGTGCCTTTGCGTGCATCATCACCACCGTCATCGTCGCTCGTCGTGGAGTGCGGTTTATTTTTTTTCCCACTACGCTGTGCTACCCGCACCTCTGGACCCTCCCACAAAATTATTCTCTTCTTTTTGCCCAAGTATTTAATGTAACGGGAGCAAACTTCCATCGGTGGACAAAAGAAACAGAAGGTAATGGGATTATCTTCGTGGATTTTTTGTCCTCGCGAAACGTTCCATTAAGTCCCAAGCTTCAATGACTTAATAGCCCACATTTAGATTTTTCCCACATATTTCGACGTTTCTTGCGCCAAAAAAAAAAAACGCCCGTTCCATTATAACTTTACCGCTTGCAGGTTTAAAATCTTGAAACTAACCATTGACATTCGCGCACAGTGCGTAATAGCTCAAAATGTAAAATACGCCCTGACCGAGTGAAAGAAATTGACTTTTAAATTTAGCCCGAGCGGCACCGAAATCGCGTTCTTCCTTCAACTCCGGTCGCGTACACACATTTGACGTCCGTAAATTACGACGACTCACGGGCACCGCGGTAAGAGGTAAGCAAGTGCGGGCCATCGATCCCCGTTCTCTTCTCCCGCTCAGCGCGACGACTCGCCCAGCTCGTCTCGAAATCGACCGCGAGTTCTGTCTTGTCAACCACAGAGACGCAAATGCACCGCTCCGCTCCCCCTTCTCTCTCTCTCTCTCCCTTCTTCATCCTTCGCTCGTCTTGGCGAGTGTTGTCTTTCAAAGCCGCACGGCCCATGGGAACAATTCCGCGCGCGCGCACATTGCCTCTCTCGTTTTGGCCTTCTTTTTCGCCGCTACGTATCCGTTTCAGGGAGGCTGTGAGCTGAAGAGGATGATGTATCGGTCCTCTCTCTCTCTCTCCTTCTCGCCGTGTGCACCTCTGCTCTTTACCTTTTGCATAACGATGATATTTTAGCTTTCCGAGTTGTGTGTCTAGTATCAAGATTGGTTTATATTTTGTGGGAGTGTTTTCTTCCTCTCTTTTGCTTTTTTTTTTGTTTTTAATTGAAGTGGTAATGACCGTTCCAAAGGGCAGCATTGATTGTTAAATAAGCTCTCGAGCGATGTCGACTTGGGTGGCTCTACCTTTACGATCTGTTATCCTGCTTTATCGCTCTGATTCTAAAGGGGGAAGTTCGTTCGAACTAAATGCGTATGCAAAAAACGTGTAAATTCATACATTTACGAGTATCATTCAGCTATTGATTTTAATTAACACCGTAAACTCGAATTATTATTCAGAACCTACCGCGTAACTTTTGAAACCACCGCTTTCAATATAAGACCCCCCGGTAATGTCAATTAAAACGCGAATTCCACTGCCGTTCGGAAACCTCAATAGCAGGTCTCGACTGACTCACACGAGCGCACATACAACGCAAAAAAAAAAAATAAATAAATAAATAAAAAAAAATATAAAGCACAGCTCTATTGCATGAAACTTTGTAGTAGGTTTGTAACATTCAGCCTCCTCGTACGAGTGGAGCGTGCGCGCTACACACCCGGGCGCTGGTTAATTGAGCAATAAAACGTACGATAAACCGGGAGATCGGGTCGTGAAGCGAGCGCGCCGAGGTAGCCGGGCTCGCTACATACCTCATACCTTCCCACGTGGATAATGTGACTGCGGGCTCGCGGGGGCTGGCCGCGTCGCTACCGGCGATGCCTACCCCGTGCCGGGGAAAGGGGGGGGGGGAGCGCGTCAGCCCCGAGGAGAGGAAGCTATCGAGTTGCGGGCGTGTGGCCTGACTCGTTAGCTCCCTAATTAGATCACTGTCACCTGGACCGAACGGGCCATTCGTTTCCGGAGACGCGCGCCGTCCGGGATCCTCGTGGATTGGGGGAGAAAGGATCAGAGATGCCGTAGGGCGATTGGCCCCCGCGGCGGATTCGACGACTGATTTCGCTGGATTTCGGCGTGTGAAAGGGTTTCTCGGTCGCTTGATGGGAAAGTGCGGCTTTCCTGCACCGGAGGATTTTTGGAAATCGAGCGAACAGGGATTGAGCGCTCGAGTTTCATTTGTAAAAGTGGGATCGGGTCTGGTTATTAAGTATTTTTCTGCGTGTAATTTTGTCGTTATTTGCTTGATCGATTCACGGGTAATGATGGAGATTAATCACGTGGGACTTTACCACTGTACTTTATTGTTGGCGCGCTTCGGGAACTCAAAACATACTTTGCTGCTCTTTCTTGATTCGTTCAATTAAGTGCTCACGTGCATCCTTGAACGAGCACTTTTGAGAATGGAGATGTATTCTTTTGATGAGCCTGACAAAGGAAATCATTTATAAGACTCTCGTACGCAAGGATGTTCGAGCCAGAATGTACATTAGAGTAGAACCAATAACCCGTAACTATACGGCTAAAATTTTAATAATGAACGTAATAAAAAATTCTTAACTGCTTCTTAAAATTAGCGGTGAAAAAATCTACCTTACGTCCATGATAGTCGTATTAAATTTATATAAGTCAAGCCTTTGAAGCGCAACGCATTCTCTTCGACACTTTCACGTGTCCGCTGGTACATGCAGCAGTGTTAACATTAAATATTAAAAAAGTTAACATCGAGAAAAGCATGAAACTGTTTACAACACTCTGAAGGTTTTTTTTTTAGAGTATTATACTGCTACTATGGCCCATCACCACGAACGCTTTGATTTTACGATACAAAAGGCACACCTGGGCCCACTCGAGGTTTTAATAAATTTTTTCATCGCAGGATGATATTCGTTTTTACGGAGTTTCGTGCGTACCTGAAAAAAAGGGTCACAACCTATAATTCCGCAGCCTCGCATCCCCCCTTTTTTTACACGTCCACGAAATCGCTCCGATTTCACTTACGTCACTTACCGAAGTCCAGGGGCCCGTTCGATTTACATCGATTTTCGAGCTAATGCGATTCCGTAATTATTTAACGACTTATCTTTCTCTTAATTGGCCGATTAATAGGCATCTCCGACAGAACCAATCCGGTTCTCCCTTTTTCCCCTCCCCTCCCCGTCTCTTCTCCTCGCCACCTTTTTTTTCTCCTCCAATGCAGACCGCGTCGTCGCTTTCTTAGCCGCGTATCCTCGAGAAGGTCGCCTGGCATCGCGATAAAGGATTTCAACTTCCACGATAATTTCCTAATCGATTTGTCGGCGGGACCCGTGTTCGCCTCTAATGGATGTAAATTAAGCTCGTGTCTTTGCCACGTCTTTAACTTATCGCCGACAGGACTGTCTTCACTTCCTTTCCGAAATTTTAATTTTTTTGCATCCGCAAGGATAGGACCAGTCGAAGGCAGGAAACAGGTTGTCTTCATCTCCATTTTTCATCGCACGCATCGCATTATCTTCCTTAATGACGCTTGAACTAAAGTAGTTCGTACGGGGCGAGGTCACGCTGAAAAAGTTAGAAAAAACGAGTTTTAAAAAAAAAAAGTGCTTTCAAAAAAATTCCAGCCAGCAATTTAATAAAAACGTTCCAATCGATTCCACATACGAAATTCGTGAGTACCCGATCCCAATCTCCCCGGAAGTGTGCCTCTCGCGTACGTCCAGCTGAAAGAGAGACGAAAAGAGGACCGAGCGCTAAGTGAGCCCTCGTGCATCATCGGCGTCAGCCGTGCGGCTACCGACGATCAGGGCCTGGATGAGGATACTCGCGGGGTACCTGGCTGAAAGAAGCGGAGCGAGGAAACGTCGACTCGCGCCGAGTCCATTAACATTCGGCGCGCGGCAAATTACAAGCCGCGAGCGCTAATGGAGCCGCTGCTCGCTCGAGCTCGGCTCGAGGCGGACCTGGCCGCCTTCTACCTTCCCCTCCTTTGGATATTGGGTGGGTGGCGGTCACTCGGCTCCGAGAGAGACTGACGCCTCGAGTCCCCTCGCGGCCAGAAAAGCCCACTGGAAATCGAAATTAACTGCGTGACGCGAGGCGATCGAGAAGAAAATTATACTCCGAAACGGTTGAGAAGCGTTTTTTAAAGTTTATTTTAATTTCTCAGTGTTTAAAGTGATGATCGTAGCTTCATTTATGCAAAGTTTACTAATATATCCTACTCTTGTAAATTAATTATTTATTTTACAGTTATTTTACAAGGCGCCTTATACCAACGAGTTTACTAGTCTTAATTCTTTAAACTATTAAAACCTTGGATTTTAGCTGAAGTCATTAAATCCTTAAACGCAGTTCTTATATTTGTATGACTGTCGTTAAATAATTTATTTATTAGTATTAGTTGTCAAAATCGTAAAAGTTTCTCTTTGAGCTTTAGAATTTGCGCACTAAATTCCATAAAATTCTAAATTTCCGTAATTATAGTGCCTCATGCCCAAAGTGGATGGCTATTTCTCCCTAATTTTTTTCTTCACCGTCTCTGCACTGAATGACAAACTCGATCAATGAGAGAATCATCTGTTTTGTGCACTAATTGTGTAACTATTGAAACGTTTTCCTCTTAACGATTAGTTATTAGTTTTATTTTACTTACAGAGTTTCGCAATTTGAAAAAAAAAATGTTCAAATCCTCAAAGCTAAGAATTAGCTCGCAATTTGTGCGAGAAAAAAGTTCATGCGATACCGCGAAGCCGCAATTTTACGATTCCAAATGATAGAACGGTTCAAGCGCCGAGCAACAATGATACACGTTCGTGGTAGACTTACGCCGAAACGAGACTTAGAAGCTGGTACTTAGGCGCGGAAGTAAAAAAACGAAGAAACGAAAAACGAAGTGCAAACCAACCGCGGGCACCAAGACCTTTCCTAAGAAAGCGGTAAACGCAAGCGATTCCACCTTTGCGGCGTTAGCGCGTGCGAGGCGCGCGCGCCCGAAAAATCCGGTTTCCGAGCTCGCCGCTCTTTTTTGCTCGTGAGAACGTTTCTGTCGAAAAAAAAGAAGAGAGAAACCGCCCGGCCCGAAGTAATAACTACGCGCCCGGCGTATGAGCGACGCTCGACTTTTACAGTTCCGTCTTTCTTATTCGGTCGTATGTGCACCTTCGATGAACGTCCACTCTATAGTCATCAACTGCATCTCCTTAGGGAACTTGGTTTGGAGAATATACATTTTTGGCGAAAAATTTCGGCGGAAAATTGGTAGGAAGTAAAGGGCTTAGGAGAGCGATGTTCTCACGTGCGGTCGAACTTGAATTTGCTGATGACGCTGTAAAAGCAAATGAACGATCTATTATGAGGAATATGGCTGAACGGTTAAGACACTTGAAATATAAATTGAGTGCAATAAATTTCTTTATGCATCGTTACGACAAATTGTTACGGTGTTATCACCCATTTATTTTTAAAGCTTCAATTTTAATGCTATATAATATACATCTTACTTCTTAACGATAAAATTCAAAGAAAGTGAACATTTTATAACGCAATAGCGCTAATTTTAAAAATGTCATTAATCATTATCTTTCTATTAAAATATACGACGTAAAAGCCATGCACTTATACCTTATATAATTAAGGAAATTTAATTCGAGCCCTATTCTTTCACATTCGACAGTTTCAATCTGAAAATGCAGCGACGAATGCTGAGGCGAGCGCAGATCCCTACGGCGAGGCGCACGTAAGGAGGAATCGAGCGATTCCGACGAGCTGGAGGCGCGGGAAAAAGTGCGGAACGCGCGCGTAAAAAGAGCGACGCGCACTTGTCCGCGCGCGGAGCGTCGCCCGGCGTCTTAACAGCTGTCTTTAGCTCGGCCGCGCGGTTAACGAAGAGCCGACGCGAGCAATTCGACGTGGCCAAAGAACCACGGGAATTCGTCCCCACCGAGACGAGAAATCGACGACGATTACCCGCCGCTTTACCGCGAAAACGACGCCTCTTAGCGGCCAATGCCTCCTTACGTCCACGCATCCGAGCTTCGTGCTCTGAAGCTCTGTTGCGGAAGCTGGATGAGCCTTTTTGACATTTCAATATTTTTTTTGTTTGTTAATCTATTTATTATTGGGCAATGATAAATTTTGTTTAGTGCAGAAAAGAAATTAACGAAAATATTAATTAGTTTCATGTTTTAAAAAAGAAAAAAAAGTAGAATCCTTATTTTAAAATTTTAAAGCCAATTAATCGATCGATTGATTTTGATGTAATCGTGTGATTAGAGTCTTGTCATGAGGCCATTAATCTACTGAATGAAAAGAGAAAAAAATATAATGATACTGTGCGAAGCGTCGCACTTTCTTATTCCATTAAAACAAAAATAAAAAAAAGGTTACATGATTCGTACGCATGAAAACAGTTAGCCGTCGAAGCACTTCAAGATGCATCGCGTCAGGCGAACAATCCTTCCGCGGCGATAAAGCCTCACGCTTACACAAAGGGTAAGTTAATACGATTCAGTACGCGGAATCGTTACGTCGTGCGGCACGCATCCTCTCCGCGCGATCGTCTCTGATAAGCTCGCGCGGCCGAAATTCTCGGAAGCCCTGCGGTTGAGCAGTCAATATCATCCCTCGTGCGGCTCGATGCAGCGCCCTGATAGTAGCCCGAGGTGGGGTTCAGCCGAGGGGGGAAGCAAGGGAATGGCAAATTAAAAATTGCTTCCGTATTGCACTTCGTTGCGCGCTTCCAGCGTTAAGTGCAATTTCAGATCCTCGTTTAGATAAGGGACACAGTTTTCGGCGGTCGGTCGTTTGTCATACTCTGTCCGGGGTCCGTAGCTATTTAAATGGCGGCTCGGGTGAGAGACTGCACTTTGGTGCGTCTCCATGTTCCTGCGATAACGCGGCGCCGATAAGTATGGAAATCGGTCCTAACGATCTTGAGGAAGCTGGAATAGGGGAGGGACGGTTCCGATACCCAATGCTCGACTTTCTTCGGGCCTGTTGAAAGACCCAGTTTTTTTTTTTTTTTATTTTTATTTTTATTTATTTATTTATTTTTTTTTTTTTTGAGTAATTTAGTTGTATGAGATCTAGATTCTTTATCTTGATGGTTACATAAAAAATCTTATCGTTCGGATTTGTCATTAAAATATTTTAGGTTGATTGATTTAAGTCGTTATCGCTGGGTGCTTCAATTATTTATTATTTTTTTTATAGAATATCAACGCATCAAAATTCATCAGTACGTCGACTTTTCAATTAACTCAACACCGATCATTAAAGCTTCATCTATTCATATTTATAGGAATAAATCCACAAGGAGATATCGAAACCACTAGGCTCATACCTTCAACCTTATCTCAACAACCTGAATTTCCACGCTACAAAAGATTTGGTTAATTCGAAGGGTCCAATTCGCACTCCGGGGAATCTCGGGCAATCGATCTCCTCCTTGCACAGAAACCGCCAAGTGGCAGGCCCCATGGTCGGTCCAACTCCTCACCTCGGCCTCGAAATCTTCATCGTACAATCCCCAATTCTCTTCGTTATCGCAAATTGAGCTCAATCTTCGCTCCCCGTCGCCGCCGCCTCTCGTTTTCTTTTTCGTTTCGGCGCTGCCCTCATGGTGCACGCGTCGGCTGCGGGTCGAGAGCCTCGCGCGCGTTGCGCAAGCTTTCCACGAAGGCGCAATTGAGCTCTCGGTATTACTGGGAAGGCCCGCACGTCGCGCTCGCGCTAATTACGACGCCTGTCAATTTAGACGAATACTGTCGCGCTCCGACTGCCGTCTGCCAGCCGCTAGATTTTTCTGGATCGTGGCGCGCGTCGTTGGCTTTTTATTGTTTTTATCTCGCGGATCTGCGACGAGTGGTCAGCTTAAATACCATGCGCTGGGCGAGCTTCAATTGTTTTATGCCGCTGCTCAGTGGAAGCTGAGTCCGAGTGATGCTGAGGCACTTTAATTTACTGAATTTAGAAGGAATTTAAAAATCATTTCTTTGTGTGTGTTGAAAAAAAAAATTGTCTCTATTGCGCTCTTCAGAAGATATACGCACACAAGTTTATGCTTTAATATAATTATCGTTAGAATAAGAAAAATGTTTAATGGAGAGATCAATCAGGGATTGCACGCTTGAAAATCTCACTCTGCGCTTTTTTCCGTCGTAAATCTTGTATCTGCATCGGGATTTATCCGGCCATTCGCGAGAAAGAGAGAGAGAGAGCGCCAACTGTAAGCGCAATAAATATTAAAATTCGCGCGCAGGCCATATAACCAGCGGTCGGCGACAAAAAAGAAGAAGAGAGCAAAAAAAAAAGGAATAAGAAACTAACGGAATGTCCAATCTCTCTCCCCCTTCTCTCCGCGCTCCCTCGGAATTTTACTGCCGCAGTAGCCAATTGAAACAATAAAGAAATATCATCGCTCGCCGGCCTATGAATACGGTTAAAGGGCAAAGCGCTCGGCGGCGCGTCGCGCGCAAGAAAAGAAAAGCCGATGCGTCTTAATATCCGCCGGCGCGTCGAGCATCCGTCGTAAACATTAAACATTTATTGCACCGGGCGTAATGAAATATTTTACAAGCAGTCTCCTCGTCTTCCTCGCCGTCGGCCTGTCGGCTCCCGTTCGATTTTCTGCGACTCACGGGGTCTTTCTCCCCCTCGCGGCTTATTACGTCTTGGTCCTTCTCGGCTGATCTTTGCTCCCCCTCCCCCCTTTCCGTTCCTTTTTCTTCTCGTTATACGGCACTCGTATGCATAGTATGCCTTTTACGATACCGCTAATTTGATTAAGGAGAGCCGACGGGCTGGGTCTTCGTGGGCGCCACGGAAATTCCTACCGGCCGATATTACCGAGTTCGAACATTTGGTGCGTTTTATTGGTTCTCAAGGTAAAGCGAGTTTTTTCAAGCTCTTAGCGGTTGTTAGTGAAGAGGCATTTCATAGCTTTTCTTATTGCATTATTTAATCTACTAAAAGAAAATCTAATCCATGTGACGCCGTAAATTGACGCCGACATCTGATGGTGGGCTTAATTTTACGGTAATATTAAGGTGAACGAGTGGAGCGTAATTTTTTATTAGTCAATTTTCCGGATTTACTGGAAGTTCTGTGAGGCTTTGGAGAGGCGCTAAATATTCGGTCATCATTTTTCAGAAACAGATACCTGGAAAATACGATATTTGCTCTTCTGTGCAGACAAATAAAAAATTGTGAATTAAGCACATGACGCCTAAAGGTGTTAATTCAACTGCAAACTGCGTTGATCCAGTTAAGTTTACGTGTTGTTTTTAAATAACGAACTAATATTTCGAATCCATTTTTCGAGTACACAAAAATGGAAATATGTTTGCTCGAATTATGACCGGTATCTCTTCTGCAAAGAAAAAATATTACAAATAATAACTTGAGTAAACCTATCCACGTGCGAGCGGGTAACTTACGCGTGCCGCCTTGAACCAACAATAAAATATCCGAAGTAAACAAAAAGCCGCAATTTTTCTAATATAATAATTTTTCTAAAAAAAAAAATATTTATTGAGCCTACAAAGTAAATTATATGGTAGTGTACATCCACCGCGCAAACAATAAAAGCAAAACAGCAGCGTTAAAGAAATAAATGAACGAAAGATTGGCTGGTAAGTGACTTAGAAACTCAAGAAGAACCAGTCCGTACGCAGAGCCGAGCAATCGGAAGGAACGTAGAAAAAAATTGAGCGAATGAGCCGCGAGATGAGGCGCAATTTGCATCTCTCGGGCGCGGATTGCGAGTCTGCACGCGCGAACACCGTCGGCGGAGAAAGAGAGAGACGGTCCTTTTCCCTTCGATCGATGGTAATAGCGATGGAGAGAACGACCCTCGCACGGCGATCACTCGACCGTCTCTCTCCGCGCTTTCCTCCCATCACCTGCGAAAGGCCCGCTCGAATAATCCCGGCGAGAAATAGAAATTGCAGGAGGGAAAGAGGAAGAGGAAGAAAGTGATAATGCATCAGGGGGGCGGCGAGGAGGAGAACCTGTTTTTCACGGCTCGAGCCCGATCAAACCTGTTATTGTGCATTGAATAGATATTCCCTTCTTTATGAGCCCTTGTATTTCGTCGACGCGAGGGGAGGCGAGGCAGAGGGTATATATACGGCCAGTCGATTGGAATGCAAAGTAGCATTGTGCGAGGGGCCTGATGCGCCGCTCGAACATATCGCGCGGGACTTAGAATAATCCGTAGGAAATTTTTCGACTGCGTCTATCTTGAGTACAGCGTATACACCTCTCCGAGAAAATCGCGCGCGTAGAAGGGATGCATATTTTTTTTATATCTTTTACGGACTATCGGTCGTTGGGAAAATAAACTCTGTGAAATTTGCACTGCACAATAATGCAGCACGTGTTTTCCTCCTTCTCCCCTCGATTCTATTTTTAATTCGCGCGCTCGCCGTTTCTGCGGCCATATAAGAGGCTCGGGGAATCTTGTGTGCGATCGAAGCGGCGCGGAAAAAGTTTCCCCGCGGCGGATTCGAGATTTCTTGCCCTGCGACGCTTTAGTCGATCCCTCGGCTCTCAGGTATATAGCTAGTGCAGGTGTAAGCTGCTGTTCGACATCCTGATTTTTGCGATGCGCGAGTGCGCGCGCGTCTCCGCCAACCGATGAGTTTTTACGAGGGCCTCGCCGACGTGTAAAATGTTTTCTTCGCGATCGATAAATTGCTCGTTTCAATTACTGCGGATACGCTCATACAGTAATTGAAAAATTAGCGTAAAAGATGGCTCTCCCAGGAATGCTCGACCTAATTAGCGGAAAGAGTTTAATTTCTCAGGCACACGACGTGGTGCGCGCGCACACGTCTTCCTCGTTAGGCGCATTAGAGAAGTTAAACATTTTCGATGGTCAATAAAACTCTCCATCCGAAGTAGCTTGTCCTGCTCGCAATACTTCGAAAATTGTGAAAGAAGGCAAACTGCCGGGGAGAGTCGGCGAAGCTAACTGGCGGTCGATAATGGCTCTGTTTTCCTTAACGATTACCTTTAAATTATTTATCAGCAATCAGTCGCATTTTCGACCCGGTAATTGAGAAATCGGCGCTGCTGATGCCGCGATTTTTAAAAGTCGCCTCTAACGAGAGTGTAATTGCCCCAGCGAGGCGGAGGCCCAGTTTCCATCTTCGGCCGCGGCCAATTCTTTCCGCGGCGTTTTCTCTTTCCTCCGCGATTGATCCCACAGGCGATTCATCCAGTGCGCGAGCGAGTTTCTTCTACCTAGTCGCGATCGGTCCGCCTAAAGGAGCAGCCGAGTCGGGCAAAAGAAATGACCACTTTTTTTTTCGATGCTGTAGCTCGGATGGAACTTCATAAGATACTTTTCTTTATAGTCAAGTAATTTACGGCTTTGAGTTTAGATGTATGTTATGTGCATTATTTCGGAATACTGATTATGTTACATTTTGAAATTCCTGTTTATTAAACGACGTCGAAAAATTGTAATTTTTATATGATAGTTAATTGAAAGAATAAAGAAACGTGTACTGTAAAGTAGCACTTTTTTTAAAAAAAGAGAGTTAGTCAATTATAATCTTCCAAGAAAATAGTTTTAATATAACAATAAAAAAATATATACAAAATTCTAATTAATGGTATTTTTTGCTTATTACAACTGATTATTAATTAAATTGATTATTTGAGGTCAATAGGGACTTTTAATTAAAAAAAAAAAATGATTATTACCCATTTTTAGAAATCATATTGAAAAATTGCAAACATACAATAAATAATTGATTAAAAAGAGAGATTTCAAAGTCACTACGTAATTTAAAAATAGTCTGTGATTACGTGAAATGATAAATCTTGGGATTGACTTATATACTGAACAAATAACTGTAACAATCTTTTTGTCGATTTATAAATTATATCACTATAGCTCACAACGGTTATGATACTAAAATACGGGCTTGTACAATTTCAGTACGAACCTTTAAAAAAAAAATAAAAAAGATACACGCCGAGACAGAACTGCGTACAGTATAACCGCTCCGTTATCAGCGATCTTGTCTCCTCGCAAGCACTATCCGCAGCATGCGATGAAGCAGCATCGATCCAGATCGGCAAACTAGCCTTCTCCACGTAAGGCGATCGCTAAAAAGCCACGACGCGACATCCCCGTCGGGCTGAGCCGAGCCAGGGTCCTAGTGCTGTGGGTCGGTCTGCGCCGAGAGACAACCCCGCGGCGAAAAAAATCAGGGGGGATCGGGCCGCGCGCGCTTTGCGAGGCCGGCGCTCCCAATAAAGTGCATCCGAGGCAGCGATAAACAAAGGGTCGACGTCGTCGCCCGGCCTCCCTTTCGCGGAGCGCGCACCGGTCTCGCCGAGACCGCGAGAACGCATTAAAGCCTCCGCGAAATGGAAACGAAAACGCCGGTGCGGCGCGCGCGCGTCGCGACATTCCGCGACGTTTACCTTTCGCCGCGCGTACGGAGGTACGTATACCCACTCGCTTGCGGCTTTTTGCCTTTAGCCCGAGACGCGGCGGTGCATTGTTGCTGCACCGATTTACGAGTGTCGCGCCGCGATGTAGCCAGGCTTCTTCATATTTCGAGAGCTGATACTTCGGTTTTGACGTTTTTTAAAAGTCTTCTATTTTACATTTTTGTTATTGGGTTTTTTAAATAGTGAATGAAACGAGTAGATGAAATTTAAAATATTTGGGAGGGATGAATTATGCTTCGCAGTCAATAGAATGCTGAAATGAAAAACTACTTATTTTAAGTGAAAACTGACAATGAGACAAACAAAAGTATGTTCTTAACATTTTATTATTTTTCTGTATAGCAATAGAAAGGGATAATATATAGCAAATTTTAGAACGATCTACTAAATATATGTTTAAGAAATTTTAATAAATAAAATACTAATATATTTTTGTATTTTCAGTTGTACATCGAAGTACGTGGGCAAATTTTGTCAGCATCCAAATCCATGTCTGACCGGGCAGACGTGCCAGAACGGCGGCTCGTGCCGAGTGATCGAGGGCAACGGAGGCGCCACCCCGGCCTTCGCTTGCTCCTGCCCGGTCGGCTTCACGGCCAGCCTCTGTGAGATCACCGTGCCCAATGCGTGCGACTCTTCGCCTTGTGCCAACAATGGAAGCTGCGTCTTGCAGTCGCTGTACGATTACACCTGCTCCTGCGCCGTTGGATTCACTGGTAAGATATTTCTTCCCTGCCTTTAAATTTTAAACTAATTAAAATTTCTAATTGATGTAAAACGTTAGTAACCTAGGTGGAATATTGACTATAAGCTCGTTAAAATTAAAAATAAGTAATCTTCTTGCATTTTTAGTCTGAGAGGGCCGGTGAAAAGTTTTATGGTGTATTGTTTTCCAAAAGTGCTCAATAAACATAGAGAGTCTGAAGTGAGTACCTATACTGAGAATACACCTGCCATACGGTCTTTTCATAGCTAGTAAAAAGAACAAAATGTCGCATAAAATTTATGCTTCTGCCGACTTGCTTAACTGCTGCAATTGGTGACTTTTTTGTGTTCTCAAAACGTACATTAATGTTTCCACCAAAAAGTATCCTTGATACATCTTAACTTTGAATATCTTACAATTCTCTCTACTCAAGCTCTAATCGAGGACTTTAATCAAAATAGCTGCTTGAAAACGGCCATTCAGTAACAGTTTTAATTGCAGCATCCCGTAGTAAAACGTAAATTGAAGTAACCAAATTCATTTCCGAGCGGCAAAACAAGCATTAAGTAACAAAGCCTCTTCCCCCATTGTCTAGTCGCATCTTCTGACGTGCACAGCGTCCGAGGTGGCTCGCGGTCGAGGGGATAAACTTAAGGCGAAAAGCCTCGCGCTCGCGTGTGATTCATTAGCTCGCCCGGGAGAATTTACGAGTTCCCCCGGTGGTGCGCGCGAAAAACGCGCAGCAGCCGGGCAATCAACTTCTCGCGCCTTTATTGTTCGGAAGTTGCTCAATCTCGGGGCGCGCGGGGCCAAGGGCCGCGAGAGGGAGAGAGAGAGAGAGAGAGAGAGAGCGAGCCCCCCTCCTTAATTAATATACGGCGCCCGTAACGTGGGAGGTAACTGTTGTACTCGCGGCCCTCGTTTTATTTTCTCCTCGCGCCCATCGAAAAAACGCGAATGAGTGCGTAATAAATTATGACGAGGGATAATTGGCGAAACATTCGCGGAGAAAAGGGCGCGTGGAACCGAGAGGGAGAGAGAGAAAAAAGAAGGTGCGGAGGTGTTGGTTGTAATAATTGTTGGCTGCGGAGTAATTGTGAGTGCGGGAAAAGAAGGTAACGGTATACTGGCCGTCGTCGATGTAATAAAGTGTATCGGTGGAAATATCAATTGACGCGCGAGTCTTGAGACACTGCTGTTTGTCATGTCATGAGTGCCGATATTCATTGTAGCTGTACAGCTGCATTCAATACGATTTTGTTTGTTATTGAAAATGACTTTTTGGAGGGCATTTAAGAAATGGTGACGTAGCTGATAAAATTTACGTAACTGTTCCTTCAAAATTGATAAAATAAGCAGGTTTTGATAGTTCGTTGTATAACTGAGCGTGTGCAGACTTTTTACATATTTAGAAATTCCCACGTTGTCGAGCTTAACTATCAAAAAATATGACAAATTTTACTGCTTTTCATAGTTTACGATATTGATATAAGCAAAATGAAACTATAAAATATATCCTATCGTGCAATACGACTGATATATGTCTCAGTTAGTTAAGAGTAGAAATTACTCGTAAATTAAAACTAATGATTATTATAATTTAATGACTTTCTTAATAGTTTACTGTCCGTTTGTTTCGTTTCGACTATTATCAAAGAAACTTTTTTTCCAGCCGTGCAATGCTCGTACGCAATTTGAAATGAGAAAGTTAATAAATGAAATAAATATATATCATCGTATTTGCCATTGTCTCACTTCGAACTGCAAAAATTTTGTCGCATTAAATACGACATTGAAAACGACGTTTAAATCACATTTCCCATAGTAGATCTCGACAACAATGCAAATGTTTGTTCACTTCCATCATCGCGTTGCTATTCATTGCGCATACTCTCGTTTACGCATAAATCGAAATCGAATCAAATTCCTTCATAAACAGCGCTCATTAAAATCGGTAACACCTGCGCGAAACGAACCCGCAAAAATTACATAACATTTCGTTTCACACACTCGGACTGTCTCACTTGCATAAAATTAATAAAAACCCCATCAATCCAGGTTCGTACTCGCGATAAAAGACCACATCCGCGCGCGAACGAGTGTGCTCCACGATCGCCGGACACGCGCTCGAGAAATCCACATTCCGTGTCCTTTGCGCTCGCCGCGATGCGAACCTTCGCGTTGCATAAATCGCCGATCGAACCGTTAATCATACGCATACCTGCTTGTATCACCTACATAGCGCAAGTAGGTTGAGCAAAAGGTCGGCGGGCAGTGAAGGAATAATAAAAAAAAAAAACGAGAGACGGCGGTGGCGACAGTCAGGGGCGCGACAAAAAAAGCAACGATGCTCGTTTTTCTCTCTCTCATTTTTTTTCCTTTTTTAATTGCGGGCGTGTACTATGAGTAACGGCCGCTCGCGCGCGTGTAACCCGCTCGCGCGCAATTATCGCCGGGGCGCGCTCATTGATTCGCGTGGGTCGGGATTATGCAAATGCGCGCTCTCGAGAGGAGGCGTTGGATCATCGGGCCCCGTGCAGTTTGTCGTTGGGGGTCGGGACGTGTATAAAGCACTGCTCGGCCGTATAGGCGAAGCAATCTGCATACCGTCGATTAATGCGCCGTCTAAGTGACTTTTTATGTAGCGCCTCCACGCGCGACTTTGAGTGGGAGGAGGACGCGCGAGAGACTACACACGTGCAGGGATTCCTATGGCTAGCGTTCGTTGGGATACTGTGTCCTTTCCAAAATGTTGACTTTTAACGCTCGAAATAAATTTTGTAGATAAATTTATACAATGTAGTAATAAAGTTTTTTTTTAACAATACTTGATCTACTTTAAAAATTACATTGATACCTACGAGTGAAGCAAGTCTATGTTATCCTTGATTTGATTGGTTTTGTCGGGGTCGTATGAGTAGTAGTTTATCTCTGTTTAACATGCAGCTACATTTGCATACGGTAATGTGTAAATCAACCGAGAAAAGGAAATAATTTATTTTTTAATTAACTAGAGTTATTCACTACTCACTATTCTTTGTTAATTTAGTATGATTTAACGTATTGAATCTACTTTTAAATGCGTACTAGTAATGTTTAAAAATAATGCAGTGAACTTCTTTTTAGTAGGAAAAAATATCTACCTAGTTTAAAATCAATTTAACAGAGTTTATTCTAGATTAAAATATTTTATTACTAGTTGTAAAAAGTACCAAAATATTTTATTATAATTTTTTCAGTATCTTCATTTTAATCTGATCAATTAATTTGAACACAAATAGTAGGTTTGATTTACGATAGCATTTTCAACAAGATAGTTTAAAAATTAAACAGAAAATAATTACAAAAAAATGATAGTAAAGATTATTGAAACAATTTAGCACCAGCATGCGGGCGTTTGCTAGTACGTAACCTGTAAATTTCAGAAGATCGCGTAATCGAGAGAAAGGATACCTGTTATAGGCCCCGTGCGAGTTCTCTAGAAGGAGAGAGGAAATGCAGAGTAATTCGAATAATTGGCACGTAAGAATGTAGACAACTGGCAAATCTCTGAGAATCCCTGGATGTAGAGTGTATGAAAATCGTAATTTTACGTTACCTCTTAAGAGTTTTATTGCTCAAATTAGTTTTTAAAAATCAAAGTCTATAAAACTGCTACTTTTTCGCGATAGCAGCCTGTTAACTGGGTAGTTATGAATTCTCAGAGTCAATTTGAAGCTTCATCGCTAATGTCCCACTTGGGAGAGAAACTAAAGAACGTAAAGATTAAATTCAACATAAACGTCATAAAATCTATTGCACCGTTACTCTTTCGCTTTACGAGACAGCCGTTTCAAAATCTCATTTGTATTTACAAATTATCATGCAGAAGTATAACTCTGCAACTCGTAAACATCTTTTGTTTCAAAGTGACAAACAAGCGACATAGTGTATCGTAAAGTTGTCACTTTTTTTGCGCAAAGAGAGTCTCTTTTAGAAAATAAAAAAAAAAAGGTCAAACTTTTCTTCCCTCGAAGCTTGTCAATGAGTTCTAACTATTACATAAAGTTCATAAGAAGGTAAACAATGTTTTTCCCACTAAGAGTTCTACTCTAAAATGAATTATGGGGATGTAAAATATTTCTTTAGCAATTTTTTTTTTACGTTACGAAGCTCACTTTCAAAATAACTCTTGAAAAAAAAAAAAAAACGAAATTTGTTTATAAAGTAACTTACTTTTCGCTCAAAAGGGACAAATCTATGTGGCGATCGAGCTTAGGCAAGGGGTCAAGTACCACGGTCGGTGAGTGCGACTCCTTTGGGGTAATTAGTTCGGCTAATCAGGAGAGCGAACAAGCGGCGCAAATGTATCCAGCCCGAGATCGGAAACACCGGGGTTGCGGGTCCCACCGTTCCGACGTCTTTACTTCCGAGTTTTTCCGCGGCTCTTTGCTTGGAATTGGGACGATGTCGCGGAAAGTTTTTTGCGATTACGTATCGCCCCTTAACACGCCGGTAATTACGGAAGGCCATCTTCCCGAGTGCATCTGCCTTTTTCGAATGCTCCATGGTAAATCGTGGCTAATTTAAGTTTTATAATGCGAGAGTAATAATTTTTATTGAGTTAAAATGTAATTAATGATTTCAATTTTCCATTCGAACAAAAACAAGTTAATTTAATCGATTTAATTTTTATTTATCCAATTTCAGGTGAATTTTGTGATCAGATTGATTATTGTGCATCATCTCCGTGTCGCAACGAAGCCGAGTGTCGACCTCTGAAAAATAATTATCAGTGCACGTGTGCTCCGGGATTCACGGGTCCAACATGCTCCGAAGATATCAACGAGTGCGATCTCTACCCGTGCAGATATGGAAAGTGCCTCAATACTCATGGCTCTTACAAGTAAGATGTTAATTTAATTTAAAATCTTTTATTTTATCAATTAAATCAAGGAGAAACGCACGTATTTTAATAATTAATTCGTACGTATAAAGATTTTTTACGAAGATCTCTTCGATATATAAATTATCCATTTTTTTACCTTCATTTATCGGATCAAACGTTCAAGATCGTCTCAATCATTCAAACCCGGAAACAGCAATTACTGAAAAAGTCCGACTCGATTTCCCATTGGATCTGTAAGCGTTCAATTTCACTCGGCAGTCTCGGAAGCGTACCGTTGACAATATCAGTAGGCACGGCTTCGAGAATCGAGCTGGCCAGAAATTGACGGTGCCCGAAGAAAGATTTCAGCTGTCCCGTCCCTTAAGCCTAGCCCCTGACTTCAGCTAATTGCGGGCGGATAAACGATCACGTTCACCTGTGCAACACCGCGGAATTAGCGCTCCTAGCGCAGTCGATATTATACCCACGTCGGCGTGTCGCCCACCTCCGAGAGCGAGATCGCGGAATGCGGAACAAAAGGGCAGGTCTGCGCTCTGGATCCCACGGATCATTTCCGCACCTCTCGTACGGCTTTCCTCCTACGGCTCGTTAGTATCGGTATTTCTCTACATTTTCGATTTGTTGCCTCTTTTTTTTTTTTTATTTTTGACTCGTCGAGCGAAGATATAAGGATTGGGAAGGGAGAAAATTGAAGAAAAGTAAATTTGTATACCCGAGGTCTCGAAAGTTTGTCATTAAGGCTCTATTTAATGGCATTGTGAATTTAAAGGAGCAAATTTGCATACCTTTGCATTCGGAATTATTGCCGTAATTAATAAATATAATTAAATTCACGTTCGCCGTTTCGGCAACTTAATTATCATGCGTTTCGAAGTAAATGCACTCGTTTAAAATTCAACAAGCACCTCGGAAATTTTCAGATTAATACGCGTCATACATTTTCGCCTTTATCAAGTATTAAAGCACCGCCGTAATTCTCGTGTCTTCCAAAGTGTCGATTTTTACCGATCGCGAGGGTCTCCTCGACTTTTTCTTTCCTCGCGTTCCGTTCGACATTTTATATATTCGGCGCTCATGCCTCATGAAAAAGAAGAAGCATAAAAGCAAAGGTAACCGGTGTACCATTTTTATTCTCACGAATAACTTTAAATTTCGACGAAAATATTTCCATTATTTATTCCTCGTTAAATCAGACAATTTTTCTCCCGAAAAAGTACAAAATGATTTTTTAGTGTCACGAAATACGACTCTTTTTCGCTAAAATTTCATTCGAAACTTTATTATGTCTTATAGCAAAGAATTTTTATCATCAATATTCATTTCACCACAGTACGAAGCCATGTCTAACCAAATTTTTTCTACACGACTCTATAAATTCACACCAGACTCGGCTCTAATTTTGAAACCGCGTACCACCGTCCGACGAAATTCCGGCGGTGCACGCACGCGGAGAAAGGGTTGCGTGCGGTCGACAATAACGAAAAAATTGCGCATCCCGAGGAGGCGAAGGCGTGCGCGACGCTCCTCGAGAGGGAGAGAGGCAGAAAAAAGGGAAGGGCGAAGCAAGAAGGCTAAAGGATGAAGGGAGAGACGACGAGAGGGAGAAGGGCGACGGGGACTTGGACTGTGCACGTTGAAACGGCGAAGCGAGCACAAAAACTGGTTTCGGCGCGTCCGGGGGTTCGCCGACGCACATAAATCCCGCGTTTCTCAAGATCGAGCCGAGATTAATCGGGCCGAGTCGCGCGCGCGTCCGCGAGTTCAGATAACGCGGTTTCCCTGCCTTTTATTGAATTATATATCGGGCGCGTGCGCGGGCCTCGAGCGCCTCTATACGGACTGATCGGATGGCCCGAGGTCTCGATACATCAAACCGCAATTTTTCAAGGTCCCGCTTTCTTGCACGAGTTCGCGGATCGGAGCTGCGTAGGGTGTCGTCGCGCTGCGGCGAAGGAGGCCTCGCTGACGCCGTTTGGGTTCGCCGAAGTTTGAAAAGACACGGGATTTCGAGGACTGCATTTGCAATCTAGCGAATTATACACTTCATGGGTTAGATTTTATTTCTTTTTATATTAATGAAAAGTATAGAAATAAAGTTAAACGTTAATTGTATGCGTTTGAGATAATGGAGATTGAAGGCGCGGTAACTGAAGTTACGGTACTTCGAAAGTGCCAAACGAAGCGCCATTGTATTAATTCTGAAATTAAAAGAATTTTATTAAATACGATGTATTTATAAATTTGAATATAATAAGTATATATCTTTCATTATAGTACTACAATTATCTTTAATCATAATTTAAATCAGTTATAAACCGCTACTTATACCACAAAAAGTTGCTATCAATCAAATTCATTTTTAATTACACCTATGTGCTTTTTCATGATTTCATTAAACTGATCTCGCGTAAATGTTATAATTTATTCTATTTTTTGCATATCCTGCACTCGTAAATTGCTAAATTAACATTTTTTAATTGAGTTAGATCAAATAAAAAGTCAAAAAAAGTAACTACTCTAAAAAAAAAAAAAAAAAAAACTGGGATAAATCGGTTGGGATGAGAGATAAAGCCCTTTCGTGGCGCCTATTGTAAAGTCACGCTTGGTGATGAAGGCTTATTTCGGGCGCAATAAAGACTTCGTCGCGCGAAGTGCCGGTCGCCAATGCTGCTTCGATCCTCCGCGTCGCGCCGACACTTCGTCTTTCTCGCCGCGAACGAAGGAAGAGGTGCATCGACTCTTCGTCCCTTCCTTAGGTGTCCACACGGACTGACTGTTGTGTCGCTCGCGTGAATGTACAGTGCCTCGTACGACTTATATTAGTGGCCAAGGTTACCTTCGATCGAATGTGAAAATTTGTATCTCACTTGTGGTTCTTTGGATCCTATTCTTCCATCCAGTTTATACAATAAGATACACGGAGAAGATTTTTCCATTAAAAATTACTATAGTTTTACCTAAAGCGCGGACAAACTGGAACTATCAAAAAA
>JAWWEN010000009.1:19877336-19908452 GCA_035582955.1 Sycophila texana | reverse complement strand
GTAGAGAAGATATTATTCTAGTATCTGTCGAATATAATCTCTTTTTAAATGAATATAATTTACAGCCATCTTTGTAGCATTTATCTTTCCGACTTCAGATAGAACCAATTCAATAATTTATGGGATGATTTCTAACTTATTTTTTTTTCCATATATATATGAACTGGAGTTCAGAGTTAATGTTTAATGCACAATTTAGACATAACGTCTTTCGTAATCATCGTAACGATTTATTATACGCAGAAATATTAGACGACAGGGTAGAACAATATCCTCCTTCGATTACATTATCTCGATCCTTTCACACTCTTCAATCAAGCCCCATAATACTCCAGCGCCTACAAAAATTTCTCTATAATACACGAAGCCGTTGCTCAACGCGTGCGAGAAAAAGATAGATCGAGTCGCTGATTAATGAGTGCCGCCACGTGATTGGCACTCGATTCCGGGTGCGTCGCCATGTGCTGGAGGGCTGCAGCTCAAAAAGGACGATTTTTTGGCCTCGCGCAAGGGAAGACGCCGCCGCCGTCGCGCATCGTGATTTATGAAATAATCCCGGCCAAGTGGAATTTAATTGACCGACTCGCCTTATCTTCCCCGCGATTTTTCTTCACTGGCGCGGGAGATGTTTCTCGGATCTTGATACAGCGCGCGGCTTTTCGGCGAGCGCCCGTCGCATAATTTCGTTCTTGGGTGGAAAAAAAAGGACGCGGGGATTGTTTCGTCTTCGGCGGTTTCACGGCTGATTTATTTCGAGCACAGAAAGATGCATTTCTTTGATTCCCGGCACTTTTAATTAGATGACGTTTCCAGTGTTGCTCGGACTTGTACTGATTTGCGTAAAACGAAGCTGCACGGCATTTCGGGTCTACAGTGTGAAATTAACGTTTTGAATATATAATTGTTTAAATTCATTTATTTGTAGACTTCTACGATATCTCTAATCGATAAGACTGTTATTGTACTGCGTTCGTTAAGAAATAAGTTACACCAAAAGTTGCAAAGAACAATAGTTTACAGTCAAATTTATTACAGTTCATCTAAGAAAATAAAAATCGTCAATTAAGAGTATTTTAAAAGAATAAATAGAAAAGGAAAAAAAGTCGTAAAGATGAGGCTAGGTCGGAGCAAAGAGGATAACCGAGAATTAGCGGGGGTCGGACGCTTGGCGAGAGTCCGGCCTCTAGGTGAAACTTCCAGCTGTTGCTCCGTCGGAATGCGGCGTTCCGGCTGCACCTGTGCACAAATTTCGGAGACCCTATAGGTACCTCCTCGGTGGCTTCGACCTCAGGCCAAACCAGTGGGTCTTCTGCCCCGCTCCTTCTTCTCCCTTCTTCCGCCTCAAGGGGGACGGCGCATCGTGTCCGCAACCTTTTTCAGGGGCAAACTTTACGACCCAGCTTCGCGCGGTTACTTCCTTTCCTATCCCGCATACACCTGCATCCGCGAGCTCAGAATTTGGTATTAATGAAGAAAAATTTATCCGCCTTGACTTTTGCATACGGTGACTTTGAATCTTGCGGTTAAGCGATATGCAATTATGCATCCGTATTCATTAATTAAAATTTCGAAGATTAATCTGCGCTCATTGAATAGGGAATTCTCACACCACGGCGGGTTAAGTACCAATTAAAAGTTCGTTCATTCACGATTTCCGCGTTGCGCACGCAAATTCAAATTTCACTCCCCTTACCCACTTTTCAAACGGCAATCAAGGTATCGCGTGCAGCGGCTGAAAGCGCGCATTTGTCCGCCTCATAATCGCCGGCTAATTATCGCTGGCGTTTGAGAAACGACGAGAGGGGGGTCTGTAAGCGCCGAGTGCCAAAACAGCTCGTTTGTCAGGCAAGTGTGTCGCTCTCGAGTCCCAGTGCACGTTTCTCCAGACCGCCCCTTCACGCGCGCGGGAGATGAGTTAAAGTTTATTGTTTATTTTCTCTAATAACTGAATCTCGTGCTCGTTCTTTTTCGCTCTTCCGAGGAAGCTTCGAATTTTCGTGGGATGTCACGTTTTTCGGGGGATCTTCGCGGTTCGTTTTGTTTAGGCGGAGCCTACCCTGCGTGAGAACTGCCCGATTACGATCGTCAATGTTTGGACAGTTCCAGGTTTCGGGGAAGGGTTAATTTTTAAAGGGCGTTTAAGATTTAAACAAGTCTAGTAATTGCCTTTAAAGTGGGATCTTTGTGGTTTAAGTGTAAGAGTAAATATTTTCTTTAAATTTTAATGATTCTCCAAATTTCCTCGTTTTGCAAAAATTTTGAAATAACTGTTTCTTCGAAAGTAAATTTTATTAATATAAAAAAAAAAAAAAAAATCGTCAGAAGTGAAAATTAATTCACCAGGCTTCAAGTGTAATATAAATTTGAATAATACGGTGACTTAAAAATTCGTAAGGAAATTTTGAAAGAGCCCGAACACGTACTCTACTCATAGCAAGTGTCATCGCACTCGAGTTGAAGAGCAGGTTCCAGGGGCTGGTCGACCTGCGTCCGAAAGAGAAGGAGACAACGCGTCATTCCCACAAAGTCCCGGGGTCCTTAGCTGCTCGCGCATTCCTGGCGTCTCTGGCAAAAAGAAGGGGGGAATGCTTCGCGTAAGTGGCTTAGGAAATTCGTGTTTTTTCGGCGCACTGGGGGTCATTCGCGTTCAAATCAGTGCAGTGCTGAAATTTCGCCGAGAAGAAAGTTGGCATATTTATTTGAGTCTTTGCTGCTTAGCCCGACTGGTTTACTTTACCTGACTTTATACTTTCTTCCAAAAAATGTGTCTTCAACCGATTTCGCTGACCAGCGATGTCAACCCTTTTTTTTGCACACGCGTACTGCACATTATTGCAGGATAGTTAAAGCTGAAAAATTTTCTTGTTTTTTTTTTTAAATATTTTTAACTTCACTTTTACTTTCTTTCTAATTCATATAATAATAATTCTTTCTAATTCATATAACAAGTTCGACGTGTATAAATATTTTTTTCAATCAAGAAGTTAATGTTCGTTCTTAATTAGATAAACGAAATCGAGTTTAAAACAATCCTAATAGCCGCTTTCTATCCCGGCAAAAAGTGGGCATTACAAATGGGCTTCTGAATTGGCGTGACACAATATCCTAGGTGTACGTGGTAAGCCGAGGAGACGTAAAAAGAGCAAGACAGAGGGAGGCGCTCGGCGTGTGAGAAAGCCATGAAAAGACGAAGCGGAGAGACAAAGAACACGTGTATTACGCGTGTTCGTGTTAAAGTTGCGTACGCGGGGGAACACATGTAAGCGGCCGCGTAAGAGAAAAGAGACACTCACACGTGTTGTGAAAAAAAGCGTACCGGCGCATTCATATATATGCGTGCGGGGCTGCTCCGCGCGTCCACGCGCACCAAGTGAACGAGAAAGGCACGCTGTTACGCGAGAGGACACAATGAGAATTGGAAAAGCTCCGCTCGATGCTTCATACTCCTCCTGTGTCTTTTATATATGACTCGTTTGTCTCGGATAAAAAGATATCCACTTACTTAGCCGGTAAACGTGATGGATTTGTCAAGTCAAATAATTATTTTTTTTTTATCTTCAAAATCTATACAAAAAATTTCGCCTATTAGATTTTTTTATAAATAGATTGTACTTCATTTAAGAAGTCATTATATAGAAATACAGTAGTTTACTTGTATAATAATGCCTTTTTTTTCAATTCGATCGTATAAGTACAGAAAAAAAAACTAAGAGAATTCGCGTGTAATGACACTCCAATTAAAATCGCATATCCATGTGCGTGCGCGTAATGGCGAAACTCGCCGGTGGGGTTAAAGGTCGTTACGAGTCCGTATTTCTTGAAGAACCTGGCGCGAGACAATGACACGGAAAAGACGGCGTCGTATGGGAAAAAAATGAGAGCTGGGGCGATCTCCGCCTTTTCTCGTGTATCTCGCTATTTTTTCCCCTTTAATCACATGTTCCGTTTTGCAATACGTAATCATCTTTTAATTGGTTCTTCTTTATTTACGAAGCTGAAAAACGCGCAATTTATTTTAAATCAGTAATTTATATAACAACAATAGTACTAAAACTACATTTACATCTACATCTACATCATTACCGCGGAATCTATTTTCAATCGTAAAATTTGACGATTATTGGATTAATGCGGCATACATACAGAGACGTTACATTTTTACACCTCAATTAAGCTAAATAATTCGCGTTTTTAGGGGGATCAATTAAGGGGCCCTCGCTTTCCTGGAACCTTGGGTTGGCTATAATTTAATTACTTCAATCGATTGCAACCGCGAAACAAACGCTCGTTCCGAAAAAGAAGCCGCTCCCCCGGAGGACAAAACAATTCCTCCGTTAATGAAATATAAGCTCGCAATAAAAGGGGCAGGAGAGAGAGTCGACGCAATCTGTCGCCGCTTTCTCGCGAGGACGAACCGAGGGATCCTCCAGCTCGCGAAGGAACCGAAGGTTTGGAGGACAAAAAAAAACTCGTTCCTGGCACGCGTGGGACGTGACTCGAATCTGTCGTTCGGGAATTTTTCGGCTGGGTCCCGCGCAGCGACCGCCGGATATGCGACAAATGCTCGCGCTCGCATGGGGTTGCTATGCTCCTGTCGACTCAAGTCTATAATAGCGGTTCTATGCACGACGAATACGAATAGTGCGGTGGGTCCCGTTCAGACGTAGTCCAAACACGCAGACGGTTTATCCAGTATAAAAATCTTAATTTTTTGCTGGATTTTTGATACATAAATTACTAGCCTCATCTTGACGGACTTTTTATTCTAGCCTCATAGTAAACCGTGAATCGTGACCATTGTGATAGAAATTAAGTGTTGTACAATGCTTGTTCTATAGTAAGTTATTTCTCCTGTTATAAAGGGGTACAATTACTATAAAAGTTTTTTTTTTTATTTCTACCTACAAAATTAGTAACTTTCTGAATTGTAAATTCTCAATTTAAAAAAAAAAAAAAAAAAAAATAAAAATAGTTATACTCCTTTAAAGTAGCGCTTATAAAAAATTCATATTACTTAAAATTTCTCGGCTGTGCTCGATATTTCTCGATTTATCTTAAAAAGATCCAGTTTTATAAACGGGAACAAAGAGCAAGTAGATTCGGTGAACTATAAAACTCGTCGGTAAGCACTTTATATATAAGTATTCAAAGAAAAATAATGAGATATTTTCTTTTCTCCCGAAATTCCTGGTATTAGATTCGTTTCATGAGCGGAGACGAAGTTTTTCATGAAGCTCGCGGTGCTACGCGCTTTGAATACAGTTTTCGTTTGTTTTTGGAAGCGACGTGCATGAGCCCCGACGAAAAAGTTACACGTAGACTTCGCGCCGAATTTCTCGGATGTCTGTGAACGAGCAGTGGAAGGATTTATGTAACCCGGCCTCGAGAATTTCACTTTATCGGTGAATTATACGTCGCGACTCGATGAAATTCCACGCCGTGGTAATACAAAATAACGTACTGTGCGTTTCCTCTGCCTAAGATCATTTCACAGGGTGCGAGTGAATTATTTTAGCTTCGTGGGAAGATCCTCGCTCCGCGGACACTGATTAACAAATTTTTCCGTGCATCTTTCATTTATTAAATGAACGTAAGACGACCGGCAATTTTTTGTCTAACGTATATAATTGATTACTGGTTGCAATGGCGGATGGAGCGCAGATCGCACGACCCCCATCTGCTGGCGATCGCGATTCATTACAAGCGTATCGTATTCTCGTTGGGGATCAATGCAAATGCGATAATGAGCCGGTGGAAAAATGGCGGATCGATAAAGGAGTGGATGCGATAAATCAGGCTGACTTTTAAAGTGCGCCGCGGTAGCGTCGATCGGTGATGAATCGCCGCGAGCTGCCGGACAAACCGCGCATAAGCCGTAGCTACCGGCGCAGCCGTGCATTGGAAGATCGATTGGCCAGGCGAACAAAGTGGACATTATTCTGATGGCACACAGACTTTCAGTACTTCGATTGAAGACCGGAAGTTGCTCGCATGCACCGCGACTTTTTTTTTCATTCTATTAAAATAATACGGTAAATCGATCCCTATTGTTTCGTGCGAGCTATACTTATCAAGAATTAACGTAGGGAACGGCGTGTTTTGAGATACAAAATTGACTTAATAGTTAAAAAATGATTCTCAGGCGTTTAAAGTATGCGAATTAAAGAAATTAATTAAAAATTAAACTATGACGAAACGGTACTCTAAAACCCGACCATAATTATTCAGCACTCGGCAGCAGTCGAACGGGAAATCGATGACCCGTGGGTTGATATTTCCACCGCTATTTCCTGAAATACTGAAAATTCCTCAAAACCTCGGGCTCTCGCGCCTTTCTGCGCTATACGCCAAAACGAAAAAAATAAATAAAATCCTAGAAATGCAAGCTCACCCCATCCGGCATCGCGCGATCGATCACCCGTTTGCCGGCGTCGCCGGGACGTCGGAATGGATAGCCGCCGCGCCGCGGAATACGGATGCATGCGTTTTCCCTAGTAAAGAGGGGAGAGAGATAGGCTTATGCGGCCTCTTGATACATTATCGGCCCGATCCGTTCGATCCTCTCTCGTGCGTATTTTTTTTTTTTTTTCGTCCGCGCCGCAGCTCGCCGGTGTAAAATTTAAATATCCCGCGCATCAATTACCGGTGGTGGCTGCCGGGAGGGGGGGGGGTGGACTAGGCGAAGTGTGTAGGTCTTGTATAGGAAGCCGCGCTCCGTATTTACAATGCAGATGAGACCCTTTAATTATTCTATACGTATATATAAGTCGACGGGACTTTTTGCGCGGCGACTTGAGGAGTCGCGGTGCGCGCCGGGGGTATAAGTCAGTGGATAGTTAGCGTGGAAGGGGCTAGAGGTAAGCGATGGTACGCGCTACTCTTTGCCTTTTAGCGATCGCGTAACAAGCTGTTCGATATACGGTATATTGCCTGGGTATGCCCGTCTGACTTTAAAGGGGTAGTTCAATGTTCCCTCCTTTTATGGCTTTTATGGATCAAGGGATATATGCTTAAGCGAAGGGTTTATATTTATCGCATACAATCAATTCATTTCGAAATTTCTAAGGTATTTCAGTCACTTTTTTTTTATTTATTTACAATAATTGAAAATTATAACAAATGAATTTTGCAGATTCAATCGCAACGAATGATAAAGTCAGGAAATTGAAGGAAGTTCAATCTTTAGGAGTAAGCTATCGAAATTTGTATACGCATAAAAGAATCTCTGAGAAACGAAGTTATTACCAAGTTAATGTCGATAATTACACCTTATGACCAATAAATGAATCACAATAATGGAGATATAATAGTCGGATGCATTTATGCAAAAGCAGAACAACGAAATGGAATAATAGTGCAAAAACAGACTGTCATCAAGACAAACTTAGAAGAAATAAGGAAAAAAAATTCCGCAAAAAGCAGAGTCTATAATGACAGGAATTGGTCACCAATAATTAGCCAATCGATTATACGCAGACAGCGTTCTCATTAGCCCCGGGAGCGCGAGCTTTTCACACGCTACGTGCGTCGGAAATTGCGTTTCGGGATCTTGGCAATGGCGACCTCGCTACAAATTTGCTTCTCGCGACGAGGCGCGGTACCGAGAATAGAGACGATCGAGAATCGGCGTCGCGGTCCATTAATAAGCGCGTCCTTTGTCGACCGGCACTTCAAAGAGCCTCTGTGCAAATGAACTTCGATTGGTACTTTAACACTTCCATACTTCTTTTTTTCTGCTCTGAATCTCTACCAGCCAAGTGCGCTGCAGGCATTTAAAAAAAAAAATGCTTCCATAAAAAATACATACGTCTCGCTGTTAGAACAGAGCATTTCATTGATAAGTTTATTTCTATCGGAGATTGTAAATAATCT
The DNA here is from genome assembly GCA_035582955.1 of Sycophila texana. Classification (NCBI taxonomy): domain Eukaryota; kingdom Metazoa; phylum Arthropoda; class Insecta; order Hymenoptera; family Eurytomidae; genus Sycophila; species Sycophila texana. Next base: position 19,900,580 of record JAWWEN010000009.1, on the reverse strand, counting down.
TGTCATATTAGTCTTTTTAACTATGTTTGAATCAAGCGCGTTACATATCTCGTGGAAAATTTGAAATATTTCATGCGATTTTATAGATGCGTTTACGCAACTTTGAAATCTTATATTAAGTTACTATTTTAATTATCGGTTTTCTCAATAACAGCAAATCAAGCGTACGGCTATTACGATCAGCTGTCTCTCACGGCGCGAGCGCGAGAGACAAAATCGCGCGCTTTAGCGCATAATTACAAGTCGATTTCAAGCGACTCGCAGGCGTTTCGCAGAAACCCCCGCGTAAAATGCAAATGCGCTGCGTGCGATAAAAAGTAAAAATTGTGTCAACACACCTCCGGAGAGGTACACGGTACAATTGAAGCAACGAACAAAAAAAGATCTTACGGGGAGGGAGCAGAGTAACAACGCGCAACATTACGAAATGCGAGATTAAACTGTCGTTGATTTATCGTGTCCGAATAAGTAGCATTTTATTTGTTTTATTTAACATCTCTAATCGTTACTTTTAAAATAAAATTGAGTGTAGGTACTTGCATATCTTCGTAAACTATTATTGTTATATAAAAATTTTATATTTTAATATATTATATTTTTTCATTTAAAAAAATCATATCCAACTGTAGCTTTTACGAAATAGACACGATTGGGTCAGTTTTCATTCGAAACGATTGGGTTTTCGCTCTTTAGCATTATCGGACTCGCTGCATCAGAGGAAATGGTCAGTAGAACCGCGAGACGTTTTCGATCGCCTTCATTTCTCACTCTAGAATTTTTTCTCTCCCTTTACGCCCTCGTCAGTGCTAATCTCGACCATCATCGGCCACATTAATAAAAGCGGCAATTCAATCCCAGCGCTCGAAATATAGAGACGCGCGGCAATTACGATAGAATCGAGAGTGAGGATGTATATAAGTGCAGAAAAGAATAATTGCTTGCTTGCATATTGACGGCTTAGTTTTTCCGGATGGAATAATAAGCGTTACATCGCAACTCGCTCGGTTGCGTAAAAATCAATGAAATTAGCAGTTAGATCCGTTTCTTATTTGTTTCGCCTTTTAATGGCATATTTATAACGTTCAAATGATTCAGAATTATCACCGTTTTATGGTAATTTTTTTACCCTGCGATGCATTCGGATCGCGATCTAATAGATATAAAGTTGCGAAAATAATTCAGGTCTGTACAGGAAGCGAACATTTAGCACTCGCTTATAGCGGGGACAGCTGCTGCTCCGAGTGAAAGGAAACGCGAGCAAGGAGATGGATTACGTTTTTCCGCAGTTACACTTTTTTGTCTTACGGTACTCTCGGTTTGTTTCAGTTTTATTTTTAACTTATATCTATTCCTGCTTTTAATAGCTGACATATTTCACAATAAAATCATTTTGTGTCGAACTGAATTAAACTGTATAAATCTTCATATCACTAAATTGAAAGATAATATTAATTTATGCAAAAAAAAAGCCTCTCCAGATTTTACCACTTTACAAAAAACGTTTGAATACTCCCATCAATCGTGGCATAACGGTTCTGCATAAATTACGCCACCGCCGAACCAATTCAATTCGCACGGCAAGCTTGTTAAAAAAAGTGAAATTATCTTTTTCATTTAAAAAAAAAAAAACATCTTTTTCAAAATCCTATTTGTTTTTCACGCGGAAAAGGCAGCATCCGCGATGCGTTCCAGGATCGCCGCGTGAGAAAGCGCCCATGGCGCTCCCACTCGGCCGGCCGTCAGTAATTTAATTAACGTCGCCTCGCGCTTGAGTTTGAGCTTCGATGGATTTCGAGCGTGCCGCTCTTATCTGGCGCATTTAGAAAGGGTATAGCATACGCGCATTCGCGAACGCGCCGTCGAGGCGCCATTGCAAAATGTGGACCTTGTGCGGTTCACGCGATAGCCGTGGATTTCAACCGGTCCCCTAACGGAATTTAGATATTAAAGGAGTGAAGCGTTGGCTGCGTGATAAGCGATTTATCATTAACGTTAAAGAGCTCGGCAGTCTGTTATTAATATATTCATTTCACTTCGTGTGCGAGTTAAATAAATATATATATATTGTTTTCCATTGTTTACGATTCACAATTTTCAGTGAATTATGGTAATAATGTCTACATAAATTGTAGGTTATTATTAGTCATGTCGTGTGCGTTATTTAATTTTCTAACAATTTTATGTATTGATAATGAAAGGATCAGGGGGAAACTGAAAGTTCTGCCAGTATTTATATGAGAAATTTTTAAGTTCCCCAACAAATACTTTCAAATAATCCAATGAAATTCATTGTACTAATTAATGTAATGCAGTCCAAAGTTTAATAAGAGAAGGATGAAAAACATTTTGATTCTTTTCTCGTAAACTTTACTTACATTGTGGACATACTAGACGGTCACTCGAAGAACAGTCAACAAGACGCGCTCGTGGCACATCTCGGAAAATGACCGAAAGGCAGCTGATTAAAAGGGTTGTTAATGGCCAGCGCGCAACAGAATCAAGCTGAATGAATGAGCCGTTTGCGTCGACGCAACGTTTTGTGTCGCGCGGCCGCCGCTGGGACGTCTAACCATTATCGAGTCGGTCCAATTCAGGCAATTACAGGCCTCGGTGGGAATGTGAATGAGCAGCGTATCAGCCGATCCTGGCGCGTCGCCTGGAACTCGAGAAAATTTACCCATGCACTCGCTCGTGGGATCGCTAAAGCGGTCAATGGGCGCGTCTGTTGCACTTTTTTTTTTCACGGACTCGATCGCACGGACACACGCGCACACTCGACGGTGCCTCATCCTTTTTTTTTTAAGGGATGCAGGCATCAGATAGCCGACAAGAGCTTCAGTCATTACGGTTTCATTGAGCTCACTTGCGGACAATGACGGAATTTCTTATCGAATTGAAAAACTTTTAACGAGAGCGACCGGACATGTACAAAGTTAATTTCTTAATTCATCATTTTAAATCGATTAATCGCAAGTAGGAGCTTCTTGAAGATATTTAATAATCCTCCTTATTCATTCGTTTCTTAAAAATGCGGATGGTTCGCATTTTGCACGACCGGCTTATCTTTCCGTTTAGTTAGGCGGCCAACTGAGCCGCGTCGGCGCGCCGTTAAAAAAAAATTCGCACGAGCGACTTGCGTCACGGAATTTCGCCAGCCCTACCCGGCGCACGCCGAATTAATTATGCGCGTATCCCGGCGAAAAGTCTGCGCTCCACATTGTCTCGGCTGGCCCTGTTCCCAAGGAAAAGTGGTCGCCGCCGATGGAAAAGCGGCGACGGTCCCGCTTCCACGGCTGCGGAAACGCCGCGTCGAAAAGTCGCGACGCTTTAATTAATCGACGTGAGAATGAAAGTGGAAGCTCGGCCGGGTGCGGATCGCGCTCGACTGACACTGATTCGCACGCTCATCGAGCCGCTGCTCCCGTGGTGCTTCCTTCGACGACCTTTTTTTTTCTCGCGGGGTGTGAAGTGATGAGGAAGAGACACACGTTCGCACGTAAACGACTGCGGAGCGTCAATTGGTGCGGGAGAGTACTGCAAAGTGCCTGAGAAAGCGGGCATTGTCGGGATATTTTACGGGAATTTCATTGATAGTGACGATGGGCATGTTGTTGACCGTGCAAGTGGAGCAGAGTGTAATGAGCAACTGAGCAATTTCCTGGTTGTCTCCATTATATTTTCTGAATATTTTTTGTTAGAAATTTTTTAATTGTAAGAAAATCATAGACTGTCCATCTATTTTTAAAGACATAGAACAGTGACTTCTTTATAATCAATTTTTTTAATTTAAACAATATAAGTAACTAAAGTACTTGTTTAGAATATACAGTGAGAAAAAAGTTAAGTAATCACAACTAACCATTACTTGTTCTAACTAATATTTTTTCAGAGTAAAAATTTAGATGAACTGTTGACCATTAATTTGAATACTAGTCTGAGCAAATTCGTTTTATCGAGGGAATAAAATTTTTATTGTATAATAACGAATAATTAATAATTGTCTTGCATGCGTAATTAGCATATCACGACATCGTTTCAAATCGCCTTTAAAAATGTCATCCGCACTTTCAAACAATCCTCGAGCGTATAACAGACAAATTTTTGCATTTAGAAAGTCCTTTTACTAGCAGACGTCATATCGAAAATTCCAACTTGTCACTCGCGCATACCCGGCTCATTAAAAAGCTCTCGAATCGCAATTTAACGCTGAAATTAATGGTCGTCGATCCGGCCGAGCGAAAGCGATTTTCCGCCGGTCGAAAAAGTTCGCCGTTCCCATTGAAATTAACGTCGGGCAATGATATTTAGATTTCCCCCCGCGCCTTGATATATCCGCCGCGAGTTGAAGGGGCGCAGCTGAAAGCTCACGGCGGCGGTTGCGCAATGCGTCTTTTATTACACTTTTAAAACACCATCGACCGCCGCGATTGTCCGGTCCGTCTTTTCCGCGCGATTCTCCGCTCGTGCACGGCTCGTGATAAATGAGGGCCGCGCGCATTGTTTCGCCGATGCCCACGCACTTTGCCAGCTGATATTGCGCTAAACGCGTCTCGGCGCTGGATGAATGCAGCCTCGCGGCGGCGGAGGATAAATCCGCGAGCGCAGGATAATTAGATTTTGCCAACGCCGACTTAATCGAGGAAAAAAATTTCAAGGCACAGTGCGGCATGGAGGAATTGAGTGTTTTCAGTTGCGCGAGCCGCTGACGTTCTTATTTTAGCGCTCTTCAATGTCAATCAATTGTACTCTTAAATGAGACAAGTGCTTTGATCTAAAGATTGACGTGGACGTTGTTCGCTGACTGCGCGTTGCATTTGGAATGCGAATTGCCACTCGCTGTCTGAGAAGACTTGCAGAAATAATGAGAGGAAGTGTGTCGGTAACAGGAAAACGAAGAGCGGCGCGGCTATCGAAATCGAAAAATACACATTTTTACAGGAACGATCGCTGAAACGCGAAAGCGGATGTGCGCGCATAAAGGCTGAATGAAAGTGTTAACGCTTCCACTTGCGGTTTCCCACTGTGCCATCGTGTTTGTTTAATTTTTTTTTTTAAATTCCTTTCCCAATTCTTCGTACGAACAACAAGACATCAGAAGGTCCAATAGATACGACTAAAAAAATCTTTATATATCTTTTAATTCATGTCTACGCGTTAATGAAGTACTAATAATCCATCTCGTCATTTCGACGCTCATTCAAATGAAAATTTATAAAAAAAAAAAGCTGAATGAAAGCAGCTCGCAGATGTTTTCTACATTGAACATCGCGGCGAAATTCTTGCTTGCATTCAACGAGCGAATCTTCAGAGCGACCGGATATAAATAGTCCGAAGGCTTCCGCCGATCCTGTTCCATTCCGCGCGAGTTGTCGCGACCCGCGCGATACCCTCTCCGAGCGAATGTCGACTCCTCGGCCGTCGGAGCGACGTCTTTAACATAACGCGTCCCTCCTCGTTTCGATCCCTCCTCCCGCGAGGAATATACACTCTCGCAGTCTTCCCTCCGCGGTTGACAGCCTCGTTATGACGTCGTTGCGCTCGATTCGTTCCGCGCGATCTCCCTCGTGGTTTGGACACGGCTTTGACGTCCAAGGCACAACCGGACCTCGGATGTCTGGATTTTTTTATTATTTGCTCCGCGGTCGATCGTATGACACTTTTTTATTGCTGCCCTTTTTTTTTGTGGCTGCTGCCTTTCGTGGCTTCCCCATTCCTAACTGGATTCCTCGGTTCCCGGGGTTCGCGCGGATTATGTTGCACTGAAATCGCGAGGAATTTGGATTCGATTCCTCCTGCTGGAGGTGCAGTGGCGTTTTAAAAAACTTATTTGTTGAAAGATTTTATTTTTCGCAGTGTAGAATTTTCACAAACATAATTTTGACTAAGACTTCTAAAATTGAATAATTAATATTACAGAAACTACTTTTTACTTCATACAAGCTCTTATCGATTTTAACCATTTTAAATAATTTTTTTTCTAGAAAATTGCGTTTTACATTCAATTTTGAAACAGCGAACTTCAGTGATCATGATCCCCACAAGGCACACATGCATTTACTTCAATTAGTTTATACCACTATATCGCACAATCGCATTTAATCATCGGAACATGCGTTCCCCTCGTTATTGCAACAATCTAATCTATCACTTTGCAGATACAAAATCGAGGCGCGTAACATACAAGCGGTTCCTAAAAAAAAAAAAAAAAAAAATCAAGGAGGGCTTTAATAATCAGCGACGCATTAATTAGCAGCGCCAGAAACCAGATCGCGCTCGCAACAAATTACAAGACACCCGGACTCTCACGAGCGTGCAGCCGATCTCTGGAGGTCTCACTTCTCTCTTTTTGAGCATCTATCTAAAAATATGTATCGCCAAAACAAAGTCGTCGGATAAAACATCCCGGAAATGTTCGACAGCGCGCTGCTCGCCGGGGCGCTGTGGCGCGAGAGGCTTGATTATATGCAGCGAGCCGGCTGTTCGTGCGCGCCCGCCTCCCTCGATAGAAACGTCGAGGGGAGCGCGCGCGGCGATATAAACTAGATCCGGAGTCGCGATGCTCGCGCAAAAATCCCGGCCGAGCGGGGCATTCTTCGGACGATTCCCGCATGGCTTCTCTCTCGTGCACTCGCGTACCTCCCATCCTCGTATGGTGACGAAACAAAAGGCGCTTGGGAGTATGGGAAATTATCGGTCGAGTTAATTGAAAATCGATTAGATACCCATCGGCTACGATGAAGCGACGCTCTTTCATTGACGCAAAGACGCTTTTAAAAGGCTTGAGGCCTCTTAATTCACAATTACGAGTTACACAAATTTTGCGAAATTAAAATGACACCGGGTCTCTTACTAAACTCCATCATTAGACCCTCGAAAATTGTTCCATTGCATCTCGCGACCGGCGCGCCGCTAATAATCCCTCCTAAGCACAATGGGCCGGGGTTTTGCGCAAGTCGGGTGAAAATATAAAGAACGCGGTTGCCGTGAGAAAAGAGCACGAGGAGAGAAAAGAAAATAACGTTAATCCGGCTCGGCGTGCTTTCCTCAAAGGCGCCAAGCCACGCCGACTGCTCGCGCTCCTCCTTCGCGAGGGACCACTTGTTGCTCGCGTGAGCTCGCCACGCACACACGTCTCCGCGGGTTATTCGTTGCGATGCAGCCCCGGACGCCGATCGCCCGGCGAATTCGAAGGCCTGGGGGGAGGCGACACGTAGCGCGTTAGAGGCTGTAGGAAGACGCGCGGCGCTGAGGTCTTAATTGGCAGGCCGAGGACGCGCGCATCTCGATCCTCTCGGCGTCGCGCGTGCCTAATTAATTAGTCGCCGGAACAATGATTAATTATGGAGCAAAAATCGAAGCGGTCGCCGGTACACGCTTTGTGCAACGCGCCGATCGGAAGGAGACGCTGCACCTTCGTGTACGCAGATAAGAAGTGCGGAGGGATCGCCATTGGGATACCGGAATGCTTAAGGGGAGATCGCTGTTCTGGAGATAGCAGCGTTTTAGATTTGATGTTGGGAATTGGTTTCTTTTTTATTGGTTCTCTTTTTTTTTTATGATAGAGTTTGTAGGGTTGACGCGTAGAGGTGACGGGGAGAGTATCGATGGCGTTGGCGAAGAATCGAGCTGATTTCAATATTTCTGAATGCGAAAGTAGTTTATTTTTCTGGGGTGAAGGATAATTTCTTTATTGGATCACTTGGTGAATGGCGATATTTATTTCAGTACTTTCACGTGGCTTCCATAATTTTCTTTCTTTGTCGGCTACTTGTACCGATAATGCGTCTTTTGTAAGGCTAGCAATAAAAAAGACGCATCGACCTTAGAAGTGCCGAATCTCTGTGGGATTAGGGGGCCGCTGCAACAATGAAAACGTCCTAGTTCATTATGACATATCCTTCGGGTATACATACAAAAAAAGTGACGAACAAATATTCTTTGTTCTTCTCTAAATCAGCTGATAATTGCGCTGTCAAAATAAGTGAATTAAAGGATTCTTGGTTTACATCTTTTAATTAAAATTTTTTGTCAACGGATTTGTTTATTTGTCATTTAAATATTCCAAAAAATAGTATTAAGGAGTAATTTCATAAATTAATGAATTATTAATTATATTATTGTTCAATCTAGATCTTCCAAATCCTGTACTTGGTCAACTATAGCACAATTTTAATGGGCCCGTCAAAATCGCTCATGTCCACTGCGGGCTTTCCGGGCTTTCAACCGCCCCACAAATGAGTGGGTAAATAAAGTTACACCGCGGGAATACGTCGATAAGGCCGACGATAAACACAATGACGAAAGCCGCACCGAGCAAATACTATAGGGAGCGCTGGCGCGCGCACCCATCGGCGGATCTTTCACGGCCGATCTTGTGACATAATAGATTTAGGAAGCGGGTACAGAGTAGAGGGGGACGATGCACTCGTTGCACACCCCAGGCAGGCGCGTGTGCGCAGGGGGCGGGAAAAATTCGTTTCTCGCACCCCCCCGGGCGACGGTTTTTGTCGGGCGCGACAAGCAAGTGAAAAAGAGAGCGATGAGACCCTCTCATTGTTTTCCGCGCACTATCCTCCATTCTTCCATTAGCGTGGCTGGTGGCGCGCTTTTTTTTTCTCCCGCCTCGGGGCCATAGCCTCGGGCTGCTGCCTCGTGCGAAATTCCGAGTTTTCCTAGAGGATTAGAGGAGATTTCGTTTCTTTGATTTGCCGATTAGGCGAATCGGCTGTGTGGATGATATAGGCCGGTCCACGATTATCTTTGTTCGCCGCTTAGAATGAGCTCTTTGCACGACATTTCCATATGTGAATGTTGAAACAGGCTTTTTGTCGCGATTCCGTATGCCCGTAATAACTGTCAATTTGCCGGTGTTTATGAGCGCGAGAGCCGTATCGGGGCCGATCTAATGCCTCGAACATCTACATAAACTTTTTGTTGCCTCGCTACACCCAACTATTACAAAATAGAGAAACGTCGCCCGACATACCGCTTGAAACAGCATGTTCCAATGTTCCGAGGAGCTTGTAATAAAAAAAAATAAAATAAAATAAAATAAAATAAAAATCTGCGCTCTCATCATCGCAATGGAGCGTAATGGCCGAGGCACTTGACCGGTGTTGTTTTACGCGGCCAGCACCGCCCACGAGGACAACGAAGAGAGAAATGCTTAAATCCGACGGCTGGAAAAAAGAAAGGGGCAAGAGAGGACACAGGGCCTCCCCCAAAAAAATGTCCACGCACGCTCAAAAGCAAGCTCGAGAGAGAGAGAGAGAGAGAGAGAGAGAGAGAGAGAGAGAAAGAGAGACAAAAATTCCGAGAAAGCACACACGGTGCGCATAGCACATACTGCTCCTAGCGACTCGGTTGCACACAGCGACAGAGCAAAACCGCGGGATGAATCAAAAAACATATCGAGCTCGGTCGCGGCGAGGTGCGGGCCTCCCTCTCTCTCTCTTTCTCTCTGTCAGCTCCTCGCAAGAGCGACGGAGACGAAGCTAAAAACTCAAGCTCCAAGATAGAAAAAAAAAGGGACAAGCGGCGGCGACCGCCGAGCGGCTCCATACGAAAAGCAAGCGCTCCGATCACACAACGAACACCAAAGGGGAGAGAAAGAGAGAAGTCGGTCCAACTCCTCTCTCTCTCTCTCTCTCTCTCTCTCTCTCTCTCTCTCTCTCTCGCTCGCTCGCTCGCTCTGCCTACTCCGACGGGAGCGAGCGAGACGGAGGGATTTGGGGGGGTATGCGAGCGAGTAGGGGAAGGGCTGGCAGGCCGAGCATCGGGCGTGGGAAGGGGACGGCGGCGGAGAACGGGCCCCCGTAGGATCGGAGCCGAGGGGTCTTTCTCCGTCTCTCTCGTCTGCTCTCGGCGCGGCGAGGCGCCCTCTAAGCGGCACGCGCAAAAGGTTAGGTTGGGTGCTCAGTCAGTCGCCAGCCGTCCGAGGACGACGCACGCTCCACGACGCCCCTCGCTCCGCCAGCACGTATACCGTCTCTTTCTCGCGCGCGCGCCTCGGGAGAGCCACCCGAGGCCCCCGACAACCATCCGTCGCGTCGGTCATCCCGCGCGCGCCCAGAGGAGTGCGCATTCCGTGCAACCAGGACGCCGCAGTGATTGAGGAAGTTTCGGAGCAAGAGCAGAGGAGCGGGCACTGCCGATCGGGAATTCGGGGCTGCGCGTCTCTTCGCTCGCGGCGCAAGAAAGTGCAGATCCTGGGGAAAGCATGCGATCGGGCCGATGTCGAGGCTCGGCGGCTCGTGTCCTCGTCGGCAGCGGCTAGCGGCGGCCGACATGGGCAGCGCTACAGCAGCCCGCCGGAACACAGGATAGAGGCAATTGAAGCCCCCGGAGAGCGGAGCAATCGGACGAGCAGTTGCCGGGCGCGGGTGTGAGTGCGCGCAAAAGCCGTACAGTTTGGACCCCGGAGAGCCCTGGGTGTCCGGTCGATCGGCCGAGGAGGAAAGAATTCGAGAAGGCACGGGGCAGGCAAGCCGATCATCGCTGAAAGGCGCGCGGCCGGTTGAGCACCTTTTCTTTCAGCCGCGGACGGGAAAACGAGTTGCGTGCGGCCGAGAGTGCTCCGCAGCATCCAGCGAGGAGAAAGGTGTGTGCAACACCTCTCTGCCCGACGCCATCTCGCTGCCGCTGTGCTCCAGGAGAGAAAGAAGCCCGAGCGCACGGGATTAACTGTACACGGGGCGAGAGCTCTCCTCCTGGTTCCCTCGACGGAGAGAGGAGTCCCTGGGACTACTTCTTTTCTATGTACATAACTTATGACAATCCCGCGAAAGCAAAACTACGCCGCGGGGTGTATCGTTCCTCGCGGGGACTGATAACTCGCTGTCTCGCGACGAGCAGTGCTGCAACTGGTCTGTGAAGATTTTTTCGGAGTACTTCTGTTGATCTGTGGAGTTTTTTTTTTTTATTATTAATATTTTTTTTTTTTTTTGTAAATTGTTTTAATGTGCAATAAAATATAAAGTATGTATTGTGAATATTCTGGAATTTGGATTCTGGAATTGGCATCGTCTTGAGTTCTAGTGTGCAAAACAGAGGAATAATAGAAAAAAAAGAAGAGTGCAATCGCGGTGATATATAATATATTATAAAGTGAATTGAAAGAGTAGAGAAATATTCGTGGATAAGATTTGGAAGTAAAAAAAAAAATATATAAAGTGTGTGATAATTGAGTGCGCGACGCAGGATAAGTGCAGGCCCGTGACAGAATTCTTCTCCCCGGGAAATGGCGTGAAAGCGATCACCGGCTCAGGGGAATGCTCGACGAAATATGAGGAATACCTTCTCGCTAAGCGTCAGCCGGGCACGACTTACCAGCGAACATGATGATTCTCGGGCGCGTGATTCTGCTTCTACTACTCGCTGCTGGCACGAGGTGCGTTTTCGCTTATTCTAGCGGAAAATTTAGCTATTATGCGCCGAGCCGCTAACCGATTACCGCGTGCCTTTATTCTAATCGGAAAGGCTGCCTCTCGACCCTCTCTAAAAAAAAATACCTGTTTTTTTTATCGCTTCTGCATATTTCAAAAGCCAAGATTTTTTATCACAAACTAAAGTAGAGCAAAGCTTGCCTCGAGGCGCTGTCGCGCCCCTTGCTGGCAAAATAAATTTTTGAAAAGTATTAGTGACAATTTAAGAAAAGTAAATTAATGCTAAAACTTTATCACTTTACTTGCCTCTTTAGAAGGCAGACTAAATTGTTATAATTTTAGAGACAAATTGGTTTGTAAAAAAAAAATTTACTTTTGTTAATGTACGAAACGTTTATCGCTGGACAATTCTTAACAAATGCGAAACCTGTGAGAAAATCTTGGCTCGGTTATTTGACTTTTCCTACTTTTTAACAACAGTCTCGAATTATCGATGCGAGAAAAACGATGCCCGATGTTGATTTCTTGCGTTTACTCCAGCAGAATCGTTTGGAAAGTCGATACCCCAGTTGATTCAAATTGCACGCGATAGTGGCGTGACGCAAATTGTGTAAAATCGTATCCAGTCGCATTGTGGTTTGTTGTTTTACGTGTATCGTGTGATATTGATTGTCTAGGTTTTTCTTCATATTCAATATAATATAACTATTCGTAAATAAAACTTTCTTATATGGTTATTGACAAATCTCAGTAATTCGTAGAGTACAAGAAAAAAACATTCACATCGTTTTTTTTTCACTGTTCTAATTGAACCAGACCAGAATCACTGGATTTCAGGGATTGATCAATCGAACGGTGATTTCGATCATCAGTCGAGTAATTTTTTAATTTTTTACGTAACGATACTCGACTGATAATTTTTACTATAAACTAATTATTGAATTAATTGAAATAATTGCCTGTAGCTCGATCGCTCTTGTAATTAAAATGTTTTTTGTTTCAAACGGTATAACGTTGACGGTCGCGCGTTAAAATTACTTACTAAAAAGAAGTAGCAAATATCCGCGATAAAAGTAAGTATCGCAAAAATTTATCGCGACAAAGTTTCGCCGCGCGTCGCGCTGCAAAGATCGGCAAAAATCTGGAAAGGCCTCGGATGCTTCCAGAGCGGCACTTGTATCTTGACCTTGGCCGTCTCCCCTTGCCGACGCGATAAGCCATTAAATCGGCGAGCGAGGCGAAAAAAAGGTGACAAAAGGCGGCGGAGGACTCGCGGGCACTTGCACCCGAGACTCTCCTTGCTTCCCCGGCGCGTAATCCAATGCCGCGCGTAACGCGAGACACTGGGGGACGAGTCCGCGAGCGATAACGGCCGGCTCTTTATCCGGGCATCGTTAACCGGCCGCCCCACCACCTTTATCGACTTCTAATTTCCCCGACGTTGTATCTTACATCCGACAAATTTTACGAGTCGCCGTGAGCGGCTTTTACGCGCGAGCGGCTTTTAATGACTTAGCCTCGCGTACCCAGTCGCGGACTCGTTTTGTTTCTCATTTTATTTTCGCCTGCTTCTTGCTTTTTTTTTTTTTTGCTTCGAAAAATAAAAAAGCCGGCCGCTTCTCCGCGGAGTGTCCGCGTGGTTTTGTCCGTTTTAGTTTTATTGAGCAAAAATAGCCTTTGCCTATGATTAAATGAGTGCGCTCGTTAAGCCGCGCTTTTAAGAGCATCGATTAGGCCGGATACTTTTTCCGTCCGCTGAAAATATCCGCGCGCGCAGACTAAATGGAAAGCGGAGTAGTACCGCGGACCTGTGCATATGCATGCGGAGGTATAGGGAACTGATTTTTCCAGAGCACGGGGTATATTAATTTGAGCTTTTTGTTTCGTTACAGATGTATGTGCAACAGCGGATACACCGGCCAGAATTGCGAGAGCGAGTACATTCCCTGCGATCCGTCGCCGTGTCTCAACGGCGGCGTCTGCCACCAAATCGACAATCTCAGCTACAAGTGTTCATGTCCAGAAGGTAAGCTTTATACTTTTATTAGTACTCCCGTTGAACGGATTATGTTAATCAACCTCCATTTTTCGCCGCTCGCTTTCAATCCTCTCTTTTACGACACATTTGCAATCTTCGGCAAAACGACGGCGGAAAGTAAAAACTGGTTAATGCAATCTTAACGGGAAGCCTCAAATAAATTAGATTACGCACGAGGAGGCGTTAACGGTTTGAGCGCCGATTCTAAGCTATCGCGAGACACGCGTGAAATGCTTGACCGATAGGGCGGACGAACGGGATAAGCCGACGAGATTTTCACGGGGTCCCCTCTTCAAAGGAAAACACGCGTGAACCAAGGCGAGGCGTGCGGGAAAGCCCAGCTGCGGGATCTCTGGAGCCGATCTCGGCATGGATTCCACGTGACGAACGTCGAGTATGGCACGGTACATCCGCCCCCGAAGATTTCAGTGTTTACCGCGCGACCCCGACCGCATCGGGCCCTTGCACGCTCGAACGGGTTTTCGGATCTGGCAGAAAAAGCGGAGATCAGTATCACCCTTGGGGAGGGCCCATTGTGCGGGCCCGAGACTCGGGAACGGCAAAAAACGGGACACGCGCCTAAATCGATAGCGATTTTTGGATTTCCCCTTCCGAGGGTCACGATTAATTAACAATTGTCAAGCATTTTTTAAACTTTCTATCCTTCTTAGCGTCAATAAATTTAACGGTAAAAAATCACGTTTAAAATTGATAAACTAACAAATAACCGTCTAAAAAGAATTGCAGATTTTATTTCGTTACGTTGAATAAAAAGCGCACATGAATAATTTCGCATATTCCGGTGAAAGTTGTTCTTTCGATTGTGTTCTGTCTTACCTTGAACTTATTCTCAGTTCTCATGTGCGCCGGTGCGTACAGAAATGTCCCGCGCACGAAATCGTCGTCACTCCCCACTCGCGTTAAAGGGAGACATCTCCCGAACAAAAGTCAAGAGGTCGCGCTCTTTTGGCTCGTCGCTTATTAAATGGCTTTGTGCGTACCTTACTGCGAGTGCGGGACGGCGACGATGAAAAGACTCAAAAGGGACACGAAGGAAAAGCACCAACGTTAACCGGATCAGCTGTTCTATCCTGCCCACATTCATTTACAATAAATTGTACTCTTTGATATAAAAAATTAACAGCTATCTAGAACGAATATTTTACCACATGCTCGTATCGTTTGTTTTTCTTTCATTACACATGTAATGAAACAAACAAAAAATAGATAATGTATTTTTAAATGTCGCTCTAAATCTTCTAACAAGAACAAAATTCATTATTACACAGATTGCTTAGACTTCTTATTTGTTCTTTAATAAGCGCGGATAACAAAGAAACGAGACTTGTCGAGAGACGACAAAAAATAGATAATTCATTTTTAACCGCAATAGTGACCGCTCGGAATGAATCTTGAGGCAGCAAAGAAGACACGATAAATTCTCAAGGCATTAAATCGGTAAATTAGGCAAATCCAAAATGTTAATGGCATAGCTTGGGAACGCGGTTAGGCTCGTCGAACCCCTAAGATTTGTCGAGCGAGAGTGAAGGGGCGGCAGTCGCTCGGACATCGCTCGGACGGCCCAATTAAATCCCGAGGCCGTAGTCCAGAACGCGGAAGCTCGGGGGCCGTGCGCGCGTGGTTAAGCAGCGCGGGAAAGTCCGAAAATCACGGTGCCCTGTGTGCCGGCTCTCGAGCCTCGGTTCTGGTCTGCTTAGCCCTCCTTGTGAGACGCCGCGCGCGACTGCTTGCGCAACGACTCGCCACACGCGGGGCGCGCGCGTATACGTATATATACCTTGGGAAACTCACCCGCGCCGTCTCTCTCAATTACACAAGCGCCAAGGCGGTCCCTCCCTGTTCGCTCGCCCCGCTTCACCTCGAGCTTACGAATTGAATCTGATTAGAGCGGCGATCGGTACTGATTCCTTCTTTATCTATTGCGATTTTTTCCGTATCTTTCAATTACGTAGCTTTCTTTTTCACAAATTCTTCATCTATAGAAATGTGTGTATATTGGAGTTCTCCTTTTTTTTTCTCGTCGGGATCATTAAAAATTTGCAACGGAGAAACTTTCGGATGGCTATACTCGCGCATATCCGAGAGGCTGTAATCGTAGATATTGCATGCAGCGAGATTTTCAATCGGTTTGTGTAGCTATCATAAGTGACTCACGTGGTCATTAAAAATTTCACGGCAAATCGCAAAAACATACGCTCGGCCATGGCAAATTCGAAATCCGGCGAGCCATGAATTCTCTCCTTAAAGAGGAGTAGAAGAATATAAAAAAAAAAGAAGAAAAAAAAAGAAGAGTGGTGGAGAAACCCGGCCGGCGCGGAGGAATATAAAAAAGTCGAAGAAAGCAGGCGAAGCACGGCAAATAATAAGCCAACAAATGAGCATAAGATCATTAACTCATTCTCTCACACTCCCTCCTATCTGCGCTCGGCTCATTAAAAAAACGAAATATCGCGTCTCGGTTTCTCGGGGCGATATTCCTCCGCATCGCGAGTAATACACGCGGAGGTCCGGGGCGCGCGTGTGTGTAGGAGTGCGCGTGCGTGCAGGCGAGTATGAGGCGAGCGCCACGGCCGGGTGGCTAATGTAAAGTCCCCCGGGGTCAGCCTAGCGTGGCCTCCTTGGAATCACAATGCGTGGTCCGCGGAGAGCGCACTTTCCCAGGCGGACCACGGCACCGTAGCGACCCCACCTACGCGGCCGCCGCCTCCTCCTCCTCCTTCGCGGCCACCTCCTCCTTCGGCGCGGCCGCTCTTCCCTGCTTCTTCCTGCCCGCTAGCCTTCGTCTTCGGGGCTCCGATTCGCCGACGCACCATTTTTCGCTCGCCTTCCTTTTCTCGTGCTCCTTTTTTCTTGTTTTCTTTCTGCTTTTTTTTTTCATCCTTCACTTTCGTCAATCATTTATTTTATGCTTTATTGTGCTCGCACTTTAATTGTCTTATTCTGTTGTGTTATTTTAATGGGGCTGTGCATGGTAAATCCTGAAGGAGCGTTGCTTGGGGGAATCGATGTAATGGTTACGATTCTCGGGAATAAATTAAGTCAATTTATTTGTAAAAAGTAGAGCTTTTTTATTCGGCTCTTGATTTTTTCCAGTTTTCTGATAAAAGAGATAGGTCGCGTGGGAAAAAATTCACATTTATGTAATTAACGCAGCGAATATAATGTAGTAATATACTATTTTAATTTTTCCAAAATGATTTATGTTCATTAAAGAAACTTGTTTCAATCGTGTTAGTTAAATTCTAATTTCAATTTTACATTTCAGTTATTTAAATCGTTTACATAATTACGTAGTTTTTACGGTTTCATTAAGTTTAAGCTACAAACGCAAAGCACCGAGCGGAATCGCAAAAAATATATTGAAATCGATATTCTATCGAATGCACTGAGCTATTAGCTGCTGAATAGCTCCTGGCAGCGAAGTACTTGCGCGTACATCATGCTTCCCTGTGTTCTAACGTATAGTCTGACGTTTTCTTATTCATAGACTGACACGTATACTCCGAAGACGTGCATCCTACAGGCGATATAACATTATACGGCAGTCCATAATGCATGACAATTGTTTAATTATTTCACTTCGTATATCGATTCCTTAGAATGTAGCGATCGCCGCAGGATCGTCCGACTACCCTGATATCGTTTCAACGCGTTTCGGTGCTTAACATGAGGCACGATCTGAACGGTAGCTTCTCCAAATCATTTGAAATTCGTATCTTTCAGAAAGTATAACTATACAAAAAAAGTTAGCAAGTAAATTATGTCTACCTGAAGGCCTTCTTATCTTTAAATTGAACGTGAGGTGAAAATTTTTATTTTGCAAATGACAACAATGGATTAGTTCTTTTAGAAAATTTCGGTGTTAGGCCAAAACTGCGTGCGCCAAAGTCGCATCTTGATACGCGCGATCAACATTTTTTTTTTCCACGAGACGCTATCACACGGGTAGTTTGTCCGGGTAAAGGCTATCGTTCGCCATAAATTCTTCGGCGTTGCGTCGCGAATTAATTGGTCCAGACGCGACGTAGATAACGCACCTTGCTCCACGGTACGGGCCCTTCCGCGCCTTATCTCCCTCCTCTCCTCGACGGTTGGATAAAAGATACTCGCAAAGCTCCCACAAGCAGGACTTTATTTCAACGGCAAACTTTTACGCTCGTGTCTCTTCGATTAAGCAGGAAGTAAAAATCGCGCTAATTAGATCCGCCGCACATTTCTCCTCTCGCATTCTTCCAATATCTACTAATTTTTCTTCAAAGTAAACATTTACAGGCTCAACGGGCAAAGCATCGTCTTGGAAAGAAGCGGGGCTCCGCTGATGCATCGGCAGCGTCGCGCATGAAAATGCGGGTCGACGAAAATAAAGCACGTAAACGAGCGCGCCCGATCGAACTTAATAGATTCCATTGTCGGACTCGCGCGGGGCATAAAGGGCGCTTGATGTGTTCATTGGCCTGCTCTCTGCAAATCGAATGCCTCCGAGCTCTTGCTCCGGGTCCCATTAGCATAGCGGCGCGCGAGCGCCCGGAGAAATTGAAATTCTCCCCGAGGCACAGGATGTATATACAAGCGGGAAAATTGCGCTAAACTCGAACGGAGAGGGAGAGCATTACACTGGCATTTTCCTTGATACAATGGCAGTCGAGAAAAAAAAGGAGGGACCGAAGCCTCTCGCGCCGCCACTTTTTACGCGGCTTGTATATCCCCTCAGGCGCTCCATTACACTGCGCGTATATCCTCGAGACGCAATTCGCGCGCAAAAATAGGCCGACGGGGCGGCGAGGAATAAATTGAGGAAGTTCGCGGCGGCGAGGGCGTTAATGCAATATCGAGAGCGCGCCTCTTGAACTTGGCAATCGGATTCTCTCGGCTTATTCGGTCTCGCAGGAACAATCGACTATTCTTTCGCGAATAAATTGAATATAAATCTTACGTTTTGCGTAAAGCTAAAGGGGGCGTTATATAATGGTGAGATAATTTTCAATATTTTGCAACGCGAGAGGGTAATTGAGAGTTATCAATCGTTATCCAATTATCCGTAAAAACGCAGCTTGCGTGCTCAATTTGCGCTTGCTTCATTTTTGCCAGTTTTGAAAGTGACGGTTTCCTTGAACAAAGAAAGGCGCGGCGAAAGGCTACGTGTACCAGTCGAACTTCTAACGCCCTGCGAGTTCGTGTCTCGAGAAGTATACCCCGATGTAAGGAAAAAAGTTTACGGCACTCGGCACGTTGCCTCATAGTGCAGCCTCAGGTGCAAATTCCTTTATCTTTAGTAAACCAATAACAACGTTTTTATCATTGAACAACAACAAAAAATGTGTTTCTTATACTTTTTCCTTTTTTTTTTTTCTTTAAAAACAAAACGAGTAAGAGTGTAAAAATGTACAGCAAAGGAGAAACAGTGTAACAACTTGTAGAATTCTTCCTCGAAACCGGACAGGCCGGTGAAAGGTCGTGCTCCCGCCGAAGGGTCTATTGTCTAGCTGTGCTCGCCGTCCTCAAAGCAAAGGTCGCCGGTAGCGCTTGCGCGAGCAACGAGCGATTATGCGCCTGCGCTGATTTACGCCCGGAGAGAAGAGAGAGAGGGATGAACGCGCGTGCTGCGCGAGCATAAAGTGCGTAGCGCGGGGAACAAGGGAGCAGGATGCCTATAGCCGCCGGCGAGCGCCGACCTTTCGCCTTCTGCGTCTCTGCTGCTCGCGTTTTTGCTTTCGAAGGGTGATTTTGCAAATTTTCCATAAATGCCATTAATGGCCAGTATTCTCGGATTGCTTCAACGAGAACTGCATGTACAGTATCAATGAGTTCTCATTTATTTCTCTTCAATTTCAACTTATTAAATGTATAACGTGAGATTCGTTATTAATTTAGACAGTAGGTTCCAAAATATCAGGGATTTTGAAAAATTAGGAGTAAACACCGTACTAGAAGCATTAATCGAAATCCAAACTCCATAAAGTCGCGCTTCCGTAATAAGATTTGCGTAAACATCAGGGAGGTACAACAAGATCTATATGCAAATCGCCGAGGTGAATTTATTCAGCGGGCTCGAGGACCGAGGCATGAGAATGATCCCCGCGCTCTCGACTACCGGCGTTTTTCAATCGGAAATTCGTGCCATATGCCGCACGGCCGCAGAGCCAAACGAATCGGGGAATCTCGCCTGCCCTTCCTTTTTTTTCCTGCCTTCGCGAGCAAGTTTTCGGCTCCCCCCTCTGATGCGCACACGCTAACCTTCCTTCTGCGTGCGCCTCCTTTTGCTCTTGCCCCCCTCCCCGAGGCCGTCGCTGTGGGTTCCTCTGCCTTCTGTCCATCGCGCGATTCAAAACCCGGGCTTTCGTGCCGGGTGAGGAGGCCATACGGATCCGCAAGATCCCCCCTCTTTGATAAATTTTAAACCCCGCTTGAACTTAAATGCCACTTTACCCCCGTCGGATTTTTCGCGTCGGCGAAGTCTGGATGGGAATGCCGCCTCCTGCTCGGCTCGAATCGAGTTTTCATTTTATGCCCGACGCGGGGGGATCGAGCATCGGTGCGCTTTCGACGACGATAAAAAGAGGGATAAGATGGACGATTCGGAACATTCTGTTTGTTTTGACTTACTTATTATACCTTTCTTCCGTGGGCAACGGTGAAAGTCGATTTATTAAAGATGGAATCGGGAGTCCGTGAGGAGTACGCTCATTGAATAACACAAGACGTATTAATTATTTCGAACAGTTCATGAATAAGATACAACTTGTAAATTTCGTTTGTTCGTGCGCACATAAAAGGAGCCTCTCTTTTCAGTGCCGTACACTCGAAACAAGCGCAGAGAGAGAAAAAAAAGGACACTCGGGAATCATACATCAGCGAGTGCGCGCGGCCAGGAGAGAAAAATAAGCCGCTTTAAATCTCACTTAAAATTTTCTTTCAATCCGTAGAATGCGCCTCGCGCATAAAGACGAAGAAAAATGGTGAAAGTCACGGCGACCACTGTATACGTACGTACGTACCGCGGTGTGAGAATAGAGCATATCCACTTGTGCCGCTCGCGCCCACGCGGCCCATTAATATTAATCCTCTCCTGCTCTTTCTCTTGAGCGATTGTGCAATCGACAAATTGTCCGGCCTCTCGAGGAGGCTTCCGCGCGCCGCTAGAGTGGCCTGGGAAAGAGTGAAAAAACCGAGCGGAAAAAATTAATGGCCGGGAGTCCGCGGACGTGGTCATTAGATTATCGCCGTACAATTTATTCTAGATGCACCGTCGGGAAGGTCGAGAATGCTCCTTACAACGCGTTTACGCGTTACTTAATTGATGCAAGCTCTCGATTTAATTAGATGCTTTTGTTTTTGTTCTCCACATTTTTTTGAAGACAAAAAAAATAAATAAATAAACGAAATGAAATAGTGTACAACGTAGCGCGGACGTAATCCCGTAATATTTCGCTATCGGGACAGTATGTAATCGTAACGAGATTTTCCTCGTACCCCGCGAAATTTCTGCTACCCTCGTACATTTTGTTAGCTTCGTAAACAAAGCATTTTGTAATTCAATAACGAAGCGGGCGGGCGACGCGGAATAAATAGCGCACCGCTTGTCGGTAATTAAAACGCGCGTCCATTCAATTCGGTCGGATAATAAAAAGAGAAACGCATCCTCACGTGCACTGCGCGCTGCGATCGGCTTGGGTGGAGGGGGCGCGAGTGCGTCGACTCGCGGTTTCGTGGGCGGACAGGATAATGCGGCCGTGCGTCGCGTAAATTGGAATTCCGCCGCCGCGAGGCCAAGGGTATTATGCGAATATCAGATGCTCATCGGATAAAAGTGAATTAAAGAGCGTTTTGTGGAGAGATTCGCCGAGTCCACTCGCTACATCTTCTTCCTTTTTTTTTTCTCTCGATGCCGTCGTCCTTCTTCCCGGTTCTTCTTCTTCGGGGCTTTGGCGAAGTAAATCTTGATCATCTGATAAAAGTCTACATCGGAATTAATTAGCGAGTGGCTATTATAACTTCATACACGCAGTTCGTTGAATTTGGGAGCTGTAAGTGCTGAATGACTGTAACCGATGTAACAATTTGCACGTTTGAGTAAGATTAATGCTGCTCACGAAATGTTTTCATTTTTTACTTTGAATTCACTAAAGTGTTTAAGAATACCTAATAGTCGCAGCTGTGTCATCGGTGAGTCATCCGACCCACCAGTTTCGATTTTAAAGATCCTTTTAAAAATTCATCTATTCTCAAGTATCGAATAACACACAATTTCTATTAATATCTCAATACAATTATATTAAAACACTATTAAAAGACTAAAATCACATAAATTCAAGAAACATTCATTTGCTATATAATATAAATTTGGATGAAGCAACAGTTGTATTAAGAACAATAAATTCTCAAAATATAATACACCATTATTAACAGTCTTAGAAATCCACAATCACAATCAAGCCCGTTGATTTTCCATCCTCATCCATCACACAGTACTCGGCATCGCCAGAAAATCCCGGCGTATCTCGCGTCATCCCGCGCGCGCTGATGCTTCCCCGGTAAGTTCTCGCCTTCTCCTATTTCGCGATCGCCGGCGTCGCGCGCGTTATCTCGTCGCGGCGACCTCCGAAGGGGCCTGGGCCGAGAGAGGGAAAGGGACTAACTCGAGCCGCGACAGTGACGGATGCCGGGCCAGCGTTGAGCGTTCGGCGCGGGTGGCATTTTCCACCGCCGCCGTGGGGACGTTTGCGTGGGCTCGCGCGCCCGAGCTTAATGATCCGGAGCGCAGAGACGCGCAGAGGCAGCTCTCCTCGCGCGCTTTATCCAAGTACCACGGAGCTTTTTTCGGGAGCTCCCTTTTCTTTCTGTTACGTCGAGAAAAAAATTTAGTTTGCTCAACGACTCGCGCTGTTAAATAGTTACAACAGAAAAAGTTGTTATTTTGACAGTAACAAATTTTTTTTTTATTGAACGGAGGTATAGTTACGATAAGAAAAATCT
The DNA here is from genome assembly GCA_035582955.1 of Sycophila texana. Classification (NCBI taxonomy): domain Eukaryota; kingdom Metazoa; phylum Arthropoda; class Insecta; order Hymenoptera; family Eurytomidae; genus Sycophila; species Sycophila texana. The sequence continues at coordinate 19,878,164 of JAWWEN010000009.1, read as the reverse complement.
CTGTGAAAATAAGCTCTACGCTGTTAAATTAACAGTGTAATTATTAAATTAACAGTCGAATTGTTAAATTAACAGCTTTCCTGATCTGTCGGAAGTACTTAACATCGTAAATCATTAATTAAACGAAATTTTTTTCTCAGTGTATGAAACTTACTCTAGCCTCTGACATAGCTGATGTTTACTTCGCGAGTTTGTTCGGCGCCTAACTGCAAATGTTGAAAAGAACGTATTTTGCATAAACAATAGTTCCTAACGTATTATGAAACGTAGGAGGTGGTGTGCGCTCGTTTCGCGATTATTTATTTATGCGTCGCGGTATTTAGTGCGCGAATTTATTGTAAATATGAGTAATTGCATGAGCGATGAGTGAGCTTTATTATGCAATCGCATAAGTGAAAACCGTGAACGACCGGGCGGTGGAAGAAAAAAGAAATGAGCGTTAACCGCGCGGTGATAAATAGCAAAGAAACGTCTGGATCCTTGAGATTAAAGCGGAACAATCGGGACCGCGGAAAAGGCAGTACCAAATGGAGAAAGTATAAAGCGGAGCTCCTTGCATACCTGGGTCTCGAGTCCGCGCGGACCGCGGCACAATCGAACCTCGGGGCGCGTACGCGCGCCACAAAGGCTTTTCCCCGCTGGCACCGCCCACGCGCGCTCGATTTGAACTAGCGCGCGCTAAATCCCCTCGGACTACTGTATTAAACCTTATACACTCGCCTCGAATTGATTCTCGAAGAACAATTTAAAAATTTGCAACGTCGCATGAAAATTTTTAAGCGCTAGACAAGGATGTATAGTTTTGTCATCTCTGTCTAGCGCCTAGAA
>JAWWEN010000009.1:19791455-19877236 GCA_035582955.1 Sycophila texana | reverse complement strand
TAGCGCCTAGAAATTTTCATGCGACGTTGCAAATTTTTAAATTGTTCTTCGAGAATCAATTCGAGCCGAGTGTACATTCGAGCGCGCGCTGTGAGCACGTGTGTAGGTATATCGAGAGGAGAGTGCACTTTTTTTTAATCTTCATCGGTAAATCGATGTGGCATGCGTCCCCGACGATGATTCGATAAAATATTATCCATTGTCGACCGGTGGCAAATCCTCCGGGCTAATTTACGAATAAACAAGGGGATATTTTCACTTCGAGAAAACGCTGGGGACTGAATGCGCCTTCGGCCGTTAACCGGCGGAAATATGGTCAATACGTTGAAGCCTTCTGGCTCGCAGTTGACGGTGTACACACAAGGAGAGTCTTGTGCGAGAGTAGACAAATACGCGCGAGCAAAAAAGCCCGAAGTAGCCGGGCGCGAAAGAGTGAGAGGCGTAAACGCGCAGCCGCGAAGAATCTGGGAGGTGGGCGCGCGCTGCAGCCGAGCGCATGAGTAGAGGCGAGTCCCGGGCTTTTCTCGCGGAGGAATAAAAGGAGAACGGCGCGAGAGTCGAAAGTATATTCTCCCGCGCTCGAAGCGCCTCTCGGGTGTGCGCGCAGCCACTTCCGAGGCTAAGGTCACGTTCTCTCCCGGCGCTGCAGCGCTCGGCCGTATACAGGCGCATTCTGCTCTCCCGTGAACGTATTCTCGATGCCCGAGACGACGTAGCTCGCGGCCCCCGGAGCTACGATCGCCTTCGCAGTTTCTGCCTCGCGCATTTTGCTTTTTGGTTTTTCAAGACACCAGCGGAATTTCCAATACTTTGCAAACTGGTTCGAGGCCTGATAAAAGCCTATGATAAAAAACTTGACTGCGAGTGGATCGTTAACATCGTCGGGCCGTTAAATCAAAAAATTTACAGCGCCAATTATTTTTCAATCCTATAACTTAAGCTCTAGTATCATCGAGAATTCTCTCGTAAAAAAAAGGATGGCAGGATGTTGCGAATTAGTGTTTTAAAACGCGATTTGATTGGCAGATGGGCATATGGCGGTAAATTTAAAAATCTACCGAACCTCAAAAATATACGATATAAAATATAGATAGAGAATAGAATAGACGTTTATTGTAAATTGCAGTATTTACAAATAGTATATAACATTCATTGTGCAAATTTCATATATAAAATACAACAGTCTTAATTTTAAAGCGATTTCATACAGTTACAAAGCACTGATTTGACAGTGCTTACTTTTATAAAAGTGCGAAAAAAGCTAGTGAGTGTTAAAAAAAAGGAGTACGTTCTGCATTAATTCGCCTACCTACGCCCATTATTTACTTCCGATAGATTAATGTTGCTTACCGAGCTAACTGTTACGGATCTCTCCGCGTGTCAGCTCTCCTGCGGGCCGTCGAAAAAAATCACTCGACAACAATGGCGGTTTAGAAGCTTTGTAAGCAGGCCGGCTAAACGCCGGGGCATTAGGCATCGATATACAGGCGACGCAGCACGCGGCTGCTGCCGGGCAGAACAATGCCGGTTCATCTCCATAGAAAAGAGAAGAGCCCGGAGAGACCACACCCCTGGCTAGTGAAACCGCACGCTTTAAACCTCTCTTTATCTCTCTCTCTCTCTCTCTTTTCGCGTCTTATTCATCGTAGGATGCATCGATTGCAGCTCGTGAGAAAAATGAATTTGACCTGCCCGGCTGTTCTCTCCTACACCATGCAGATTTCTCCCCCCCGCAGATGCTATCTACGCTCTCGGGGCTCGATATCGAATGTTTCGCGGATTATTTCGCGAGAGCGCGAACCGTTAGCTTTATCTAAGCTGCTGACTGCGGTATTGGTCGACCGGAGACGCGGAGGGTTGGACGGTGTACAAAGCGCACTCAGACCTGAGATTCATCCTTCGCAGAAGTAGGCAGTCCCGATCGGCGAATTCCCTCTCTAGACGTTCGCGCCACCTTTGCGTTGTAGGGGGAGGAACTTCCATTTTCCACGGCCAGCCCATTCGCCGCAGACAAATGAAAGAACAACTGAGATTTCGCAATCAGTCTTTTTTTTTTTCGGGATCTTTATTTTCTGCGCAGCACATTTCCGTCTATATCTTCCTCTTGTTCTCCGCTGTGCACACAGTTAGACGAGGCTCGATATCATCTGTGGCCTCAGAAACACGTACACACGCCTCGTGCTCCTCATATTTTTACTATTACCATATCAGGTTCTCCCTCTGTCTTCCATCTCTTTCTGGCCGGTGAAGTACCGGACTGACTTTAACCCTATATGCGGCTCGAATCGAGCGATTATTAAACACACGTGATGTGAACGCCTATATGACGAGTGCAACTCGGCTGAAGTCGTGTACCGAGCATGCACAAGCCGTTTTGTTCTTAGCCAGGCTCAAGATCGGTTGAGCGTTTTTAGATCTCTGCGGTGTAACGTCTTACCGAGACTGATAGTTTCTCTGGCTGTAAATGATGTAATTCAGCAACATTGCTTCAAGTAATAACACACCGCTTGTATAATCCAGATGTTAATTCATATTTTAGGGGGTAGGTTATTTAACTTTAAAAACAAAAAGAGAGTACGAAATTTTTTAAATTACAAAATTTGATTAGATTAGGCCAGCTTATTCGCGCTTTGTAATTTAAATGAGCTTTATATTTTTAAATCTTCGTCAATTGTATAATAGATAGGCATCTAAACAAGAATCACACAGTTTCATTAAACCAAGCCGAAGCAATTAAAAATTCGTCGGCACCGCGGGCACAGGCGCACCGCATGAATAGGGTGATTCATACGAATATACTCGGTTATACAGCCGCGAACAAGATCACGATTAAGATAAAAGCAGGTCAGACTTGAACTTTTCTCTCTCTCCCTCCGGCGCACCGCCGGCACGGCAAACAATCATGACTCGTCGAATTCCTCCTTGGGCTTGCGTCTCTCTTCTCACACTCCCGCGTTAGAAAACGCGCGGGCACAATGCGCCCGCTGTACGGAACGAGTCCACCTGAAATTAAAACGAAACTTTAAAAAAAAAAAAAAGAAAGAAAATCCCTCCACCTTACCTTCCTAAGCGCGCGAACCAGTTCCGCGCTTCTAATTGCGGGGAGCGCGCGCGGGTCAGGGTCACATGATGGGTGAACCTCGCGAAAGTTGGGCTGCACACCCGTGGAGCAGGTAGTATACCCTTCCCTTCGTCCACTCGCGCGGTACCTTTCGAGTTTTAGAGACCGGTGGCACTTCTTCTTCGTAAGCCTTTGGTTAAACAATTTTGTGACCTCTGCTCCCTCTTCCGGTATGCTTGGCGAGCAAACTTGTTTAATGTTTCTTGTTATTCTTTGTAACCTTCTGCTTTTTTTTTTTTTAGTTTTTTCACTCGAACTTGTCTACGTGTACTTCTACGTTCGCTTTGTCCGTAGAAAAGGGAGCAGCGTTCGAAGTGGAAACGAAAAATTACGAGGAGTGCGGTAAATCACATTATCCGCAGCAAATTTGCAATAGGCATACAGCTTGACGCCGAGAGCTGAGCTTGATTTATTTGCCCCTCGCGGGATGTTCTCATCGCTGCTCTTGAATTTCTCACAGCGGCGGAGATCCGCCGTGTTTTTCGCCGGCCGTTCCACACTTCGCGAGAGGTGCGCGCCCCGCCAACTTGCGCCGATCTCGAACATCTCGAACGTGCCTAGATTATGCCGCTCGTGCTACGCGCGTCTATCACGTTTCTTCGGCAATATCCGCGCGAACGATTTTCTCCCTCCCCGCGCGAGGCTGCGTCACTCTTTTGTGTTTCGCAGATGCAACCTACGCAAAATAGCGCGTGTTTATCGTAATTTTTGCATAAGGCGCTATTATAATGCTTGCCCTCGAAACTCCGGTGAATAACGATTGCGAACTTTGATTGATTGATTGATTGATAGCCTTTTATTTGCCTCAACGGCAAAATAGAAATATACATTTTTGCACAACTTTGAGGATGGTATTTGGAAATTGTTTGGGTACGTACTAATTCACGAGATTCTTTTTTTATTGGGTTGTCTCTATAATATTTATTTATTCTGAGTGAAGTTTATTACACAAGAAAAAGTAATGCTACGGAGGAAAATAAAATTCTTGTTCGAAAGTCTGGTGGAGTAACAAAAGCATATAACACATATTCTTAAATCTTAACATGCAGTTTTCGCTGAATTGCGCTAAAATCATTATCTACATTTTAAAAATAATTTATATTTGCAATATATATACAGTTGTTAATGCGTATTACTTTATTCAGTTTCTTGAAAATAAATCGTGTACGTAATAGCTGAAAACCACAGCTGAAAATCGTGCATTGCCTATTTACCCCCACAATGCATAATATAATAAAATTTCGTATACCAGCATAACGTAAACAAAATTCCCATCAAAATCAAATAAAAAACGCACAAAAATCATCAAAAAAACTACTCACACAAGCAATTTAAATAGCTTTTTATTCCATTTGCACAAAATGTACCAGGCGCTTATCGAACCCCACTTGGCGAACGCACAAAGGATACGCTGTTCTGAAAATTGTACAAAAAGAAGATAAGAGGCTGACAATCGGAAGATTATCGACGATTCTCGAGCGCCTCATTATCGTCTGCATCGGGTCGATAGCTCCGCGCCGTAAATGCGCGTCCCGCGCCGCGCGGACACGGAAAAGAATAACGAGCCGGAATCGAAGCCTAATGACGCGGCGCATAAAATTGCCGCGCGAGTGCGTGCGCCGACGCGCGCGCACCTGCAATCGCAAAATCATCAAAGTGCAGCCTTCGCCGATGGCATAATAAATGGGGGGGGGGGGACCTCGGCGGCCGATCACGCGTCACTTTTACCCTCGGTGCACAATACGCCGAGCCCACGTACGCAAATGATCCGAGCACACGCTTATACACCGCCGATCCATAGGTATATAGTACGCACTACCGGCCTCTCGGAATACAAATGTCTATCTACCTGCTTGTTTTTTTTTTTTTTTTTTTTGTCGTTATACTCGTGCGTGTTTTATTTATCGCTTATGCATACACAATGCGCGCGATTATGCGACTGCGATTTTCAATTAAGCGCTCGGTGATTTCATGGCTCTTCGAGCCGATCGCTCGGGATACGCGCGGTTAATAATACACATCAGTCAAAGCGACTGGTATTGCGCCGTGCGCTCGCCCTTGCGAGTGTGTGCGCGCGCTCCGCCCGGTGCATCCTACGCATTTTACGCGCCGAGAGAGCACCGGAGCCGTCATGCGTGAAAACGCCGAGCGCGGCTATCGCGACACGGTCGAGCGAGCGGGAGGTCCTCACCCGCGACGACGACGCGCCCGCCTTTTACCACTTGTGGAAACGCCTGTGCGACGAGATTTTAATTGATCTGTCGCCATGGCCGCCCCGTTGATGTACAGCACGCGTGGGATATGCTTGTTTTATTTATTGATGAGGAAATCATGGCTTTGCTGCGGTGCTAATTTTTATTCTTTTTGTTTGTTCTAGGTATGTATACTGGTCATTCTGCCGTTTGAACTGTGTTGATGCAGATGAGGTCTGATTTTTCTGGTTTTAATACACTTTTGGACTACAAAATTAAAATGACGTCTTGAAAAAATAAGGAGTCTAGTAAAAAAGAAAATAATTTATTTTTAAAATACTAGAATCTAAATTGAGTATTCCGCTTTATAGTATACGCGTCAGTAATATTGAAAAGTAGAAATGTCACAATGTCACTTCCTAAGCGTGTGGCAAAAATTTAAAATAAGTCGAATGAAAAGAGCAAACATAATGACAGCCTCTCCTAAGCACGAAATACCAAAGAACGCATAGCAGAGTGCCAAAAACGTACGTAGGCGGATCGTATATAAGAAGAAATTCGTTTTTCATTAACGAAAAGGAATGTAGAAAAGTAATGGCAGGACTCCGAACGTAGAATTACATAAAGCGTTGAGGAAAAGCTGCGCGGCAGTAAAACTGGTCCGCGCAAGGAAATAAACAATGAGCAGCTCGCGCGGCTCGCATTGTTGAAACCGGCCGGGCGACGGCGGCGCTCAACGATATTTACCGGTGCAAAAAGGGCCCATAATAAAGCGCATCGCCGCGGCAGCGGCGGCAATAAAAGCCCGGCTCGCGACTTATTTAGAAGAGGCTTTCCCGCGGGGGGAAAGCGTCGACCGGAAGCACCGGCCCGCGGCTTGTCATTATCAGCGTCTTATTAGCGCCGTCGGTGTTCGTCGCCCGCTCGGTGAAAAGGAGGCGCGCCGAAAGAGGCGTGAGATTTTTCGAACCCTGCCATCAGCTCGGCGCCATGAAAACCTATCCGCGTCCATTCGAAAAATTTCCCCCGCCCGCCCCCTCTCTTCCTTTACTGCCTTTCCTCGCTATAAATCTTCGCATACTAATCGAACCAAAATGGCTCGAAATGAGAAAGTAAAAGAAAAAAAAAGAATAAATAATAAAACGCACTGCCGTATTAGGTCTTGCGGGCTTTCGCTGGTCTTCCCGGAATGGAGCCATCATCGTCGCTCGTATTATTAAAAAGCGAAGCGCGGCCCCGGCAAAACAAACGACGGCGCAAATTGAAAGGGACCATGGGCTCGCGATAGGATCGATGCGCGCAATTTATTGCGCAAATCAGCGTCTCTCGGAAAACGCCGACTCGAGAATAAAAAGAGCCGCGCGAGCGTGTGCGGTTACGCGCGTGCGTAGAACACGTACACACCACCTTTTCCCGCGGAGCATGCTGGATTTCCTGCACCGTCCCGAGAGTTATCGCGCGCGGCTCATCGCGGAATGCGCGATTCTTCTTCCTCAAGCGCGAGGCGCGCGGGGCGTCTCAAAGCTCGGGCCACCTCGCGGGGCTAGCTTATGCACCTTCGAGAGGCCTCGCGGCCGGCCATTATTTTTCCCTCCGTGATTTCTTTCGGGTCGGGAAATAAAAAAAGCGCCTCGGAGCCCCGCGAGTATCAGATTCAGCGTGCTCTCTTATTTGGAAGCCCGCGGTGCGCGGCGCTCACTTTCATCCGTCGCCTCCTCATATGAAGCCGTTGCGCGGCGCCGTAAATTACGGGCGACTTCGCTCGCGCGCGTTATGCACACGCATGAATCGAATACTCACGCGGGATCTTCGGAGTAGTAGCTCCGCATCCTGCGTATTGAAAATCCTCGGAGGCGCGTCCGTTTATTCATATAGAGTTTCGCTCGATCCCGCGGGTTTTTTTGCTTATCTGCCTTCCCCCCCTTGTATAAACGGGCCAAAAGGTTAGACTTATAACAAGCTATAGGCAGGCTCGTTAGGGTCCATCGGACCGTTATAATAAACGCGCGCTCGGCGAAATGCAAAAAACACACGCCGGAGCCCGGCAGACACAAGGGGATACAGTTATCATAATTAGTCCGTGTGCCGTAGTCCAAGCTCGCGCCAATCACTCGGCTTTAATTGACAAAAAAAAGTCAGCGCGGATGTGCATCCCCCGGCTCGAGCCCAAGAATATTCCTCAGTACGGACTCGCGCGAGTTTTATCAAGATCGTCCTGTCCCCTTTGTATCTGCGCGCTTGAATAGGCCCGCGCAGCCTCGCTACAGGTGCACACTCGCCGTCTCCTTTTCGCGGTTATTTCATTATTTCGCGATGGGCCGAAGATACTGTGGAGGAGGGGAGAACTCGCGGCCCTTAACTCGCGTCCGCGTGTGACCCCGCGGTGTTGCTGCAGGAAGTCCGCGAGAGACCGAGGGAGAATATTCCCCTTGCTTGTGCGAGGCTGCGGTGATAAAAGCCGATGGCTATGCGCATCTCGGTATGAGATGCCCGCGCCGCCGTGTCTCGTGGAAGCAGCGGTGGATATCGCGTTCCCCCGCTGAACGCTGCTGCTCGCAATCGATTCAGAATTTTGATGTAACCCCACGATTGGCCCTCCTTATTCCGCGGGGAACGTGACCGTGCGGCGAGATGCGATTCCGCGCAGTTCGCTTCTTCTTCTTTTTTTTTTTTTTTTTTTTTTTTTTTTTTTTTTGCTGATGCGGATATTTATGAGCATGCGCGGCACCAATTTTCAAGTAGCCGATGCAACGGATGCGCTCTAATGGGCACCGGTGATCCTCCAATCTGTCGGTGTAGAATATGCAGCTTGAACAGCTACGAGAGTGCGCTACTTTGGCGGTGTTAAAAGCACCTTCCTGCAGCACCGAAACCTATCGCTTCTCGCTATTATAACTCGCTGTAACGAAATGTTCGATTGCGGGCGATAAAACGTCAGCGGCGAGTCGAAAAATGACTTGACGGGCGATGATTCGCGTCGATGCTTAATCGATTATTTAAATAGTTATTACTCAGCACTTCGCGAGCGTGTAGACGCCTGTGATGAATGAAAACCCACGAAAGCTGCAGGATCCGAGGAACTTTCGAAAGACCGCGTCCTTCGCACCTCGCATTGAATCGTGATTTTGAACACGCCTATTTTTAAATTCGCAGTCTAATAAGACTCCGCGAGCCTCGCTCTCCTCGGACGTCCCACGGAGGCCTTGAATCTAAGGCTAATAAACTCGGCGCTCATCCTTCATTTCTCTCTCATCGCGGGCCTGTTTACTGTCATGCTCGTCACGAGAGGCGTCGCTACGCTACGACAAGGAGAAACTACGCGTGTGCACGCCACGGATTGTAGTGGGGGGGGGGGGGGAGCCAGCCGTGGCTCTCGTGAGTCATCGTGAGCGCGCGGGATTGTCACCGCGAGCAAGCCCGTAATTATCCTTAATTGCGACAATGCGCGCGTACGCACCGGGGATGTAATCCGCCGCTTCGCGCTACATCATTTTTCGGATTCTTGTCTTTGAGCATCGTCGAGTGTATCCCAATTCCGCGGGCCTTAACGACGCCGTGATTTTCCCTTTGCAGTCGTAAAATAGCCGTAATATCTAAGCAGGTCCTGATTGATGCCTCCTCACTAGATTGGCGCGCGGATAGAGTCCCCGCGCAGACTTATTGTTTTTATTGATGGTTTATTTGCTCGTTCCAGTCCAACGGTTCGCCGGCCGCAACAGCGCCGTTGAATAATTGATCGTTAGGATGATCTTTTTTTTTTCGCCGTTCGCGACACCTAACGACGTAATGGCTCGCGTTCGTCTTCATTAAGCCGCTTGCAAGAAGCGATTTCCGTTATCGTGGATAAGCCTGTCGAAAAAAATTGCGCTAATCAAGTTCGCTTCGTTCGGCAACGCGCGGCTTTGAGTGTGTGTGCACACCGCGCGGGAGGCTCTAATGCGGCGCGTCTCTTCCCGCGGAACACGCAGGCCTTTTTAGCCCTTATAAGAAGCCGCTCGAATGAGGCGCCTTATTAGAGAGGGGAACTCGCGCGGTCGCGAAAAATCCTGGAGCGCGGCGTAGAATGCCATCTAATTGGAACACGACTCCGACCGAACCCCCCTCTCGGAGTCCCGGAGATACGCCGCTGAATATTCGCGATAGTCGCGCTCGTTTGCGGATTTGCGCGTTCGCTCCTTTATGCGCTTCTTCAACTCCGCGAGCCACTCTCCGCCTCCCTTCGCTTTTTCCATTCTTCACTACACGGCTACTGTAATTTTCGCTCTTCGCGTTCTTTCGACGAGTTTCCGGATTCGCTAAATGTAGCTGAATATAAAAATTTAACTAAATTAATCATTAAACAAATTCTTGATTTTTACTGTATTAAGTACGAGATTAATTATGAACTACAGATAAAAAAAAAAAAAAAAGATCGAAATAAAAAAGGTACATAATTATTTATTTTTTTTTTTTACTTTTAATTGAATAACTCGAATGCTTTTAAAATATCGACGAGCGATCTTACCGGCGCATTTAGCAAGATGAGAATAAATAGCTGCGATTTGCATAAATAAATTTATTCGAGTTAAGCAAGGTATCAGCATTATGTCATCCTCTTCAGCGTCCGAGGCGAGCGTCAAAAGCGAGCAATCTGAACTTGGCGGCGTTATCTTCGATTATACTCGTCCAGTTTGAATTCCGTTATAGCCATCTCGTTCTTTTCGTCGCGGAGTCCGCAGCCTCGGAGCCGATCGCGATTCCACCGGATAGGACGGGGGCTCTCTCCTCTCCATACGGCAAGGCGTCGTGCGCGGCGGCGTAGCACAGGTGAACCTCCCCCCTCCCCCCCTGATAGGATCAGTCGACGGGCATATTTCACTTCGGAATCGAAGCCACGTACGCCGCTCGGCGATTTCGATGGAGCCCGGCAGATATAGCCGAGGTCGCTTCCTTCCATTACGTAATTGCCTCGCTAGTTAGGAAGAGATCGCGCGCGACACGCTTTAAATCCGCGGCCACGCGCGCATCTGATTTCGCCGCGGTATAATAAAATACGGGATTCCCATTGAGAAAGAGAGAAGCCTCCTCCCGTTCGTTTCTCACGGGTTAATGCGTGAGCCGCGCCGCTTAGGGGGGGGGGGGGATACGACAATTTTATCATCGCGAATTTTGAATTACGTGCGTCGTAAAAAAAAAGGTGGAGGAACAGAGGAGGAAAGAAATCCTCGCTCGCGGGTATATAATACGTCCGCAGGTTTATGTTTTCATTTGCGTCGAGAGGCCGAGACCCCCCGCTGTAGGAATTGAGAATGAATAATTTATTGGGAGCCGATTCGAATAAGTCGCGGCGGAGGAGATATTTGGTCTGCCGCCTTCACGAAATCTCACGGTGTATAACGGCTCAGACGTTCCGCGCTTTACGAGCCACGTCATTTGACGTTTCCGCGTGTCGCAGTGACTTCCTCCTTCCTTTGCCTCGCTCTCTCCATACCTTTTTGAATTCTTATATTGCGAAAAACGATTGTATATTCTTCCTTTTTTACGAAGTACTATAAAAATATCGGAAGTTAAAGTTTCCCCGTAAGCCGTGAAGAATATTTATCGCGCAATTTAATGTGCATTATCGCATGTAAGTTGTTATAGCACAGTTACAGTAGCAGTTTAACCGTAAATCCGCCGATGCAATGTGACCGTTGGACCTAAAAATTCGCCAGTAATGTTCTACATCGATTGGCGCGAGTGGATCCTCGTCGAAGCCGCGGATAAGTACTTTAACTTTCGCGATTCGCAGTTGTAGGGTCACGAGACACCGGCGGCCGATCGTCCCTCCGTCAAAGCTGTACACGCCGCTTATCGAGATGTTTTCCCCTCAGACACCGAAAAATCCGCGCCCCTACAACTTCACTCCGCGGCGGTAACGGTTGATCACACCGGCGCATACCGACGCGATTCGCGAATATCAATATTTGCATTCCCCGGGTGCACAGGTTCGACGAGTTTTTCTGCATTTCGGTGTATACGACGGCCAAAGCGGTTCTCTCTTGGACGATCTGATTTATTTCTCGGGGGAGAGACGGAACTTCCGAGAGAGGTGCAGATGCAAATCTCGCGTTCGTTTCTCTCTTTCTCACTGTGAGCATCTTTTACCTGCAAGAGTCGCGTCACAATATTTTCTAAGCTAATTAACCGCAATCTGCGGAGCATCGTGTGGTTTTTATTTAAACGCGGGGTGCACGCGCGCGGGTATTAATATTTACATCGCCGCGGGATCGCGACGATCATTTGCTAATTAAACAACGGCGATAATTTCAATGGCCCGTCTATTTAGTATATCTTTGTATTTTAATGGGGAGCCGCGGCAATTATCTTAATGAAGTTGAGCTATGCATTATGTAATAGAATGTTTCAATTGCGGCTGTTTTTTAATTTTATCGAATTTTAAACGTAAAAAGTGCGAAGTTTATCGACCACTTAAGCGCAGCGAGAATTTCATAATTAAGTCACGCGTTAAGGTATATAGGATTCGAAATACTTGTACAAGGATTTTTCAATTTTTTTTTTTATTTCCAGCAGCAACTCCACGTTAGCTGCTGCTTTCGATGTATTCGTCTCAATCACAATGCTTTATGCGTTCGACGCTACTAGCAGCGGCTAGACGCATAGCGAATCCGAGCTACAACGATAGCGGCATGTAAATCGCGAGCAATATAATCCAGCCTGTCTACCTCCTACAACCGTAATGAATATCGAGTCAAGAGGGGGAGGGGAGGCGGGAACGAGCAAAAAAGCTCCGGATTTTTCGCGGGGGCGAACAGCATCGGCGCGCGGACACGAGCGCGTATACGCTTCTTCCTCACGGCGACGCAAAAAGCCCGAGAGGTAATTAAGAGAGATACGAATCGTTCCTTTATACACATCGCCGCACCGCGTCGTTACTCTAAACCTTCGATGTTAAGTCTCTCTTGCGCATCCCCGTGAAATAAGAGCGGCGCGCTCTATCGCCGCTTTTAAATACGCTTCTCTTCTCTTCCTGTTTTTTTCTTTTTTTTTTTTTTAAATCGGTAGCCGAGTTCCAATTACGCCGAATACACTTTTACGCGGGAGTATGAAAAAAATGTTACACTGGCGATTGCGTGGAGTTTGTACTCGTTCCATGTTTTTTTTTTTTCGATTTATCCACTATACACAGAGCTTGCTCAAATTGATGCGATTAATCATGCTTTCATCTCAATAGCTACTTGGAGGGGCTAAGAAAATGTCATTTGCGAGACATTTGCATTGATTATGCGTGAATTCCTGGGTGCACCTTTTTTACAGAAAAAAAAAAGAGGGAATGACCTCGGGTGTGCGCATGATTTACCGTTCGCGCGAGTGAAGATCGAGCTTCGCGTCGGAACCGTCCTTTCGATGATTAACGGCGATACGTGGCGGATTCCGCCGGTGTATACGCACACGTGGGCTCGACCTCAATGTCGCGCGCACCTCTCGGATAGGCGCGAAAAATAATGAAGACAGAGGGAGCGACAGGCGCGACGCATGTACGACTTTTTTTTTGTCGCGTGCGCGAACAACTCGCACGGGGTTCCTGCCGTGTCGTGCGTTTACCTCGCGCGCGAGGGGCAGGATAATGGGGGAGCCCATTAGCATATCTGCCGAGATATCCGCGAAGCGGTCGCCGAGGAGGAATATTGCCTCCCTCCTCCGGCGTCACGAGTTTCCCCTATACAATACAAGATAGTGTCCGCTCGCGCGCTCTCCCCTGCTCGCTTTCCGAACTTATCACGAGGTCAATTGTTGCCGCTGTCGTCGCTACTTCTACTTGCCTGATCGCACCTGAGGAATGGTCGCTACTCTTCTTCTCTACCGTATACGTGAATTGTATTTTTTTCTCTTTTTCGTTGAGATGTGTTCAAGTAGTCGGACGTCGGTGGCTCGTTAATTTATCTTCGCTCGTGAAAATTAAAGTGCAAACCGGGCTCGCTCCGTAAATAGATAACCTTCGTGAGATCATCTAGCTGCATCCATTCAAGCGCTCCAGGCAATAAGAAAAAAAAAAAAAGGAAAAGAAGAGAAGCGGAAGTGACTTGGAAGTTCCGCAGAGGATCAGCTCGCGCATAGAATCAAAGGAGTCCGGCGAGCGCTAAAAGTTCCGTAAATGAATAACCTTAAAACGCCATTTATCACCGGCGCCGCGTCAAAACCACGTTTCTCGAGCGCTGCCGCGGCAGCGTGTCCCGCGCGCGGAGGTAGGTATATATGCCCCCCCGCGCGGCTCTCGCTGAAAAGGGGATTCTGCGCGTGCCCTTGGCGCGGCTGCGACACCGTAAAGCACTGAGCGAGTCTCTCGCATCGCCGTCTTTTTAGCGGGCGAAGCCCCGAGGCATACGGCGAAGTCGCCCGGGCGATTAATCACTCCTCCGTTGCGGTGCGCACGCGCACGCATAAACCGCGTCGTCGCGTTGCTTTTATTGCAGCGCGCGCGAGTCGCGATTTGTGGGTGGCGTGGGGAATTAACGACCCACCGAAAATTATCCCCCTTTCCTCCGTGTATGCCTCGGCTCCTCGATTATTAAGAGCCGCCCGGGGGCTAGCTTGGGACCGCTTGCTCGTTTTTCTTCGCGTGCGCGCCGGTGAGTTTTAATGCGCCGCGTTTTAATTTGCTCCAATCAGCGCTCCGGAGATTCGAAGTTTCGCTTAATTGAGAGCCGCCGAGGCACTGATGGGCTTGCATTTATATTCTTGACGTTAGAGGAAGGAAAAAGAAAACTTATATTTTACTGTGACTTAAGACACTGAACACGAAGAGAACTATTTTTTTTTTATAGAAATTACCCTCACTTTTTTGCAGAAATTACGCTTCCTATCCAGCAGCAGTCCTGCAATCGAGTGATCCATTTGGTCAAAATAAATTACAACTTTTCTGAGTAATTTGTACCAAAAAATTCAACAACCGGTTTTACGATTCTAGAGTATATAGTAACATGGAATTTTGCAAGTGTGTTATCCATGACGGAGTGTCTTTAGACTTCAGGCCTTTCAGCTCGCGCTGATTTCGCGCGGCAGTACGTGTCGAAAGGACAGAAGAATAAGGACTATTGGGTTATCCGATTCACGACTTTTCTCGCGCAGCCTGGATTTTCGCCGGGCTAAGGAGCGATTTATCGCTGCGCGACGTTTCTTCTGACACCGTTCCAATATTTTTTTCTCGCGACGTGTAAAAAGGACTTTTCCTATAAAAAAAAAAAAGAAAAAAAAAAAGAGCATGAAGAATGGCTGGCGTTCACCGGATCAGATATGATATATTTATGATGTGGAGCCGCATTGAAAAGGAAATCGGGTAAGAGGGTCATCTCGGTTTCGCGCGCCAAAGTCACACGAACAGGGCGGCGTGGCATGGTAATGAATGTTAGAAAGTCGCGGGTAACACGATCTGCACTCTGCTCTATTTTATATGACGCTCGCCTCGCTCCGGGCAGCGAGGATTGAGCTACCACGGCACGCGCCGGCGATAGCCATCGATATATACACCGGCAACAATTGCGCTCGCTGCTTTACGATACGCTCGCCGAATTTTATGCTTTGAATTTAAAATCGCCGTCCAGTGAAAATTGTTTTCATTCCGCAAACCGCAGGAAGCCCACTAATTGACGTCGATCCCGAGGAATCTGCAGCGCCCGACAGCACGAATACAAATGCACGTTAAAATAACACCGAGAGGCGCATACGCATAACTTGCAGGTCGTCAGCGAGTGCCTCGTAGTCGTTTAGGAGTCAGTGCCAAACTAGCTCGGCAATATGTCCCCGACCAACCGTTCCTCCTTAATTGCTCTACATATTGGCCGAGCGGCCCATCGCCCGGGAGTATAACTCGTCGATATACGCGTCCCGATCTCTCGGGAGATCTCCCGATGCCGATAGCCGCGGAGGACCGATAGGGGACCGGCTTCTCCCTATCCTCCGCAGGATCGTTCGCATACGTGCCTCTCCTCTCCTCTCGCTGCCTGGTCCGCAACGCCGAAGACGTATGTGCGTCAGCGCTGGATGGACGGCGGAAGCCCCGCAGCCTTCGCCGTTTTATGCGCTTTGCAAAGGCGAGTGCAAAGGCTTGGACTTTGGCTTTCAGCGATTAGTCGCGGCGTACGGTGTGCACTTCGAGCGTTAGGTAACCTACCGAAGGAATCTCAGCTATTTCAGTTTGTCTCTCGCTGAATCTCGTCACGATTGAAGAAAAATTAGTTCCCACTCATCGGCCGTGAAATGCAGTCTGTACGGAGGCAATAAGGGCGTCGACTTGCAAGTTTGCTTAAAAATTTCTTAGCGTTGTCCGCGCGGACTGTGAAAACAAAAAAAAAGAGGGAGGAGGAGGAGGCTTGATCGCGAAAAGCCGCTCGCGTAAGAAAATCCTCGGTGACTTGCTGTACGCCGGCCGCTGGTGAGAAAGGGGTCTCGGCCAAGTGTCCAGGCGCGCTCGTTATTTGCACGTAGAGGCTGAAAAAGCAGCGGTTACGCGGGCGCGATGATGAAGCGGGGAAAAAGGCGCGTGGCGAATGCGCCGGAAATTGTCTTTGGACGCGCCCCCCCTGCTCGTCCCTTTTACGCCGCCACCGCGCGGAGTGCCTCGTATTTGTACAGCGGAGTGAATCGGCCGTCGATCTCGTCTTTTTTTCCTCCATTACTCCGCCGAAAAAAAGCCGCGATTCGCCTTATTGGCGCTGTGCTCCTCTTTTTTTTTTTTTTGTTTGTCCTGCCCCGACGATCCGAGCTGCACTTTGTTTGCTCTCGAGGACGGAGTCGCCTTTGATTTATTACGGTTCGCGGATCGAGCGATATTGGCCGGTGGTGCCTTTTCAAAATCCCGACTAAAATTTCTTGGTACTTTCTCCGTAATTTAATGTCTGCCGGGCGCAGAGAGGCCCCTCGCTTCGGATAGCCCGCGGAAAAAGAGCGGCTGATATATTTCCATAGTTTATCGCGCGCCGCGGCGAGCCTCGTAAATAGTGGCAAAAGCGCGGAGAAAGAGCGGACGGAGAAAGAGGGAGATAAAGCGAAGTTAGGATCACGAAGGCGTAGGGTCCCACCCACAACATCTCCGCTTTAGCCCGGCGAGTTTCTCTCGTGACCACCTCGGGCTGATATGTCGAACCGAAACTTTTCTCTCTTTCTCTTTCTCTTTCTATCTCCCTCTTTACCTCTTCCGCGCGCCGCTTGGCGCGTCGTGCGGCTCTCACGAATATCCTTCCCATGATTTACTCGCGCCTCCTTTATCGATCGTCTAGCTTTCCTCTCCTCCGTCGCAGGAGACACGCGGCGCACAAAGAGAAAAGATCCTCGCGGTTTCCGTGGAGGGCTCCTCTCTTTCTCTCTCACTCCGCTTATCTCGGCGAGGAGCCACCGGTAGCTATCCCTTCGGAAGAGTCGCCGGATTGATTGACCGCGCGTCTAAGCTAGCAGTCATCACTGTCCGGCTGCGTTTGCCCTCGCTAGCCGTGATTGATGCCTGCGATATTGTCCGGTTAGGAGGCTTTTAATGGCGCCACCGCGAGCGCGACCCGCTGTCCCTATGCACGATTTCTTCTGCTTTGTAGGATCTTAGACTTCTCTTAATATATTTTAAACTTAACTTATTTTATTGCTTTATCTTTTTTTTACAAAAATTATTAATTTTTTTCTTCTCCTTTGTTCCAGGTAAGTCAACAAACAGCTCTACTAGGAGTATATATCAGAAAGGAAGTATCGATCGATTCCAATCGTGGGCTACTAAAAGGTCAGCTCTATCCAGCTCAGTATAAGCTTTTAAATCAGTGCAGCATACTGGTCAGAATCGGAGACTCATTCCAACAATTTTTTCACCAGCACCGACGATATCGATCGCCGAAGGATAAAAAAAAAAGCGTTTCCAACCCTGCGGTGCGCAAATAAAAGTCAATGACGCTGCAAGTAATGCACCGCGGCGTCGAAACAAAAGAGCCCCGGTCATCTCGTGTGCTCCCGGTATAGATCAGCTCTATTATCAGCGGGTCGGAGTCCATTCGGGCAGAGTCCGCCTATAAATTAAGCATCGGCCGAAGCCGTTAATCTCGCGCCCTCGCGCGTCGAAAAATCAATTTTCGTACCTACAACCCTTCAGCGCGTTAACAGCACCTCGTACATTTCTCTCGCGGGCGCAATTACTCGCGCGCCCTCTTCGATTGCATGAGAAACGACGCGGCCGCAGTGTCGGGTGCTCAATCTTCGCGGTCCGGTAGGGCCTCGTGCCTCGCGCGCAGGCCTCACTCGCCCGAGATAGACCGGACAGGGATATAGGATACAGTTTGTTTTTCTTCGGCTACGAGCCGGCCCGCTCCCGACGGTATAAATTTCGCGGCTATCAAACTGTCGGCTGTATAAACGCACTGGCCGAAAATTTTATGCCGAACTTATGCCCCGTCTCCTCGATCCATCCCGCGCTCGATTAAATAGACGCGCCTCAATAAAGATTCTATAACGAGGTCGTTATGTGGGACAGCCGTTTGTTTTTCAATTCGAAGTTTCGGTAAGAAAAGGAAGAAGAGGACTATTCTGGTCGAGTCGGCTGTTAGCTGGCGATAGGCCGTAAAATTTCGAAGGTGAAGTCGGCGTAAAAAAAAATCTGCGGCTCCCCCCTTCTTGCGTCGAGCTAATCTATGCTGTGTACGGTGTCTCGGTAGTCGGCTCGCGCGCGTCCCTTCTAAGGCCGCTCCGCCGCGTACGTATTCAAGGCAGGACACTTCAATGGGCAACGGCAGATTGTCAATTACGCGACGACTGGCATTCGGTCCCCGCGTGTACGCTTTCGGCCTCCGGGGCCACCGGCGATAATTCAAAGGTCAAGATCATCAATCTGAGCGAGAAACAACGGGGGCCCTCCTTCGGCCAAAGCTTTTTCGCCCCCCGGGGGGGAGATATCCGGGCTTTATATACTCGGGGACCCCGATTGTAGTAACCTTTCAGCGTTTGCGCCTATCGCAAAGGGTTAGCCACGGCCTCTCTCCTTTCATCCGCTGCCCGCGCGCACACAAAGTCAATCGCTGCGCCGCGGCTAATTGAGTCCATATAACGAAGATGCAATAATTTACGTTCTCATCCTCCTGGACGTTCTCGAGATCGTTAAAGCGACAAAGGGGGGAAACGTCTTTCAATAACGCTAACGCACTACCGTGCGGCCGATGTGACTAACGGCGAGCCGTAAACAAATCGTATACTCCGCGTACGCGACAATGGCGACGCACACGAAGATCCACTTTTTTCTCGGAAATTTAATTAAGAATTTCGAGGGAGCCTGCCTGCCGATATAGAGGTTTTTCTTTCGACAAAAAAATTTAGCCAATCTAAAAGCGTATACGAACGCGTCGATAAAAGTCGCTATGGTTTATCGCCGCGTCGAATGTATACACTTTGCCTAGAAATAATTTCAAAGCGATTCGCTCGTAAGCACGCATTTATCAGGCCAACAATGCTTGTAATAATGCCAAGGGTACGGAGAGCTGCGAGCGGGTTCGGCTAATACCCCCGACTCCTCTTTCCATCCTCTCTTCTCTCTCCGAGCGTTGCACTTGGAATATTGTTCGCCTCTTCCTCGCACACCCTCTTTGTCCCTCCCACGTATATACCTCCGGACGGCGCGCGCCGAGATAAAGCGGCGCGCCGGGATGATCGACGCCGTAAATAAAGTATAGGAATACGCATATGTAAATCACTCGGGCGCACCCACTCCCCCACGCCGCGGACCGGCCGGCCGCCGCGCAGCACAGTGACGCCTTTATCTTGCGCTCGCCGGGGAGATACACACTTCGAGGGTCTGGAGTGTTTGCCGTGGAGAGAAAAGGAGCGAAGAGGACCGGAGGATCGGACGGGAAGTTTAGATAGCTCGGGACTCTCCTCTAATACCATTGCCAAGCCGCGGTGTGTTTTACTAAATCGCTGTACCGTTAATTTTTCGTGCCGGCAGATAGTGTCTTCCAGGATGGGAATTACTTCTTTATTTCGAATTATCTCGGCGGAGTGATGCATGGCTTGAAATTTTAAACGAGGGTGTTGTTATTGGCGAGAGATAATGCCCATAAAGTAACAAATAATACGCCTGCTTAGAAATAAAGGTTTTTTTTAGAGGCGTGATATATTGCAGCGATCGCTCGTTGCGATACTTTATTTAGCTATTCTCCTTTTTTTTCTCGTCTCGATAAATATTTTTCTTTCCCTCTTTTTTTTTACGAAACTCAAGTGTTGTCTGCTGCACTTACGCACATGTATCAGCTGTTCGCTTAAGTTACCTGCTGCGGGCTCGGATTCATTTTCGAGAAGCCCCGGAGATAAAGCAGCCACTTTTCTCGCCTCTCCTAAGGTTTCTTCTTCCCCCGTTAGTTTTTTTTTTACCGGCGCTCTCCTCCTCCGAGGTGCAACAGGCGATATCTCCGGGACTCATCGACGCCGATAACTCAGATGATCTCGCGCTTCCCTCGTAAATCAAAATCGGAGTCCCTTTTTCCACTCGCCCGGTACCCATTGTTGGCGCGAAGTTTCGCGCGAGCTGTGCGAATTGTCCGTCTCTTTTTGCCGCGTGGTCGGAGAGCCACGCAGTCGCGCTGTGCAGGGGACGAGGAGGAAGCGGCGGTCGGGAAAAGGTCCTTCGCTTCTACGCGCGGGGTACACGGCGGATCGGAGTATTAGCTTTTAAAAAGGATGGGCAAGGTGCTTTCTTATGTCTGCAATTACTACGCCGGCGCGCTCTCTTAGCGTTTAATCGTTCTATGAAAGGTGCGCTCGATGCGTCCAGCAAAAAAAGCCGAAGCTTAGCTAAGTACTTCCTCGAGAAAAACCTGAGGCATTAAATCCTTCTACAAATTGCATAATTCACGGGGAAAAAATATCCCACTTCGCCGATCCGTTAAACCAGTTGTCGTTAAGTTTCTCACACGAGTACGATTTCGAATTATGGAATTCGTGCCATGCACAAACAAATGTGATAAAATAAATCTCTTCCCCAGCATCTACGGGAAAAAGGAGGAAGGAAAAGGCGACTCCAAACCCTTAGATAAAATCGGAAAAAAAAGGGTCAAAATCGATAATATACGCCGTGCGCGTGGAGCAGCTCCGACTCGATCGTCCATTCCGTACTAAGCTCACTTCGTCTCTCTCGCTCGTGCTTCCCTCTTTTCGAGGGACCTGCCGAACGAAAGGAAGGAACCCGAGCCCCTATAGGCAGCGTCCGCCCAAATCGTAAATAAGGACGCGATTGTCCTTTTAAGCGGGCCCTTGGCACGCACACACACACACACACACACACACACACACATGCACACACACATGCACTCACGAAAGGGGGACCCACAGAGATTGTCCGTAAAGAATGGTAGCCTCATGACGGGGCCATTGTTCGCATGCCCGAGAGCCGGAATATTCCGTCCCAAGAACACTCGCTTTCTTCCATACTTGCGTGTATGAGAGTATGCATGTGCATATGTGCGTGCACTTGTGCATGCGTGTACGTGCACACAAGTGCGGACGCGCGAGAAGGGATATTCGAAAACTGGCCGGTAGGCAGGGGTTATTAAAGCTCCGGACTTTACGTGGACTTTGTCGGGAGTTTTATTTAAAGGGATTCCTCGTGCCCCATCGCACTTCAATGCACTCGCTTGTTTATTTTATTCGAGCAATAAACCATCTGATGAATTCATCAGCTACTTGGTAAAAGACAGACGGAAAGCGGCCGTTAATCGCGCAAATATTTTTCATCCGCAAGATTGTACCCGCGTTCAGCCGTAAATTAATTTTACGCAGTATAAAACCCGCAGACTTACGCATTCAAAATTAATTTACAACTACACGTTCGCGGAGCAATAACTGGACGCAAAAACGGCACTCGATGTTTTTTTTTTTTTTTTTAGTTTCATCGATTCAAGGAGTTTGTCTTTTTCACGAGCGAGCGAAAAATTCGTACAGTCGATCGGCGCATCGTAAACCCGGGAAACACATTTCGCGGATATCGGGAACGAGGCGTGCACGCCGGGCGAAAAAAAGGATAGGGGAATTCCTAATAGCGAAGCGTCCAATGGCCGTCGACGAGAAAGGGAAGCACTAGGAGCTCGGGGGAGAGAGAGAAAGACGGAAAGAGGGAGATCCGGCGTGCTTTTACGACGGCCGGCATGCGAAACAACCTGTTGATTGTCTTATACTTGTTGCACAAGGAGCAGTCCGCGATCCTCGCATACTTGCCCGGGCACCCTTTCTTTCGCTGTCTTTTCTTGCTTCTAAACATTTCGGTTCATATATTTCGCTTTCTGAGGATCTCTAATTATAGAGAACGAGATTCTCGTTTGTTGCGTGAATTTCTATAATTTGGTACATCGACTTTATTTTCCAGGCCTTTGAAGTAACGTTACCGTAAGGATCGAAAACTATAGGAAGGGAATCGGATCTATTTGAATGAGTAGAAGTCCTTTTTTTAGATTAGCCAAATTGCTCGCATAGTGGAAGAAAGTATCGATACCGTGAGCGATCGAGTTTCCGGGAAAAAAGTCTCGGGGATCGATTGTGATCTGGCGATACCTAAAAAGAACTCATTGTGTAATTTATGCGACGTCGCGCCAGTTTTTTTTTTTTCCTCTCTTCAAGTTTCAAGACGCCGTCGACGCGGCGCAGCTTATTGGAACGTGTTCCCGAGGTGGAGGAATTTAATTCGATTTAGGACCGCGGAGCGAATGATAAATCGCTTTGTTTCGCTGCGATTAGAGATATAAATTAAGGGGACGATGACTAAAGAGTTTTTAGAGAGCGCTCGCTCAACGGAGGGACCCGTAACGAGAATACCGTCTATTTTAATAAAGTTCCGATTCGATCTTACTTTTTGATCGTTTTGTACGCGAGTCCACACTCCGGCTCCAATGTTTAATAAATAAGTTGGACGCGAGGGCTGATGAAAAGCCAAAATAACAATGAATATTCTGGTAATGGTTGACGTTGTAATTATCTGGGTACCGCTCGGCGTTGATGAAAGCTTCAAGGCAGTGTACCGATATTTCATGAATTGTACACCGTAACCGCCAAGTCAGCCTCAGTTTGTTAAACCAGCTGATTCGGTATTCCAGTAAAGCAATCGAAATTGAAAATCACGTATGTGGGATCCCGATGGCAAGTTGATCTCACGGTTATCCTCCTTAAAACGCGAAAACCTACTGAATTTTTAGAAGTGGCGAGGCCTCGGTCTTTCGGAAAAACTTTGTTGTCCCTTGCGAGTTAAACGACGTAGACGTATAAGAAAAGCGTCCCTCTCTGCATCGCATCTCGGGCAACGATCTGTAGTCCTTCATTAGAGCCGCTGGAAAGGGAAGGCACCACGGAAGAGATGGCAGGGCATTACCCATTCAAATTGCGCTTATCGAGCCGCCTGCGTGTGTGTAGGTGAGGAGGCCCTTTTAAGGATCCCCGAAGCCCTCGTGGTAAAAACGAACGAAGAAGCAAACTCGTTTTAGAGAGAGACGCACCGATTGTGCATACTTATATCGCGTCAGAGGGGAGATGAAAGAGAGAGGAATAGCGAGGAGTCTCGTGAATGCTCCTTGCTGCCGGGGAGAATAGGAGGTATAACCTTTCCCCAAATTCTCCTCCCGTGTTTTTTGCCCTCCTTTGAGTCTTCTCTTGCTCTCTCACTCGTTCTCTCTCTCTCTCTCTCTATCCCTCTTCTTTCGAGGCTCGCGTGTCTCGATCTCGTTCGACCGCTTCCCCCAGACCACTCCCAATTCACGATTCCCGGCTCCTCGCTTAGTCTCTCTTTCTCTCTCTCTCTCTCTCTCTCCCTCTCATCCTCTTTCCATGTCCGTCCGTACGTCCATCCATCCATCCGCCTGTCCGCTCAACAGCATCCCTCGCCTCGTAGATCTTTTTTCTCTCGGATCGAGACTCTCGCTCTTTCTTCACGACGCCCCTTCGCTTTCTCTGCAAGAGCTCTTCTAGTGGTTTAACTTGAGTTTAAGTGATATTTGGTTTGTTTAAAGTTTCATTAGAGACATTAATAAGTTGCTTTGAAGACACTGAAATTCTCCCATTATTCTCGTATTAAAATATTTCGCTGAACGTCTGTCGGAATCCAAAGTGGTTTATTTCAAATAATTAAAGGTTTACTTTATCTTGTTAGAAAAGAAAATTCTCTTATTCTACATTTTTCTAGAGGGTCAGTAGACAACTTGACAAACTAAGCATAGAGAACTGGCGAGACAGCTAATAGCATTGTCTCCAAGTCTGGGCGCCTAACTTCCTACATCTCATCTTGAGGGATACGGTTATCATCAAATAGCTGAGATTTCGTTAAAGACCGTATTTTCTTTTTTTGATAAAGCTAACTTTACTTAAAAGTGCAACAGTTTTTAGTAAAGTTTTTAACCTATAGCTCCTTTGTCTTCTAAAACAACTTGAAAAAGTGCTGTATAATGAAATATATATAACAAAAACGAGATAAATTTGTTAAAAAAAAAGAAGTTCCTCCTTCGCAATATCTAGACGTTCAGTTATAAGTTCGAGTTTCCCTCGCCAAGCCACTTGATGCTGTGCTGAACTCGAGCCGAGCGTAACAGGTTGCTCCAGCTCTATTCCAAATCCGAAATTCCGGTAATTGCAGCCGGGCGCACGTCCTTGCGCAGATGTTCCGTGCGTGCATGCTGCCACAGCCGCAGGCGAACACCTTTTTTCCTTTTCTTGTGCCTGCGCACCCCCATGGCGTGCCTCGTGCTTTTTCGTTGAGGGGGGGGGGGGGAGATACGGAGGGAGAGAGAGAGGGAGAGCCGCCACAGCCTTCCCTCTTGCATCGCCGACTCGTCGCGCCAGCGACTCTCATTTTCTTTTTTTTATAACGTTTCGGAGCAGGATGAAGGCTCTGCGGCGTCAGTGGTAGCTTCTTGTTTTAGGCAAGAAAATTCTTTTTTATTTTTAAATAGTCTTGTTGATTTGCATGAATAATCCTTGAATAGTTAAGGAATAGGACGTTTTGACTTTCGTAATGACTGTTTTGGAGTCAATGATCTTTTGAATGAAACAATAAGAGAATAGGCTTGGAAATGAACGTCTCATCATTTCACGAGATGGAAGTGTGCTGCATCAAGTCAGTGCGAGTATTGAACTTGCAGAAAAAGTATTTACTGAACTTTCTCTTGCAGATGTCACTGATGATCGGCAATAATTAGCTTCTGCATGGCATTGCGCCGAATCGATCAGCCGCGACAAAAAAAAACGTGGGATACAATGCGAAATGCGAAAGTCTCGGTACGAATTAAAGTATCTGAAATATTTTCGTACGAAACCTGGCACACTTTCCTTCCCTCTCGAGGCCACTCCTAAATTAATAATCATACGTATATTCCCGCGAACGAAATCGGAGAAACGGCTGCGGGAAAATTAGAAGTACAAACGAAGGAAAGTAAACGCTCGTAATTCGCGAAAACGAAGCGTTCCATTACGATCTGTTAGAGCCTGTTTGCACTTACGCGTATCCCACACCTATACCTATATACCTCATTATTGCAAGATAGAGCGTGAATGGACGGGCGGGAGGTGGGCACATAGTCTCTCCTTCTCGTTGCTGCCGCTGCTGCTGCTGCTGATCGATCTTGAATCGTGAAAGTAGGAAGCCCTCGTTATAAGTGTACTGACTCGGGAGTTCATACGTACATCGAATGAAGGAGAACGGCGGGCCGAAGGAACAAGAGCGTCAGGCGGAGGTGTGCAGGATGGAGCGAAAACACGCTCCAAAACGTCAGCATCGTATATGAACTTAGCGACAAAAAAAAAAATTGACGCTTTAAAAGGCCAGGTAAAAAGTCGCGCGCGCGCGCGCGCTCCTGCTCCATTTAAATCGCTACCGACTAAAAAAGGAGCAGGGGCGTTCGCGCTCGGAAAAGGCTGCATACGAAAGCGAAAGAGGCTCGGGCGCACAAAGAGATAGGGGGTTTAATACACACGCAGCGAGTGTAAAAACACATCGGGTCAATAATTTACGATTATTGCCGTTGGAGCACTTTGGAGAACGCCACACTTTTCCGCGCTTATTCGCCGGGCTGCTAATCGACTGCTGGCCGACTCCCCTCCCGCGGCGGAGCCATAGGAAGGAGAGAAAGCGCGCGCGCGCGCCGGCCCGAGGGATCCGCCAGCTGAGCGCCGCTGACACGAGAGCGGGCGACGGCATGAGAATTTTCCCACAGTCCGTGGCTGCGGCGGCGCACACCGGGACTATACGGGACGCACACCCGCTCGCGCGCGGCGTTGCCACACCTCTCTCCCCCTCTCTGTCTCTCTCCCGGTTTCTCTTTCTCTCTCTCTCTTTCTCTTCTCTTCTTTCTCTCTCTCACTCCCGTATCTCTGTATACCGACGACGGCAGTGGCAGCAGCCGCCCGATGCGGAGTCTGTGAGAGAAAGAGATCGCACGTGCTCCGGAGAGAGGAGAGAGAGAGAGGGAAAGTACGTGTGTGATTGGGGCCTGGTGTGTGGGTTACGGAGAGAGGAGGAGAGCGAACGCTGGGCTGTGAATAAGCAGCGGAGGATATTCGTTCAGGAAATTTTCGAACGGAACGGTGACGCTTCCCCTTTTGTCAGTGTCTTTGGGTTATTTGGGTGCATCGAGAGTGGATGCACAAGCTGACCGTGAAAGGGAGGCGCGTGGTTTTCCTTGAGAGCGGAGGGTTGGCCGGTGGTCCAGGGAATTAAATCCTAAGTGAGGATTCCGCGGGAGGGGCCAGGCGACACCTGGTGGGGATTAAGAAAAGTCTGCCACTTGAGGATTTAATGGATTGGCTTGATAGATTCTTTGTTTAAAGGACTGGTCGTGTTAGAGATCCTGCGCTGACAATTTTTATGGATGATAATTCGGAGTTAGACAATCGTTATGTAAATGGAATTTCTCTTTCGCATGTAAAATGCTGGCTTTAATTGAACAATATTAAATGATTACTTCATAAATAACGGGGACCACTTTATTTATCATGCCTGTTTATTGCGTTTTGCGGTTAATTTTAAGTTGTTCAAATTGTCCTTACATAATTCCGTAGCATACGTAGATATTGTTCCATACTGAATTTTGTACTTTCGTGATCGAAGAAGCTATTTAATTCTCTGGGAATTATTGATTAATTGTTGAAAATGTGAAAATCGAGTTAATAATAAACGTTGCACTTCGTTTAAAGTAAAATCACAGCAATCGAGAAATGTGAGGGAGAAGAAAAAAAAACCTGAAATAGAAGGTCTAGACGAAAAAGAAAAAATTGATCACGTGATGGTTTACAGGACAGCCAATAGAAAAAGATATACAAGCTGCCCCGCACATACGATTTAACCGTGGCGAGGGGGAGATCGTTTTATATATTACGTCCTCGGTAAAAACTATATTCCGAGAGCCGACGTTTTGGATGATTCGCCGGCTCGACGCGACGACGTGGCGAGCGAACGGAATTGATTGCGATTTATGTCGTCGCCCGCGCTCCTGATGTCCCTGCTCTTACACAAGAGTCATCCTTCTTTTTATAGTACTCATCTTTTTAGCGCATTAAATTTTAGACCATACGTGGACGATGTAAAAGTTTTATTTCAAAACGTAATGTGTACGACCGATAAGCTTTCTGTATGTAAGAAAATACACCGAGAAAAATGAGTATCGGAAAAAAACTATTATAAAACAAGAACCATTTGCGTTCCAAAAGATCCATGTATTTGAAACACGAGAGAAATGATTATAATCCGTGGAAAATTGTTCGATGTAACTCCATTTTTAAAAGTATTCCATGCGATTGCGTGTGCACGCGTACTCCTTAAAAACTGCACTCGGCAAATTATGCAGAGCCCAAACGTCATCCTTAAAACTCAAACATAAGAATTATCCAAGCCTGCTTCCTGAGGCTGCAACTTTCCCCGAAGCTCTTCTCAGTGAACTCACCGAAAGCCGCACGGGCCTAATGAAGTGATCGTGGGGATGTGGCTCCATCGGACTTGATTACCGTAATTCCGCGCGGAAGAAGCCCCGGAAACAAAGGGAGGAAGCGCGAAGCCAGGCGTGTGGCAAACGTAGAACCATGTGAACGCGGCTAAAAGTGCGTCTACTCCCTTGCGGAGCCCACCGTGGATCCCCAGGGACTTGGCTCGGTCGCGCACGCGAGTGGTAGTTTTTCGAGGATGAATGGGCTTGTAGCTTCGGAGACACTCGAGAAATAAGCGGGTGGCGCCGTACAGGAATTTCTCAAAAGAGAGCACAGTTGTCGACTGTTTTAAGGGCTGATTTAGTACGTTCCGTTACAAGTCGTAATTGTTACTCGCCGCATGCTTAGACGAATAAAAAAAGATACTGTGAGAAAATGTTACGGTAATTGGTGAGGCAGTATACATGTGGTTGGAGATTTTAAAATAAACCGCGTAGTTTTACTTGTATTTAAATGTTAATTTTGTAGGAGGTACTCTCACGTATTCCTTGAAATGCGGCAAAATCACTGGAAAGAAGAATAGTTTTGAGAGGGTAAAAAAGAAAGGTAGAAGACAGTATCCGAAATATTTGGACTGGCAGCTAGAATCGTAAGATCCGAGTAGTAAGAAGTGCAGGGTTCACCCGCTTGAAAGCCCCCTCCCAAGTGCTTCAGATAACTCTCGAGAATCCTCCGCGTCGTTTCCGCTCTCGAGTGGTAGCCTATTAACCCGACAACAGTCGCCTCTTCGCCTGCACGAAAAGCTGAGCCGCTGGCATGTCTCAATCCACGCGCTTCGGCGACGCCCAATTACTAACTCAATGCCTAATTGACACACCCGCGAAGATCGCATCGATATCGAATGCCTACTATGTAAATCTGAATTAGTGAAATTTTGATGTATATACACATAGTAATACATTGCAGGTTAAAAGTATCCCACTAATTGAATTAGTAGGATACTTTTCACTAGGAATATGTGACTATTCACTTAAGTTTAGTGAAATCGGAGAATTTTCACTAATTTAGATTTAGAGAAACTCCTCTAATCATCCCGATACATTATAACGCATCGTCGCATCGCTTGGATTTACGCTCCCATTCTGAAGCGCCGGAAAAGCTCACTGGACGGACATGATGCGCTTCCCGCGTTCATTAGCCGGATTAACATTAGCGCGCATGAGTAATCAGCGCCGAGGGGCTCAATCGCCCCAAGAAAAGGGATACTCGGGGAAAAAAGAGCGGAAAGTAAGGGAGAGGCGTTTACACGAGCGCGCGCGTCTTGATTTATAAGTAGAAGTCGCGATCCTTCACTCGCCCACGTGTCCGCTCGCGCCCACTCGCTCGAAATCTCGATCCTCTCCTTATCCCTTCGTTAGCGGGCAACCCGCCCTTCCCGTTTTCACGCGGCCACGAGGTGTCGATCCCGATTTAGAAGCGCGCCGTTAACGGGGTGCGAACTCAATTAGGCGCGCGATTACTCATTCCATTTTTAGATCGGCGCACTCGACGCTCACACATTCGGAAGAATATAAAGAATCGATGAATCCCGCCGATGCGTTTCTCATTCTCACGCGAGCGCGCGCAACATTCAAAATAAACCGCGCGCACAAAGAATCGGAGAAAGATGCGGCGCGAGCGCAAGGAGGGCCCCTCGGAGGGGGCGCACAATACGTGGGCGCGCATCGAGCTGTAATGTAAAGCGGAAAATACAAGAAGTTCCTTTTTTTTACTGAGAAACGCAGGAAGATACGGGCGCGTGTGGGAAAGGCCGGCAAGTGTATCGGCGTAGGTGAAGCCGAGTGCGCGTGCGCGATTCGCTTTCTCAGGGGGGGTGCAGGAGAGCCGGACCTTACTCGGGGATCAGTCCCGCTTCCAGGTGTACCTGGGCACAATAGTCTCGATGACGCACCCCTCTCGGCTCCTTTTTTTAGCTTTTTTCTTCGCCCCGCGTGTTTTGAGATTATGGATTATTTTCTTGTTTGTATGTCGATTTTGCTTTTGAATTTATTTGCCTACGCGTCGTTAAACGATTGACTGATAAATTCGAATACTTGCTTTACGTAGTTCGTACAAGCCATTGCTTTTTTACGATACTCATTATTCATTTGGAAAATGTAATTTATTAAGTAAAAAAAAAAGTAAAGAACCCAAAGTAAATGATAAAGGTATTATAATTTACATAAAATGCGTCATTTTGAAAGTTGAATCAATCTCGATTTCAGATCAAGTATAGCTACAAATTTGTAGGATCAAAGCAGATCAAAAGATTCGTGCGATCCCTCATACAATGGATAGGTAGACTTGCTCCTGTCTGAAGTACCCACGCGAGGACCAAAACTCGTGGCTGCTCTCCCACCCTCCAGGGTCCCTTCTTTCTTCGCCTCCGTCCCTCTCTTCCTGTATCTCGAGCAGCTCTCCTCATTGATATCTTCCTCGAGCGGCGGCGGTCGAATCGTTGCGTGAACCGCTTAGATTTTGGCGTCTCGTTGCGAAATTCGATACGTGGGAACAGATCTCGGAATTACGAAGCGGGACCGAACGACGGCTTCCTCCTCTTTTTTTTCCTCTTCTTTCTCCAAGCCGCGCAATTATCGCTCGCTGCGGTCATGTGCGAACGGACCCCTGCACTCGGCCATCCTCTCCTGCGCGCCACCTCGAGCATCGTCGCGTGCTTCATCAATGGCGACATTGTAAACGATAATTTCCCCGCGCCGGGGTGATGCCCACAATTTTCGCGCGACGCCTGGCGAGGAAGAAAGCGTCGGCGGGGCTGTTTTCGCGCCGTCATCGATCTTAATTTCGATCCCCGCGGCTAATTATCGCCGCTGTCGCAGGAGAACAAAGGCTCGCCGCGTGTTTTTCCCCTCCTTTCGTTCGAGGCTAATCGACTTTAAAGCGCGCTCGAAAAAAAGCGGCGCATTTACCGCAGCTTTTCGCGACCGAGCATAAAAACGCGCGACCAATCGCCGGGCAAATATGTACGGAGCACCGCCTCGTCGCTCTATCGATATTAACGGGAATCGATTCGTCGCGCTGACCCGGCACCGTTCCGCTGCTCCTCTCCGCCGCCGCATCTCGGAGATGCTTGTACTTTGTATAGCTTCTTTGTTTCCGCGATGATGTGTCGCTCGCCCCGTGAGGAACGTCTTGCTTATTTATTGGTCAAATGCGCTTCTGATGACTTTATTATTTCCTTAGCTTCATAAATCACGTGTCCACCTCGTCGCAGCTACCCGCACGTACAGTACAGTGAAGTAAAAAAAAACGATACTCCGAGCTTTGATTAAGAGGAACTCATAGAATTGAAATTACGCCGACATAGTCCAGAGAGACAATTGAATCGTTCGCGACATTAGATTAAAAAAAAAAAAAAAAAAAAAAAACGCAGTTCCGATATCCGCGACGCGTTGACTGAATAAATTATTATTCTGGGAAAGGCCCTCTCTAACGTGTATATCTCAACGAGCGATCGAGCTCCTTCGCTTTTCTTCGCGGCCGCCTATTATAATAGGAAAGCTCGGCAAGGGCCGATTCGAATGCTCGGCATGTCGCGCGCTCCACACGCCACCCCAATAAAACGGCGGTGCGTGCGATGAAAAATCCGAGGCGTCATAATCCCGAAGGGTCCCACGCTGCTTCGCTCGGGTGCGACAACGCACCAGGTGGATTTTTTCGTCGCTCTTTTTCTTGCGCGCGCGGGTAACGCGAGAAGGGAAGAGAAGAAGCCCCCGCTGGAAATTCTCCGTCATCACCGACTTACGGAATTAATCCGATCGATCAAGAGCTCTGGCCCTCACTTCCTCCTTCTCTTTCTTTCCTGTAAGTTTCGCACTTTATATACAGCGGAATTTCTTCGCATATACGGTCGAATGCTTAGAATATTGCGTATGACGAAATAAAAAAAAACGGAAGTGTGCATAATACACAGCGATAAGCGTGTATGCGCCGAGGAGAGGAGGGGCGCGCAGTGATCGATCACAGCGTCGAATTATCATGCGGCTCCTATGCCGATTTAGAAATTGCGGTAAAACAAGCGGGCGTCTTATCACTCATCCGCTGGAATTTTTCGCCGGCGAGCTTCGCCCGATAAATCGCCGCTTTTCCCGCGCGATTCCGCGGATCCGTCGATCCCGCGGTAAAAAGGGCCCGCCGAAATTTACCGTTACTCACGACGGCGAAAGGCGAGCGGCGGGGCCGGCTTCTTCCCGCGAACGCGCGCGCGCGCGCGCCCATCGTGCATTCATAACTCATAAACTATATATGCGCGCGCGCCGCTGCTCCAATCGTTATCGGGCCTAATGATTCCGTATATAAAACCGCACGATGTTTCCACCCATAGAGCGAAGAGCGAGGCTCGAGAGCGCGCCCATGGGCGATATCACTGACGCTTGTCTCTCGTCGGCGGGCGGAAAGACCGAGGCGCCGAGAGATCGCGTGAGAAAATCGACCGATGGTCGATCTAATCCGCGGTTCGAGCTTCTCTCTCTCTCTTTCTCTTTCTCTCTTCTCATCTCGTCGCTCTGGACGCCCACAATTTTCCCGCGAAAGCGCCGCGGTTTAAGTGCGAGTGCTATGCTAAACGGGGGAGATTGCGACGTCTCTCCGAGCTTGGCTGTCGATGATATACTGTCACCTCTGATGGTGAAAAGCACTCTTCAGTTTTTTTTTTAAAAAAGATCGAAAAGTTTATTTCTGTATTTTGCAATAAAATGTAACGTAACTTGAACCTACTACGAGAAAAAGCACTTTTCGCGAGATTTACATAGACAGTAAAGAATTTTAAGTAGTTTTGAGGTGAAATTTTAAAATACAGAGAAAAAAATGTTTCTTGAAATTAACCATGTTCTTATATTTTTTTTGGTGAATAACTCGAATTGTGCTTGAATTCATCAGGGGTGTCGAATACGCCCACACGTCAAATATCATACTTCAATTCAATTACCGTAAAAAATAGATATTGAAAGGTCCGTTTATCTTTGAATTCGATTAGATACAGTTAAATTAGGTGTAATTCTAAAAATTTCAACACGAGGTTCAAAAAGCGGAGCAACATCTCCTTTGTCCCTCGCAAGCCTCCTTCTCCCTATCTCATTGTTACTCCTTGTTCCCTCCGTTGTATCTCCTCTCGTTACCCAGCTTGACTGGTAAGAAAAAGGGGGATAGGCACGGCCGGCTTAAAAGAGTCAGCGAGCGTCGTTGCGGGTATCTCCGTACCAGCGTAAGACCAAGTTTGGACCGCCGGGGCCTTAATAGATGCAAGCAGGAAGTCCGACATTGGCTTAATACGGAAGTTCTCCCCCCTTCTCTCTCTCTCTTTTCCACGGCTGCCCTCTACCTATAACTCCATACGAAATAGCCTTTCCGTGATTATTTCGCCGCTTCGTTGCTTGAGAATGGCGCCGAGGAATCCCGAGCTTCGCGAGTTTCTCGCGGCTTTTCGATCCCTAGAAGGAATGACGCCGATTTTTGCGCACATCCGCGGATTTTATCGCGAACTTCGATGTGTGCGTCCTTTTTCCTCGGTTCCGTAAGGGCAGATGCGCAGGCTCGATTCCAGCATGATTTAAGCATTTAAAGTTTCAAGTTTCTCAATGGGAACCGCATGCGTGGTCATATATATATTTTTTTTTCTTACGGATAATCTTTAAGTAGGATCGAATTATTCTTTTGAGCACATTTTAACGATACGATTATGACTTTATTACATAACGGAAAAGAGTCACACTTATACCTTTGATGTTTAATATTAAAACGTAATCCCTCCTGCACCTGATGTTCGCGTACCTCGCCTCGAGGAGGGGAAAAAGAGATAACACGAGGAGATTAGAATATAATAGCGGCGTATCTGAATATCACCCGAGATCGTATAAACGACGCGACAGATATGCTTCCACTTTAAAATTCGCGACAATACCCATTGACACTTCAATCCTGGCAGGAGGAAAAACATTAAAAACCGCCGTAACTGTTAAAGTCTCTGCTAATCTGCGAGAGGAGGGAGGCCTCTTAATTAAATTAATTTTTTTCCCACGCTATGAACGTGCGAAGCATCCGAGCGTAAACACTGATAAGTGGCACATAAAGCGAAAGATCCCTCATTAATTAGCGCAATCTGGCGGGGCGATAAGATCGAACCGCCGAACTAGTTTATGCGCGTCCGTCCTATATTTAGCGAATATAGCGCGCGGTCCGCGGGGCGCGCGATAGTCAATCGGAAATTTCGTACGGCGCGGCCCACGTTTTTCTCACACTCTCGGCGAGCGGGGAAGGAAGTGGCTCGGGTCAATCTTATAGGACGCTGATGGGGGCGCGTGTCGATTTTTCGTTTCCCACGTGGCCCGACGACTTTTATCAGCCGGGCCCGTTAAAAGAGCACTTGGAAAAAGGCGCGCGAGAGCGCGCGTCTCTCTATCGGTAACACCTCTTATCGTGGCTTCGCTTCTCTTTGCGGTCAGGCCGCTTCCTCTCGGTCTTTCGCGTATCAAGCGACGAACCTTGTCAGCCTCCGGGCTCTTTTGTGCGTCCGATTTCTTCCTTGTTTCCTATATATTTATAACATTTTACCGAATTTCGTGGTCGACCACATTTTATTTCCTTGTTAGAAAGAAAAATCAAAAAAATAATAACAACTTTACGTAATCTCGGTTTATTTTGGGACAAACAAATGATAGTTCATTTCCTTGAGTGCTTTTAATGATTAATAGTGATTATGGTGAGTAGCAGAAAAAAAAACCGATTAACTTAGATCCAGTTGTTCGATATAGGATATTGGCGAGAAATTGAGAAGTAAGCCCCGGGATGGTTTGTATCTGGACTTATCTGGCTGTCGACGGAAGTAACAAGGATCGATAACTAATTTACCAGGGCCATATCGATCTCGTATTAACGAGCCTTCTATTAGTCCTACGAGGGCCGGTTTTACTTCTTCGTCTTCGCACGATAGTGCTCCGATAATCCTGCTTCGGACCTCCTCTTTATCGCCTCTTAATTACGAGAAGTTCACC
Source organism: Sycophila texana (assembly GCA_035582955.1). Lineage (NCBI taxonomy): Eukaryota > Metazoa > Arthropoda > Insecta > Hymenoptera > Eurytomidae > Sycophila > Sycophila texana. The sequence continues at coordinate 19,842,989 of JAWWEN010000009.1, read as the reverse complement.
TTCTTTTCAGCCCTTTATTCCAGTTGTTTATACTGTAAATCTCTTCGTTGTTGTACATTCGTTTGTTGCATATAATTTAGGTACACTACTTCGAATGCTTAACATTCCTTGCAAAAATAAAAAAAAATATTTTTATCTTCATAATGATTACAGTAAATTTATTTAAGTCACTTTAAATAATTTCGTAATTAATATTTTAATGACCCACGCAGAACGATTGAGTCATTTTCGTAATCTGCACCAGGTGGACTTTGCGAAATCTATCCACCGAGTCAGCTGCTTCAGTTTTATATATAATAAGCCACCTATACGATTCTGTTAGTTTAAGCTTTATAACGGGGTATAAGTATATATATTTATAGGTAGGATAAATAAATCTGTCGTTTTTTTTTTAATCGTCGCAAGAAATATTCTCAAAGTATCGCTCTGAAAATACATATAAATATTTTAATCGTCAAATAAACTCATTGATAATAGACGTCGTTGAATAGATCAACTAAACATTTATTAGATCCACAACTCTCAATCTACATCCATTCTATGCGTCCAGCAGTTTATCGCTCTTTTAACGATATAGGTATATGCGAAGGTGCGCTTAAGGCCTATACGCCGATCGCGAGAAGAATCTTTGATTGCGCAGAATGAAGCACACGGCCATCGACGTCCCACTGTCGTGCGTTCGAAAATGGGCAGAAAGTCGGGTGCACGCGCACACGGCCATGCGGTATGTCGCTCTCGCGACCTAACGATTCCCCTTTATAACCGGCGCAACCATCATAATCCAGCGCGTAATCCGTCGTAACGAGACTCATCAGTCGCCTCGCGCCGTACCTTCTCTCTCCTGCGACTCCGCTCCTCTTTGTCTCTATCCTTTCTTTTCCGCGCGGGAGATAACAAACGGCCGAGTCGACGGTGGACTCGTGATAAATGGAATTGTTACTGCGCGATGAAACGACGAGCTGGTTTTTGCCAAAGTTCAAAACGTCTTTCTTTATGACTCTTTACTGTTCGCCAGACTTTTTTTTTTGTTGTAGTTGTAATAATGGATGGATATAAATGTTTCTATACAGTGCGTCTAAAAGTGTTTTTTGCACGTTTCAATTGAAATATTAATAAATAGATTTGGCCAGGAATAATCGGAGTTTTATTAACGATTTTCTAATAAACGTCGTTTGACTGATTGCCGGCCGTTTATACTTTTGCCAATGAGCGTATCGAGTTCTCCGGTGGCTTTCCTGCATGAAATATAGTCCCGCGGCGCGACTCTCGGATTCATTGAATAATGACTTTATTACCAATTATCAATGGTAGTTACCAGATGTCCTCTCCCCCCATTACGTGCTTGACTCTCGAGAGCTCCTCTACGCTGCCTTTGCTCAATCTTCGGTCTCGCGGGTATGGTTTTACCGACGATTAAATTCAATTGATAACTAGAAGCGCTTACTACGTGATTGATTTTTTTTTGTTTTAGACTCCCAACTAAGATAGTTCCCTGAAATAAAAAAAAAACCCGCACGATCGATCGATACGAGCTGTTCAGTCATGAGCAGCGTCATCAACTAAAAGAAAAATCGAATTCTAACGAAAGCGTATGTTTTTTCAGGCTTCCAAGGTGACCAGTGCCAAGAGAACATCGACGATTGCGAGGGCAATCTCTGCCAAAATGGGGCGACCTGCATCGATCGAGTGAACGAGTACTCGTGTCAGTGTCCACCAGCGTTCACCGGGCTCCAGTGCGAGCACGACGTCGACGAGTGCTCGGTGAGGCCGTCCCTCTGCCACAATGGCGCCACCTGCACGAATAGCCACGGAAGCTACTCCTGCATCTGCGTCAACGGCTGGACCGGGCCCGACTGCAGCGTCAACATCGACGACTGCTCCAGCGCGGCCTGCTTCAACGGGGCTACTTGCATCGACAGGGTCGGCAGCTTCTTCTGTCAGTGCACTCATGGAAAGACTGGTAAGTTTCTTTTTTTTTTATCGCCTCTATATACGTGAGCCATCGATTTTTCATCATTTAATCGCTGCAGCTTCTGCAAGGATCCGCGTGTTTTTTTTTCTCTCAAATCAATCGTGGGAATAGACAGATACATTGATTTTTGAGCTAGAAGTACGGGAATGCGGAGTATCCTACGAATGCAATTTTTAGTACTTATGGCAACAAACGGCTGAGATATGGCTCAATTTCGTAAGAGCGCCTTCTCGCGGCGGCTAATCGCACGTGTAATTCAATCGGATCGGTCTAATTTCGCGAGAAAAAGCGTGATAAATTTGTTACGAGCCATCGCGAGCTGCATCATTCCGCGAAACAACTCCTTCATTTTTCTTTTTTTTTTTTTAAGCCAGTTACATCGCAGTTTCGTAATCCGAACGCGGCATGCTATATATAAATTTCGCCGATTACTTTTCAGCTGCGGCGCGGCGAGCGCCTTTAACGAGCGAGCTCCGTAGAGTCGCGATCGCAAGGTCGCGAAAAGCTCTCCTCGCGCGCGCGGAGATGCTCCGCACGCGTGTGCACACCTGCGCGGGCCATAATCGGCCATCGCTCGAAAGGAGAATCGGATAAGCCTCTCGCGGGCTTTTCCATTTAATCGAGCCGCTCGCCAGGCGGATATTAAATTATGGCACCGCGCGACAGGCTCAATGGATGCGCTTTTTTTTGCGCGAGAAGCTTGAGCAACGCGCGGTTCCGATGCAAATTAGTTTGTTCCGCGGGTTCGTTTAGCAGGGAATGATGAATGCTTGGGGCCAGTTTGCGGTGAATGCTCGCATTGTGCTCGCCGGGGATTTCGCGAGTGAATCGAGGATCGATCGTGGCGACGAAACGGAGAATTCGCCGGCTACCGGCTGCCGAGGTTGCGCGATCGCCGGGGAGCAGGTGCGCGCACGATGCTCGGAATCATCGGCTTGTTATCTTGTTTGATAACCGGATTTTTCGTAACTGACCGTGTATCGCTTCGTGTCGGCATTGGAGATTTATTCTCTTTTCTCGCTTCGGTCTTGGATTTCTTTTAAGGAGACGTTGCGCGTAATTTCGTAAATTCTTTCGGGTCTTTTGATAAGTGAGGTGAGTTTTGGTGGGTGACGACCTTATTTAATATCCGTTGATAGGTAGAGCAATACATTACTTTTTAATGACGTCGGGGTCTTTTGAATTTAATTAATTTCAATTAAAAACCGGGGAAGGATATTTTTTATGACATCGTTATTATACAATCGGAATTAATTATACATTAAATGAAAAACACATTTTTATATGTTTAATGAAAATTCTTTAAAAAAAAAATAAAATAGTTAAACAAGATGAACTCAATCAAATACAATTAATAATTAGTAATAGAAAAATGCACTAAATGCACCAATTCAACTTTCACAGTTAATACGACTTGAAGAAACATTGTAAATTCTCGGAAAAGTGCAACAAAATCTCACAGAACGCAATGCCAGCCTATACCTCCCGGTTAGAAAGGAGTGAGTCGTTGGCTGCCCCAAGATGGACATCATTAAGGGGGTCGAGCTCATCGACAATCTGCAAGAGCGCGCGCGCGGAGCGAGAGGGGGACGAGCGCACTGAGCTTGGCGCTGACTCGCGTAATTGCACCCGCGCGCAAGTGACGAATCCCACTTTCGTTTTTCGCGCTGGCTAAATTGCTGAAATTGCTCTCGCCTCGGGTCGCCGATTCCTATCCTGGACCTGCGCGATCGCCGGCGATTCGGTCGTTATACCGGCGTTTTTTTGGGCTCTTATACACTTTCTTGGAAAGAGAAAAAGTGAGATGCTTTCGCGAAATTGGCATTTTCATCGACGAATGAATCGCGGAGCGATAGTAAATTAATGCCTGGCGACTTTGTACGCCAGTGCTGGGAAATGTAATTTTTTAGTGGAAGATTATGATTGTTATTTGAAAGTATTTTAAGATAAAAATGAAGTTTTACAGTGTAATAATTTACGCTTGATCAAAATTTAAAATATTGTCTTCTTTTTTTCAGGTTTACTTTGTCATTTAGATGACGCATGCACATCTAATCCGTGCCATCAAGATGCTGTATGCGACACTAGTCCCATCAACGGTTCCTACACGTGTTCATGCACAAGCGGCTACCGCGGCATCGATTGTTCCGAGGATATCGACGAGTGCAAGCAAGGTAAGTCATTTTCTTCGTACAGACGAGAAATCTTTAAATTGATGACGTTCTGCACTGAATGTAATGAAATACAATTAATCCTCATTTTAATAGAATTTCAGCAGAATCGACTAAGCTTAATCTGAATAAGAATAAGCTCAGTTAAGCGAGGCTATATCAATTCTTTACAAAACTTTCGAGTGATACTTTTCCTAAAAGGATTTATAAAACCACAATATTAAACGATCCGACCTTGATCATAGTTTCGACTTTAATGAATAAGACTGACGAGGATCCCGTTTTCCATTAAGGATCGGAAATTAATTGGCAAAAGCCTACGAAATCCAAGTCTTACGGAGACACGCGCACTAATACGGGGCAGAAAGTCGCGCGCGAGGTTTGGATTTTGATTAATGAAAGGGCCAGCGGCGCCTTAAATCATCGCCACTCGTTTCGGCACGTACGTGCCCCCGTCGCTTAGATCCGCAGTCCGATAAAACGCCGGTCCATCTTCTCTCTCTTCTGGGGCCCTCGCGATGTAGATTTCGGCCGCGGATCAATATTACTCTGCAATAATTGAGATGAATTTACTAATTATGGAAGAGTCTCGTAAGCATATTTCATTCAGGAAAGGGGGAGATTCCGATCGTACGATGTCGGACAGCGGGAATTACCATTTTACGTTTCTTAATTATGTCTTTATTAACATTTTCGATAGATGGTCGCTTATGAAAAAAAATGCAGCATCAGAGCGGCACGCGGTAGTGATAAATCCTCACGGGAGTCTGTCGGTACGCTGACAAATTTCATTTCTGGAAATGAAAGGCGGTGTCAAACGGGTATCTATGTTACAAAAAAGTCGCTCTAATTTATGCGCGGGGAAAATATTTGTAACTGTAAAGTGAAGGATATTATTCTCGATCGATCGGTCATCTCGTCAAAAGTCAATCAGGATACGCCGGGAGCACGTGTGGGAAAGCGCGGCATTTCACGAGGTCACCGCTCGCCAGTTAATCGGGCCGTTTTCAGCGGGACTCACGATCTCGGGCGCCCGCGAGCAAATTGAAAACTCGCGCGAGCTCGATCAAATCATCGAGTCGCCCCCTCGGTATGCTTTATTTTTTTTATCCTATGCAACTTACCGCACGAAAATTCGATCACGAGAACTGGGGCTATGATAATCAAAATTATTGACGATTCACATGGTTCTAACGAGTACTTCAGTAAAGCATTTTTTACAAAGAATTCACAATTTTGCTTTTTTCGTTAAAAAATGTTAAGTTAAAGAAAAATTTTTAATCGACGATTTATTGACTTAATAAAAAACCAATAAATTAATTCAGTATTTCTGCAACAGTATCTCGAGTTAGTAATTAAAATGAAGTATATAGTAAGTTGCATGCAATTATTCACATTTATGAACTTAGAGAAGTGTCGCACTCAAAAATTTTTTCTAAATCAGAATGTTATTTTTACTCCTCCGCAATTACTGCAAGAGTTGTCATTCGTAATTTCTGTACGCTTTTAGATATTTATACCCACCAAGAAATTATTGATTTCACCTACATAATTTTCGAACGAAATTAACGTGTTCCTTTTAAAAGAAGTGCTCAGATTACAGCTTTCACATACATTAACTTTTTTTTTCAAATCCATAAAAATATAAGGAAAAAAAATAATAAATAAGAGTACATGTCGAAAGATGACTTACAGTTCGTGACTTACGCTTCGAAAATAATGAAGAATCTAGTGTCAATTACACGGCAATTACAAAACCCCCAATAAAAGTAACGTTAGCGCGAGAAAATAAAGCGGTACACGCTTGTAAAAGGCAGCAACAAAAGCGATCCCTCTTAAAGTAGCTCTCGATTCCATCTCAATTCGAGAGACGTCCAAACAGCAATCAAGCGTAGTCATAAACGTAGCGATACGAAGCAAGGAAGGAATTAAATACTCGATCCCTCGGTACTGGTGGCAGCGCCGCTCGAGGCTCGCGGAACTCCGAGGCGTGGACGCCGTGCGCGCGACACAAAGGCGAAGGTGCCTCTGATTATTAATGAAGTGTCTTTGTCCCTTGTGCGCGCGTCGGCCGGTTAATGCGCCTCGCGAGCCCCCATACCGACTCCTTATTTATCGCCGCGAGCTCGCCCGAGCTACTCTCCGCGCCGTGCGGTGCGTACGTCATTACGCTTGACAATCATCGTGAGGGAAAAATCCCGGGCTTTGTTTATGTTGCCTTTAACTCGGGGCTGCCTTTTTTTTTAATGCTCGAAATTGTATGGGTGAACGACTTGACAATCGGGCTATCGGATTTCATGCGAGATTTATTCTTTATGCTAATTATTCTTGTAACGTTGCAATTGCATAATGCTCCTCTTTTTTTTTTTTGTAAATTTCCTGGAATGTATTTTATATACAAGACTCGCGAGTTTATATACTGTTAAAAAGTTTTACTAAAAATCTACTTATTGAAGATGCAAAAAAAGATACATCCATAAAGTTATGGTTACCTTACGTAATTATTTATCGCACAAAAAGGAGCATTTCGTTTGGGTGTACAGGACCGTTCCCTTATATTTATTATCTGGAGTAACGTTTCTTCAAACTTCAACTCGAAGAACTATATTTTACCTTTAAAAGGTACGTATTACCCATGCGCTCCGACCGTTCTGCATACAAAATTGCACGGGCATCCCAATGCAGCGTTCGCCCCTCGGCTCTTCCCTGCATGTCCGAACTATTATCGTCGTACCGTTCCCAACGCGCGTCGCAGCTATTCTCGATCCGAAAGATGATTCATTGCTCGCGGAACGATTTATACCTCGCTCCGTGGATGAAAAAAGTGGGATGTAAGTACTTCCTACTCGAGTCCGCGTGATTTCTCGTTCAGCGATCGATCAGCATTAACGCAGGGCCGAGAGTTTTTCGGCGCCTCGGGGCGAGGATCGCGATAAGGATTAGATTAGAGACGCGTTAGCATTACGCCGTCGGCCAGCGGGCGTAATTATTATCGGCGATTTTCGAGTCGAGGGCATTTCGAGCGAACGGCGATGGATAGGATCCGCGAATACTGTATATACGACTTTCTTCGTGATTTTACGTTGCTTGCAGCTGCCATTGTACTCGTTAGATGCTTACCCGAGTTGTAATAGATTTATTGTTATTTATTTATTTGTTTGTTTGTCGGCGGATCGCTTGTACGTTTTGAGGTGGTGAAGAAGAAAAAATTCGAGTTTTAGAAAGTTTCTAATTATCCTTAAGTAAATATTTCACAATGTCTATTTGACTAATTCTCCGAGGGATTTTATAAGAGCAATTTAATAATGCTTCGGAAAGCGAACAATAACATTCAATTATAATATTTCGCATCATTTTAATTCCGAAGTTTCTCTTAATTATTTAATCTGGAAGCTTGACTTTCTCTTACTCATATATACGTGATAGCGTCTAATGGATTCATTCTCATCATTATCCCGCATGCTAATTCTTATTTTAAGAATTTTTACTTTATGAAATTAATGCAACTTAAATAATCGAAGATAAAAAAATCGTAAACTTTCTATAATTCGGCAATTATTCAAAATAAATTTTGTTCGCAATGTAGTACCCGCATCTACCTATTCACGTACATAACTTCAGGCGCGGTGAAATTTTCTCCGTTACAAATTAGATTTTCATCTTAATTGAGACAATTTTCGTTAACTAAACCTAAAAGTCGATCCCAGTAATTGAACACTTCGGAAGTTTCCCTTTCGACACACATAATTGGCTCAGCGATCTTGCTCAAGAACAAAAAAAAAAAAAAAAAAAAGAGGCGACGCTTACACCTCACGGCCATCGGCGGAAATTCGCGGCGGACCTTTGAAACGACTTTTATTTTGGCCTATGTGTACACCGCGTATATAAATATGTAAAGCGTCGCTCTCGGGGGGCGCTGCAAAAAAAAGGGATAAGGGAGGACAAAAAAGGTGTGGAGGGACCACCGTGATCGGTTTCTTGCCGCGCGAGTTACTCGCGAGTGACGCATTGCCAGACAAGCGCAGAATAGTAGGCGAGAGTTCGATTCCGTTTTTTTTTTTTGTCCGATATATCGTTAATACTGGCGATTTTATCGCCTCGTTTATTGTTCTTTCGTATAGCAACTGGCAATTTCTTTCGGTAATTCGATATAGGTTAAAAGGTAGGCGGTCTCGCACCTGTACATCTCGCTCGATGCCGAATCGATGATGTTTGTACAAGTATCAAGAGCGTACACATCACTCAATCCGCCTAATAAATCCATTAACAGATCGAATTCGTTCTAAAATACACAACCGTACGTTGCGTATCAGCTTCACGCACGAAACAAACCAAACATCGACTATTGCTTTATAGCGGCGTAAAAAAAAAAGGAGCAAATGTACGCAGCTCGGACAGAGTGAGGAGCGCGAAAGTCCGCGCTGAAATATCTCTCTTTCGAGCAAAAAACGTATATGTGCACTCTCGCGTTCCCCGGACAGTCGTGGAATAAAAAAAAAAAGAGCAACGACCAGCGGCGTAACAAAGGACACCCTACCCGATACACGCGTATTACGACGCGAGGGAGCCGAAAAATCCTTGGTGCAACTTTCTCGGCGGCTACCTGCGAGAGTGAGAGGCTCCCCTTTCGGGCCTGTCCGCCGTGGAACAAAGGCCCTCTGCGAGATTTCGGCACTGTGTGTCGCGCACGCGGGTAAGCCGATACTCCTGGGTCGCCCCCGCCTACCTGCGGCCTCCTCCGCCTCCGGGAGGTGCGGGACCTACCTGTACCGAGGGATTCGCCTTGCACGACTTCCATGCAGATGTTTCATCTTGAAAATCCTTTAGCTTCGCATGTACGATTTAGTTTATTTAAAAATGAAGACGAAATCTTGTATTCTTGTATTGTGAAAAATTAAAGTTGTAATTAAAGATGGAATCCTCACTCTGTCTCGTGAAAGCACCGTTTCATTTTAACTGTATTAAAAATGTGCTTTTACTCATTTTTAATCCACGTGACGATTCGATTCCTATTAAAATTAATACATTATCGTCACGCGGTGCACAATTCACTTTTGTTATCTCGCTGCGAATTAAAAAAAAAATAAAAGAAAAAGAAAAGAAAAAACACGACTCGCCTCGAGAATTCTCAGTCCATGGATTTTTCATGAAAAACCCGTCGCGTAATTACCCTTTGGCATCCGTAAAGTTATATGCACACCAGCACACCTACGGAGAGAGAGAAGCACGTGTCGAGGTAGCGCGTGGCCCCCTCAAGGCTACGCGCCATAATCTTGTCGTGGAAGTAAAAGGGCACGCGGGGCACCGGTGGCAATTCGCAAGATTTTCCGCGAACTTACCTCATTATGCGCCGTGTTTAACTACTGCGCGAGAAAATACAAAAAAGAAAAAAAAAACTACCAGTCGAAATGGGAAAACGGCAGTTTTACTTACCCTCTGGGTGGCTACCGAGCAATACCTTCGCGACTTTACGATCCCGGCGTAACTCCGCTCCTCTAAATATGAATAATTAAAAGTAATCGATTTGAAAGCGCACAGAGTAATCCCTCATTATTTCAAAAGGATAACACAAGTAAAGATGGAGTATTGCGCCGAGGAACGCGCGAGGGATCGGCTGAAAGTGCGCGGTCCATTAGGAACGGGGCTGAAAAATGAGCGAGTTCATGTACTCGCGAAAGACGGCACCGGCCTACCGTTAGATTATTACACTTTCTATTTTGAGAGTCTGGAAGGAGATCAGCGGAGGCTGTAGGTAAACGTGCCAGTGTTGCATAAAACGCCGCGCGAGCGATGGGCCGGACGAGGAGGCGCGCGCGCGCTTGGCGCAGGAGAAAGAAGCCGAGGAACTTAATCTACCAGAAAATATGCAATCTAGATAATGACAGAGTGCCACTTCACCACCGGCCGAGCTTCATCACCGCGGCTTCGTTTATCATTAAAAACAATTCGGTCCTCGTTTCGCGGCGACACTGTTTTGACCTTTTTTGCGGAAAATTAATTTTGTCCCGACCTGTCGTCCGAGTGCTCTCATTCAATTTTGAAAACCATAATAGCGACTAGCCGCTCTTTCGACCGGAGATAATTTTGATTCCTTGCAGATTTCTCATGATAAACAAAAGAATTAGGTTCGACGAATCGAGGCACGCGAAGGTCACTTAGCGAAGCAATAATTCAAGGCGAAAAATAACGCATAATTTAATAGTAGTTCCTTTGAAAATTTGACGCCCCGACGGCAAGAAGCCGAACGCCCCGGTCAATCTGGCCTCGTTAAAAGGCTCGCTCTCTCCGATCCGACTGGCAAGGCGTACGAAAAACTCTCGACGAGAATTCGCCAATTAAGGTACTTTATTATGCATTTGTCGCTGTCGCCGCCGCGGCGTAGGGGCGCGCTCGTCCATGGGCCGCGACTTCGCCATTCTGCGCACGTTTGCCGATTCTCTTTAATTGTCACTCGGCTCGTTTATAAGCGGCGACTCGCTACAGTCGCCCTGCACATAAAGAGGTATGCTGGATTTTTACGTCGTTCGTAACTCGCTCCGCTCCGATCTCTGCTTTCCTTTCGTGTCTCGAGTAGGAACTACAGTCCATTTTTCAATTTTAACTTCGTTCGGACAATTACCTTCTCGTAGAGGAATACTTAATTTTTGTACAGCTGTGTAGATTAATAAGCTTAGTATCGGAAATTGTTTTTTTTTTTTATCACTGGCCAATTATACGCTGTAAATTGTTCGTAGGCTTATTAAGATTAATTATTTAGGAGAGCCTTGAAAATTTGTAAGTCTTTCTCGGGGTCCGTTTGGGATCGCTCTATATTCTGTAGTTAATTTAAATTAAATTTAGAAAGGGGGTGGAAAAATTCTTGACATTATTATTAGAGATAAAACGATGTAATTAAAAGCTCACCGATCTCCAGGAGAAATTTAATTTAGCTTTTTTAAAATTCGACCGTTCATTTTCAATATAGAACTAAGCCATAAACGGCGCATCGACAATGGTCGTCTATAATGAAATATCAATAAAAAGAAATAGACTGGCTCAATTACGAGCGTTACGGGAGGGAATTTAAAGGCGTGCGTACACACGCGAGAAGCCGATAATTGCGCTCGCACGAGCCCCGCTGCCAGGTGAAAGTCACGATCTATCCCGCGAGTGGGTGACCGCCTATAACCGAAGGCATCGACATCCTGGGGTCGATCGATAGAAAGTTTCCACGTTACCGTGTGAGAAAAGCGTAAGAGGTTTCCCTTTTTTTGACGCGATGAAAGATGCATGTCCCCTGCGCCTGCCATGGCGATTCCGACTGTCGCATAATCGCCAGCCGACGATTTTATCCGTCAATCCCAGGTACACCCCACCGCATTCAGTGTAGAAGCTCAATTGTATTTTCACTCCCTTACGTAATAATTTATACAGCCACCCAAACATTCATATACATTCGATTAACTCGAGTGCAATAAAATTCGCGCGCCGGAGGACGTTAAACGACTTGTGTCTTTCGTCCGGCGCACGCGAAGGTGTCTTTTACGCGCATCGCTAAATCGTCTTTCTCGATTATTGCAGGATCGCCATGCGAGCACGACGGCATCTGCGTGAACACGCCCGGCTCGTTCGCGTGCAACTGCACGCAGGGCTTCACCGGGCCGCGCTGCGAGACCAACGTCAACGAGTGCGAGTCTCATCCCTGCAGGAACGACGGCTCCTGCCTCGACGATCCTGGGACGTTTCGATGTGTCTGCATGCCTGGTAAGTGCCTTCATTTCTTTTTTATTTTGTCCGGCCCGCCGGTGACTGCGCCGCGAGGAGGAAGGAGCGCGGCGTGTAATTACCTTCCGAACAGTCGCGCTCGGCGTATCGTAAAAGCCGGCCGTAATTAATTTCTTACTTCGGTTTTAGCGGATTATTTTTTTATTCTGTTTACAATGCAAACGACGCTGACTTCCTTTCTCCTTTCGCTACTGGTGTCTGTCGCCTTAAGTGCGTCGTAATCTGTAGATAAGAGCGAGAGTAAATTGCACGCGGAGCCTTAATCACTTATCCTTTGCGAAGAAAAAAATTGTAAGAGCCTTGCAACTGTTTATTTCGTAATTGTAAGAGAGAAAAAAGGAGTTCGAGTTGCGAAAGGTACGAGATAAATAAATGTAAAGCGTTTCTGCTCGGGACTCACGCCCTCATCGGACAGCCATTTAACTATCATTTTAATATAAGCGAAACGCGACAAAGGGCGAGCCAAGACAATCGCCGATAAGCCCATAACTCACAGTCCGACAGTCTGTTTAAACGTATATACCCGAAAGAGAAACACCACTCCCTCGTAAAAGTAGAGCCGGGCCTGCAGCGGGAGAAGGCGCGCGCGATAAATTCCTCCGAGATGACAGTTTAAGCCGCGACGAGTCCGAGATACGCGCTATTTATGCGGACCGTCTAATTGTTTGACGTTTTGCGCGAGGGAAAACGCCCCTCTCCGCAGGCCCTCGTTACGCGGCGCCTTTTACCCGGCCGCCTGCAGCTCGCCGTGCGACGAGACCAGGAAATCGAGGCGCGAGGGGGATACATCGAGGAGACGCCAGATTCGTATCTCCTTAGCCAGTGCTCGTTAAGTGAAAGTCTTCTGCTGCTCGATTTTGCGTTTGTTTGCCGACCGATTGTCCCCTTCTTTACCTCCTTTTGTCTGTGAGTACTCACAACGCCTCTCCTTTATAATTCGCCTTTTCTCTATTTGAAGATTCACTTTCATTTATTTAAAGAAATATTTCATCTTTATGTTCATTTATTTTTCTTTAGTAGGTGTAAGTGATAACAGCCGATTACGTTTTGCCGGTGCTGATGAAACACGATGCAAAAGGTCGCCTCGCGGGACTTTCACTGAGTGTATTCGTCGTTGATAAAAAAAAAAAAATTTACTCGAGCAGCGCGAGAGGACCCCATGGCGCGACAAATGAAAGACTAAGCTCCGGCTGAGCGTCCGCGAAATCGCCGCCATCAATTATACCGGCGCGACGTCACAGGAGTTCGAGATACGAGCGGCGCACGCGAGTGCATGCACACCCGGTCTAAACGGCAATTTCTCAAGACACGGAAAATTATTTAATTTCGAAATAATAAAGCGAGGCAACTTCGGCGGAAGGTTAAGCTCCGGCATCCGGCCTCCGATCATTTCTTCAAAATAAATTCAGCTTGTCCGAGTTGCCGATAAAGCTGCGATTCAGATTCGCAACGCCTGGCTCGTTAATATCGCTTGGGTTACGCGAAACACGCGCGCCAAGGGAGTGCGCATTGTCTCTCGAATGCGGGAGAAAAGTCGCCGGGTACAATTCAATTTGGAGGGAGAACGAATCGCCGCGTACTTTCAACGATCGTTAAGATGGAAATTATAGATTTACATAAATCAGAGACGCGCGCGCGCGCGAGAGAGAGAGACGAGAGATAAGAGGCATCTGTTGCTGAGGAGGTGGCATGCGGGGGAGAGGAGAGCGTATCCCGTCGTCTCGGTCTCATATTTCGCGGATCCCGCTATCATATTTTACGCCCTCCCACCCTCCTTCCCTTCTCCCCTTTCGCTCCTTCCGAGCGACGGCCGGTCCGAGAGGTGCCTTCATTTTTCGTCCTCTTGTTTTTCGGCCTTCCACGCCGCGGCTCCTCTCCCTTTCTCTTCGCGCGATGCTCGACCGAATGAAGCGCCCTACCCTGCGAACTTCCTGCTTTGCCGAGAGAGTACGGGGATTCTGCGTGTGCTATAAGAAATGTGTGAGTTCGAATGATGCTGATTGCAAAAACGTATAATTAGTCAATCTCGTACTGTGAGAAATTTCATCTATTATTTCTTCAAGTTTATTACTTCGGCAGTTGTCATCCCCGCTGATTTTTATTGCCGCGAATTAAAGCGCATGTAGACAGAAGATTAATAAGTAAGAAGGATGCGTACTTAAGAAGTAATTTCTCAAATAAAAGCTTAAAGCTCAATTAAGTCGCGCGCAACTACCCAAAAGCAGCTCGGACTGATCCATCACCTTTAATCTTCGTCATCGATCAAGAATTATAAATTGCACCAATTTAATGGAGATATCAAAGCCGCGGCAGAAATGTATGGCCAACTTTGCAAATGGAGCATTAAAACACTATCAAACGAGTGGATGGGTCATCATCCATAAAGTGGCTCCCTCGCGAAAGGCCACCTCCGTTTCCCCCCCTCCTTCCGAGGCTTTTGTATCTCGCGTAAAAGGATCTTCCCGGTTAAATGGCTGTAAGAGCTTCGGGGAAAGAGGATACTCGTCGACTCGCTCATCCAAGATTCCGGGAGGATGCACAGGTGCGCGTCGAACTGTCCCCCCCCCCCCTCATTCTGTCGCGGAAATTGTAGCTTCGCGGCCTTTCGTGACGGTGCACGGAGGCTGCTCCTCTTTGTAAGGCGAGCGCAACGTTTACGGATGTCTTCGCGCCTTTTGTCGCGGACAAGTGCAGGGCTGCTCTGAAAAGGAGTAAACGCGCTCCCGCAGATGGTGATGACATTTTCTTAATACACGAACACTTGGAAGTGTCGAGTATTGAAATTATAAGCTTTCGCAAGAAACGGAAAGTGTTGAATTATATTTTTGCGTTTCAAGAGCCCGTAATTTGTACGTGTAAAATTAATTGAAATTATGCCTCCACGTAGGAATAAATTTCGAAGTTTAAATACTACTGAAGTGAAATTATACTGCGCACCTTGTTGACAAAATAAAAATAAATGTTTACCCGGCTACAAACTCTGCCTCTCTTCTGAGTCATGCCTGGGGGCTTCGCACTTCGGATTCCGAGTGTCTGCATCCTCCCACGTCAGAGTGTGCCCGTGAATGTAGAGATGACATAAAGACGTCGTCAGCGCGGCTTTTGAGTGTCCTCACAGTTGCCCGGGAATCCATGGGCCGCAGATTATCCTAAGCTTCCGTGCAACGTGACTCCGCTGACCAGCCAGCTGCCAGCATGTGGCAAGTTGAATTATAAAAATGAGAAAAGAAAATCTTGAAAATAGAATTATAAGAAAAATTCCAGTTTCTCTTTCTTTTATGAAATTCTCTATTGTACCTTTCGTTGGACTTCTTTTTTAAGGAAACCAGATTAACTAACTTTTATTTGTTCATTCTACATCACGATGGTCGTCTTGATGGCAAAAAATGTAACCAAGTCCAGTTCTATCTCCAGAGTTAATGCTGCTTTCTCAGCTGCATCTTAGATATCTTCATAGCTCGACTCGGCGGTGTCCCGCGCGGCCGAGAAATCCTCGCTCATGTGCATCTTCCGTTCGCCTGGAATCTTATGAAATATCGCTCGGGTCGGTTTAGCCCCGCGAACGTATACGGTTATCGCGCGCAGCCTTGCATTGTGTGGTCCGCCAAGCCAAGGACAATGCCGCCCGCCTACGTGTTTTTAACATCGTCGCTTGCTTCTGTCGTTTTTTGACCATTTTCACAGGAGATCGTGGGCGATTTTTGTCTCCATTGTTGTCCAGAAAAATGTGTCCCGCTGCCGATCCTTATCGCGTGGAACTCACGCGTCGATTTCCGACTTGCCCCTGCTGCAATAAGTTACCTTCCATTAGTAAATTGAACGGTATTTCATATAATTAAGAACTACACTGTAATTTAAAATGTAATTTTTTGAAACGTACATATTTCAGCTACCGTAAAAATACTAAACGGAACGTTTAATCGGAGGCAGACGCTCGGAGAGAGCCTCGGATCGGAAGAACTCTCGGCGGTAGAAAAAGCCGGGTAACTCTAAACCTCGAGATCTCTAGCTCTCGCCTCGGCGAAGAAATAATCCAGTGGTCAGTCGGCTCTCGGGGTAATTCGATATTCCGAAATGTCGATGGGATTAAAGCAGCGGACTCGCCGGTCGTCGTCCTTCGCAGTCGCCGCGTGCACACATAGGCGCACTTGGGAGGGCACGAAGTTACCTCCTTACCATAAATACGTACAACCTCGGGTATGCGCCGTCTCTCTCCCCGTAGTCGAGAAAGATTCCTATCGGCATTACCCTACACACGCCTTCTCGGCGGCTTGCGCACGCGCATGCGCGACAGTGTGAGCGCGCGCGCCTCTTATCTCCGTGGCGATCGTTCCCTCTCCTCCTCCTCTTTCTCTTTCTCTCCATTCCCTTTATCCCCGGTACATCTAACTATCCGCGGCTCCTCGCTCTCCTTACCTCTTCTTCGTACCTCGTTTGGCTAGCCGCGCCGAGCGAGAGAGCTTTTGCCTCGAAAGAGGGCTCCTTCTTTTATTCGGCGTCCTCTCGTTTTGCCCCTTTTTGCCCCGAGCTCCGACAGTCTGCCCGCACGCCTACTCGAGCCCGACACTGTCGCCCGACTATGTGCAACCCCTCGTTGCTCGGTTTGTCGTCTCTCTCCTTTTTTTCTGCTTTGATTCTGTTTACCTCGCGCTTGCTCTCGCTGCACCTTTAATCGAGTGAAATCTGCGAAACTTGTAAATTCTTCTTTAACAATTTTAGTTACACTTACATAAATAATAAAGCTGGAAAAGTGTGTACTACTTCATGAGAATTCTTCTTTTAACAATTTTAGTTACATTTACATAAATAATAAAGCTGGAAAAGTGTGTACTACTTTATGAGAATTCGTCGTGTATCACAAGAATTTTATTAATCCTTCGTGTGAGATAAAGCACAGTAGGTGCGGTCACGTCATTTCTTTTCTTTCGAGCATATTTTTCTTTCTCTCCTTTCTCTGGTTTCGACAAAATCACGTGTGAAGTCTTACGCGCACCCGAATTTTGGCTACGTGTTCCGCATGAAGCAGCGATCCGAGTGCACCACTTGTTGCTCGGAGCTGATCGCGCGTGCGCCACGATGGGGATCTTAATGCCCGCCTGCGCAGACGGGAATCTCGCGCACGTAGCTCGAAAGATTTTTACGAGCTCGGCGCGCCGCGACGTATTCTATCTCTTTCCCTCGCGTAAACCGACTGATGCGGCGTCGAGTGGCTGGGTTATGGATGATACTAAAAATTTTGAAGGAAGACAGGGCCGTCGTAAAGATTACACTTGTTCTATGAGGTAGTAATTTTTAAGCGCACTGCTTTCGGAGCAAGCTGCCTTACTGGGAATCAAGCTTGTTAATACGACATTTTTTTTTAAGTGCGCCCGTTTTATCTCCATTTGCTTGAAATTTATTTGTGTGGAGTTTCAATTAAAGGGTCATCTTCTTTTTATTCGTCTGAAAAATTAGTTCTTGTAGGTTTTATCGATGGCTATATGCTGATTAATTATAAACAATGACGATCGGTTAATGCCGTGGGTTGAATGGTCTAGCCTTAGTGCGTTACGTGCGCACGAACAAAAAATCGTACGTGTTTCTTAACTGTTACAAGATAGGACAAAACGAACTCAGCATGATGTCCGTGAGTGGCTCGATCCATCGATGAGGCTATCTAAAAAATGTATCCTCTTAGCTATAGAGTTAAAATTCATCGTCTGCTTTTCAACTCATTTAAAATTCATTTTGATTCGCTAATTTAAATCATTGAGTTTGTAGAACGAAATTTTTAAAGACGGTGTTTAAAAGAGGTGACGGTAACGTTGTGTAAGTATAGAGTTTAAAAAATCCATCAAACTTATTTCGCTTTTGTATATGGACGCATTATTTAAGTTATCACCTCCTTGTCTTCTGTACCTGCTTTCTTTGCCGATTTCACATTTTTAGCATTCCTCTAAATTACATTCGATATATTTATTTATGTCATAAAAGGAAGGCGCTAGCTTAATAATTTTAATCAAGTGACACGGAACCATTTTAAACACTGAAATATTTCGAAGTGAATTTCAGGCATTGCAAAGTCGTATAATTTGAGGGGATCTTGGACTTTTCGCATAAATATCATTTCCCTCGCACTCGGCACCTCCGTTCATTTCGCTGCCCTCGTCTTTTTCACGCTGTACTCCGATTCCTCTCTCTTCTTCTCTTTCGAGGTTTTGCCGCGAATCAACACAATCGCCACGAAGCCGCACACATACACGTACAGGGAGGAGAGAACTTGGAGTCTCTGAGATAAATAACGTCCCACGACAGGACAATGTGTCTGGCGACGGCCGAGTCTATACAGTCTCCCTCTCTCTCTTTTTCTCTCCTTCACTCTCCTCCTTTGCTTGGATATAGGCGTTGCATTATACTGCGTCCCTTACTTTTTTTTTTGGAGAAAAAAAAGAGGAGGAAAAAAAAAATGTATACGTGTATTCGCGCAGGCAGGCTTGCGCTGCTCCTTTTGTGCCAATGCTCTCGCCAGTTCATTAAAAACGAACGATTTTTTTCGCGATTTTTCGAGACTTTATGTCACAGAAATTGGTGCTAATGAACCTCTTTCATGCGCGTTTATTGTAAATTATGCGCTTTGGGCGAACTAAATTGAACCTATGATGTCGTGAGCGAGTTGCTGCGCTCGCGTGAAGCTTGATTTTTAATTGGCTCGTTTTCAGCGTTAGGACAAGTAACCGGCTAGATTATTTTTAAAGCTTCATGGTGCTATTAAATGCTTGAAGTTATATTAAACGTTCAGTTTATTGATGTTTATTCATGTTTAACTGCTTTAAGTTGCGTGGAATTTATAGGAAAGAAGGAAATAGACGTGAAATTCCATATTTCAGAAGAAGGACTGTTTAAAAAACGTTAGTTTTTTGCAATTGCATTTTATACAATAATAATTTTAAATTATTCTATTAATTATGCTTGATTGAAAAACTGAAGCAAAATAATACGTCGAAGCGCTTCATTTCAACTTTTCTTACAGTCTTTTTTTCTCTCTCGATGAGTCACGTTAACAAATTTTGATCGATTGGATTCTTGCATCACTAAAGAGTGATAAAAAAGATGAGAACCCAGCATTTCAACACCAGAAGTCATTGTTTGATTATCTGCATTGCCACTGTAACGCAGTGCTTGAAATCCTCGGACGAATCACCAATGTGCAAGATTAATTTCCTTTATTCTACTGCTAATCACATTAGCTATTTCAATCATACCTTAATTCTATTAAACAAAAAACAAGAAGTCGTTAAATTATCAATTCGAAATTTACTCTCGCTCAAAGATATTTTTATTTTTATAATAATGAAATATTTTTAAATTTTATTGAATTTATTCTATTTTCTTTCCAGGTAAGTTACGATTCACAAAATCTACACTTGTAAAATAATGAGGTACGATGGACTTGAATACCAGATGCAAAGGTCAGATTTCCGTTCGAATATTTTTTTTTCCCGATAAATTCTCATACTATACGGGGGCGCAAAAGAAAAAGGAGACGTGCCAACACCGGGCTTCGATTCCATTAATCAATGCCCCCTTAGTTCTCAATTATCCCTGACAACGTGAAACTTGGTCGCGGGTCCGAGAGGGCCGTACCCCCGCGATAATCGAAAGCTCCACCTCCTCCCCCGAAGAAACGGGATATTGCGGCTCTCCTTAGTCAAGTTCGCTTTTTAATTATCGCGAACGGACGGCGCGCTCCTATTCGCGCGATGCCTTTAAATGGCGAAGGCGCGCAATTAAGCGGTGCGATTCTTTTTCATTTTCACCCCGGCGGTAATGAGTCTTTCTTGCGCCGAATATGTAAGTAACAGGCAGTACGTGAGGCTCGGTACTTAAATCAATTTTGGCGTCCTGCAGGGGAGTTGTGAAAATAAATTGACGGCAGGTCGAGTTTTTGAGCTCCGATTCGATTGATTCGTGGAAGTGACTTTTAATCTCTCTTTTTTTTTTTATACATTTGTACTTATTTACTTTTACGAGACAAACGTCATTTTAAACACCAATGTACTTTGCGCAATGAGTGATTTTTTTTTTTAAATAAATAAAGTTAATGACGTGTTTAAAAAAATTAATGGATATTTTTTGAATTGATTGCTTTAGTTAACTTCGTGCATTAAAGTCGGGGCATGTCAACGCGCGTGTATATAGAGCCCGTCCAACGTCATTACATTGATTAATGTTTCCCCTCGGACTCAATTTCGCGACTATCAAACAACGCACGCCGTTTAATTACTTCCTGATCAATATTGATCCTCCAGCGGCACGGTACGCCTCTACGCACTTCAGCCCTCGCCTCCTTTCGCACCTTCCCTTTTCAGCAACACTTTTCCACCTCGACAAAAAGCTTTCTATTAACTTTTATCGCCTCGGCAATTAACATGTGAAAGGCACCCTGAAAGACAACATTTACGAGTGCGGCGGGCCTGCAACGCGAGTGGAAGAGGAAGAAAAAAAAAATCGCCTCTTTCAAGTCAACTTTCCACTCTAATCGTCGTCCCCGGGGCGAAAGAGAAGTCTCGCGAGCCCATTGAAAAGGGGCAAAGCGCGCGCTGAAAGCGATGCGAAGAAACTTAGAGGAGCCGAATGAAAGGCGAGACGACGAGTCGCACGCGGGCCCGGCGCGAGTTTTGCATTTAAAATGCAAATGCAAAAAGGCTTCGCCGGTGGGTCCTCCCGTTTTCTCGGCGCCCTTTTATTTCGCGACAGCCATCCTCCCGATTTGGGCACGAAAAAGGGACTCGCATTGAGGGGAGGCGCGAATGCACGAGTTTATGTATGCGCGCCGACTCTTTTTTTCCCTTCGCCGCGAAGATATTCAGTACTTTAAATGCACAATCCACGCTTTTGTTTTCGGGGCTTTTTCTTTTCTTTTTTTTTTTTTTTTAATCGACTATCCTCGATTCAATTTATGGCGTGTTTTTTGATTTAATGAATCATTCGCTTTATTGTTCCAAAAACTACGTGACATCTTACGAAGCACTTTGATCGCGTCGAGGTATAAATATTTGAAAGCCAGTTTTATTACAAAATAAAGGTTGTATTATTTAGAGTGTACAATAAACGTCGAATGTTTATTTTATGCTAAAAAGTAACAAAGAAAAAAAGTGAGCAACGATTGTTCGAAGTAAAATAAAATACATGGATAAACGCGAATCGTACGAAAACCCGAGCGGAAATTTAAATCGGCGCTCGCGTCGAAAGGCAACAATCGGTTCGCCAATTGGCCCGATAAAGTTTGATAGCGATCGGGTGTACCTGCCTCGCGCTGCCCACGCGAGCACCGCAGCTCCGTTTAAATAATGCATGAAGCAACGAGAGCGAGCGCGGTTCGCGCATCCCGAAATCGCGCACCATTGCCTTTCCAGGGGGGGGGGGGGGGCCGGGCTACCTAATTTTTTTTTAACTCTTTCGCGAAAAAGTGCATATCGAGAGATCCCCGTGAGCGCCTCGGAGAAACTGGTTTGGCGCTGATATAATTTTCGGTCGGGAAATGCGATCTCGCGCCATTGTTCCAGCCGCATGCATTATTACTCGCGCTTTAAATTTGAACGGTGAGCACGAGTGTCCCGACGTCGCGCGAATAAATTGTTTTAAATAAATTTTCGTTGAAATAAAAGGCAAGGCAATTTTGTGCGCTGTAGAGAGACTGGACCGAGAGTACACCTGATAAAAAACGATACTCTGGACATGCATAATCGAGAAATTACCTATAGGGCAAGATGCGCTTTATATCCAAACGAGACGAGAAAATCTTAATTGTTCTCGTATAGTCGCTCGGGCTTAGCACGCAGCTAATTTCCTGCTCGCGGAATGTCGAAAAAAGGAAGGTGTCCCTCGCGGAGAGGAGTCTAGCATCGCCTTGGGTGTTTTCGTGATCGGACCTCGTCGCCGCATCCGGTGGCATTTCGCGCGCGTAATGAGCAATTCAGGGGGGAGCGAAATTCGAGAGGCCGGGCCGCGAAAAATAAAACGAGAGCGTAATTGGCGCGAGGCCCTAAAGAGCCTGTTTCCTTTCGGCTTCACCGTTACCGAGACGCACGCGATCCCCCCGCGCGCGACTCCCTCCTTAAAGCACGGCGAATGGCCGTGAGCGGCGCGTCGAATGCGTTCGGCGATTAGACCTTAGCATTCGTAATTAATGAAAGGCACGTTTCCGGCTCGTTGCCGCTTCACGCTGAGAGTGCATCACCGAACGCGCGGACGCTCCGGTTTAGATGGAGGAAATGAACCTCTCATTTGATCTCTCTTGTTCTTGAACTCGTAGGGATTGTTTCGCCGTTGACAAAGGCCGTCAAAAGTGGTAACAATCGCTGGCCAGGGTAGTAACGATTCTGTCCGGGCAATTTTGCGAAAATTGGGTTGACCCGAGGAAAAAAGCGAGATTATTTCATTAAATTTCGAAACGACTGCCCTGGTTTCTCCGCTGGTACATTTCCTGGATTTTTCGTTACACCGACGATAGGTGGGTTTGTGTACCTTTGTCGAGGAGTCCTCGCAGAATTACCTTCTTCTACGTGCTTTTCGACTTCCGGTTAGAAAAAAAGGCGGCTGAGGTTGGCTCCGTTGATTACTACGCGGTGACGAGGACTGCGAATCCAAAAAATATGGAATTTCTCGGAAAGGCCGACTGACCGCTCGCAATAGGTGGTCGCAAGGCCATTAAAAAAAAAAGAGGAGCGAATCGCTAGAGCGACGGTTATTATTTATCGCTCATAACCGGAAATTTTGCATTTCACCAGGTGAGTCAACGCGCGAGTCAATATCGTGAGCTGGCTCGATTTCGGTGAAAATTAATTTGTCCATTTCTCTGCAATCGTAAGATTAGATGACGAACGACCAAAATTGAAATTCCATTAAAAATCCTCGACGGATATTTGCTCGCGAACATTTGAATTTTCGATTTGTCGCTTTATGCGTACCTGCTCTCTCGCTTCATTCTTTTTTTTTATTTATCATCAAATTATACGCTCCAACGTTCGAATTATTAGAGTCGATTGGTTTCGCGTTTCGTAACTCCCGACTAATCGTCAATGGTACAATTTAAATTTAAATTATTCTCGAAATTTCTCCGCAGCCGTTTCAAAAAGTCAACGGCGCTTTTGAGATTGCGGCTCATACCGAGCGCGCCTCGCATATAAGCCGAATCATCCCGAACGTTCGGAATCAAATAAACCGCAAGCTCATGCGGCAGAGTACCATCCGGCGATGATTCCCATCGAATCCTCGGGCGGAATGAAAGTAACAGAAAAAAAAGAAGAAACATTCCCTCCTTTCGATATACACGCCGTGCAGCTGGAGTCGTAATGATAAAAAGGGCGAAAACTCCCGTTGCCAGCAGGAAGCCGTCGCCGCGCGGCTAATCCTCTCGTAGGCCTCATCGGCTTGCGTTTATCATTGCGCCTCATAATTCAAGCGTCAGCGTCGAACTGTCGCATGCCCCGGGTCCATTAAGGGACCGCCGCGATTCCACGGCGAATTATGCCAGGCCGCTTGAGGAAGTTATCGGGCGCAAAAATTTTTATTTATCATCGCCACCCGCGAGAGGCTCCACGGTCATTTCAGGCTGGCTCGTTTCCTTACCTCGTACGTTCGGTGAGTTTAATGCCCGGGTACATAGATATGCAGGCAATCCGTTGAGTTCGAAATCTCGTATCGTTTTACCATCTCGCAATCATGTGCGAATAGGTTTCCTTCAATTTACCTCGGAATGTTGATATTTATTTACTTAAAAAAAAGCAAACGCGCTTTCATGCGTTAAATTTAATAGGATTTGTCTTAGGTTACTAATGGATGTAAAAATTAAAGTAGCAAAAAAAAATTTTAAGTTAAAAAAAAAAAAAAAAATTACTTCACTCGACTGCCCTCTCCTAGAATTTATGTTAAAAGCAAATCTAAATAACATGTAACTATATCGGCTAATTAAACAACAAACTGCGCGCCCGCTTTGAAGCGTCCAAGACGAATAAAAAATTAAAAAAAAAAAAAATTCACGCAGCCTCTGCGGCGCGCGCGTAATAAAAAATCGCCGACCCGATAATCTCTAATGCAATCAATGTCGGCGCATTCACGACGCTCATTACAACGGCCGTAAGCTAATTTTTTTCCGCCTCGGATCGCCCATCGCGGGTTTATCACCGACTCGTATCTCGCCGACGGTAATAATAATATCCAGCCCCTCCGCTAATACCCCTCCACCGCAAAAATATCTAAATTCAACGCGCGAGACGGAGGGGAAAAAAGGAACGGGCGGCACACATCGTCTCTCTCTCTCTCTCTCTTTCTCTCTCTCATAATCGCGCGCGTTGCGTAATTCCACCCCGCGCGGATTTTACGAGCGCCGTAAAATCGAGCGCGACTTTAACGGCCCCCGCGCAGATGTAGATGCGCCGACGTCAGTGAAGTTCGATGCGGGGATATGAATTTTTTTTTAGTCCGAGTGAGGCGAACTTGTATACAAGCGGAGGATCTAAGAGGCGAGATAGATTCTTTAAAAAAAAAAGAAAGAAAGAAATTACTGTCAATGTTTACGGCGATATTCCAGTTCAAGCCGGTGGATGTTTATTCAATTAATGAATTGAAAACATATTTCAAAGCGCTTATTAATTAACCTTATCTCAGTATTAAAAGACTCTCAGACGAACCGGAAACGGCAGAAATATATAAACCAATAAAAAATGAATATTAATTTTCGACAAAAAGAAAGTTATTCTGCATCATAAACAATATGCAACGCAAATAAAATCGAGCTTTAATTGCGCACGTACGTGAAGCGCACACAAACGTAGCGATGCAACTCCACCCCTTCCCTGAAATTCGATGGTTAGCGGGCGATACGGAAAAGACATACTGCCGCGTGCCGCGCCGCGGACGAATAAATCTCCGGCGCAGATAATGCGGGTTACCTTCGCGCGATATTTTTTTCGCCCTCCCCTCACCCCTCCACAGAAAGAGGGACGTAAGGCAACCCGAATCGGCGCGCCGCGGGCCGCTTATGATATATGATAAACGCGATCCGCGGATGCATCTCGCGCCACGGAGGGAGAGAACAATGCAATTGGCGGGGGCACGCGCGCTTTCCGTTCGTTCGGCTTTTGTATATACTGCATCGCCGGTGCGCGCGCGCATTTATCGACGAGTTCGAATCGCCGGCGATGAATCACCCTTTCATTAATTTTAATTAGTGCGCTTTGCCGCAGCGAATTAACGTGCTCATTGTGAAGGTTTCGTAAAGGACCTTTATCCTATAGTCGCGATTTCTTTTTTTTTTTTTCTTGAGTTGTCGGAGGAGAGAACGCGATTGCTCTATTTATTAAGTAATTTAGAGATCTCTGTGTTTTGATGTTTGATATTTATTTCTTGATTTGAGGACTTGAAAGTCCAAAAGGTTAGATAGTATAACAATTTGTAGGAAAGGAAAACATGGGTTCAGGTAGATGAAGAAGGCAATATTTGAACGCTTAAGTAGACTTTAAAAATAAGTTATCTAACTAATTTAATGGTAGGAAATAGACAGAAAATCAATTGCATGATTTATTTAATAATTAAAGTAAGGTTCAAGTGAAATATGATTATTCCATAAGCCAGTAAAAAAAATATAAAATGCGGCTTGGAAAAACGACAGTAATAAAACTAAGAAAAATCAAGTAATTTTACAACGTCAGTGGCCTGTAGGCAAAAGACTCTCTGCTCTTCCTTAAGTTGCTTAACGTGATGAAAACTACGGGATACTGGAGTACATTGTTCGTCAAGCGAAGGAAAACTGTTAATAACAATCCTTACGCGGCCTTTGCGACCATATCAGATTGTGGGTTGTTGGAGCTAGGGAAAAGTCATTGATCTCAAAGGGTGAATATCCCCGAAGCAGAAAAACTTGCGGTAATAGCGATTTTACACCCGTGCCGATCCGTTAAATACGTGAAATGGCACTTGAACGCGAATCGACCTCTCCCCTTTTTGCTCGTCTCTTCGATAAACGATCGAGCCAAGAGGAGTATTCCGCGACCAGCTGAAAAATTTCGTAGCTCGAAAAAACTTGTGGGAAACTCGGCAAAAGTCCGCGGCTCTCACTGACGCTGCTATTCCTCAAACAATGCGAAATAAGTAAATTACATAAGTAAATTATTCGCTAACCCGCAACGGATAAAACCAAGTTTGTGCGATTACGCGCGAATTTAACCTCTTTTCCTTCTTCTTTTTTTTTATAAAAAGCATTACATAAAGTCTAGTAAATTCTGATCGCTAGTGCGAAAAGTTCAGCGCTGAATTCTTCATTGGATTGCAACACGAAATCGCCGGCGAATCAAAGAATCCTGCGGCACTCGACGCAACGCCGCGCGGTACTCCGGGCAGCCCCTTGAGTATCGAATACCCGCGTCTTGTACTACTCGTGTAAACGGATTAAGCGGCAATTAACGTTTTTCCGACTGTCGGATGGAGGGAGGTAAAAAAAAAAAAAAAACAAGCCGGCCGCATGCCGCTAAGCCCAAGTCCGCGCATTCATATTAATTAATTTGAATCCGGGGGACGCACGTGTAATTGCCGCGTGTAATTGCGCAAAAAGGCGCCCGAGGTCCACGAGCAGCGAGTCGAAAAACGATTTCGCGAGCAGCGGCAAGAAAAGCCGAGCGCGACTCGGCTAATTGTGCGCTGCCGCGGTTCGTTAAAGGGAAAATTCTTGAACTTCGCGGCGTAATAGGCGAAAGGGAGCGGACGCGGCGTCGTCAATCGCCGTAATTGTGCGACTGTTCGGGACGCGTGCGTACGGCTCGGGTATTTCGGCTGCGTACTACTTGGCTGATAAAAATAATTTCGAGAGTATTCCGAGGCATACTTAGCACCGTGTCAGCAACTCCTTATGGCCGTTGGATTAAAATTCTTCACTTTATTGAGAAAAGTTGCAGAATCGCAAGTGTCTATTTTATTGAGCAACGTTAACTTCTGTTTGTTTTATGACGGCTCCACGCTATTAAATCACATTTAATTAATACACTTTTGCACTCATCGCTTGAAAAGTGAAAATTCCTGCGCGTGTGTCTGAGCATCTACGCGCGTTTCATTTTCCAAAAGGTATATAGGACTTGGACAATCGCGCGGCGACAAGCCTCTTGATGCTACGTCAAATCGAACGTTAATTATTCGGGAGAAAACAGTGGAGGTCCAACTTTCACCGTGAAAACAATAAGTACGGCTTGTAACTGATGAAACATTCATGTCGAGGGACACGCGAAAATCCCGCCGGTGGATGCTGTACGTGTACATTCGACGCTCAGAATGAATAAGCGTGCAATTAAAAAACCATCTCTCGTTGTTTAATATATACGAAAGGGGTCGGTGCATCTGGCCCGTGGGGAAAATTAATTGCCAGGGTAACTCATCAGATCTGAATGGCTGCGGAAAAGAGGATCGCGACGGTCATCGGAGTTGCCCTTTTGTCCCGCGTCGGCATCTATCTTTACTCACTTTTGCAAATATTTCGCACTAAGAATGGATTTTCTTTTTTAACTGTGCCTATATTTAGCACACCATAAAGCACAAGATTCTTGAAAGTCTTTCGGATGACGAGCAGACAATTTCTTGATTTATGAAGACGAATTACATTGACCACTTCATTAAAAAGATCTGCTTTTAATTGCTTATATATAAAGCAAAGTCACTGGAAATCTCGGGCAATTAAGGTCTCGTACCATTAGCTCAGACGAATAATAAATTTACCCTTGCAGCTGGTGACCATTTTTGCAAGCTTAATAACGCGCGTGCGCTGACTCGGCAAAGTGTCGAATCGGCCGAGCACCCGACTCCCTCAGCGATATCATTAATTTTCTTCGAATCAATGGCGTAAAAAGCAGCGTAACGGATCCTCTCGTGCGCCTGCGCCGAGAATTTCGTTATAAATCTATGCATTCACGATACCTCGTAAACATATCGCATCGTAAATATCGTAAATCCCCCGCTAGCGGCCGGCTGCGCGTCCACGTGAAAATGCACTTTATTTACATGAATTCCGGGCATTGTCGCAAAGCCGTTCATTGACGCCTTTATTTTCGGTGACGCGCCCGGCCGTCGATCCAAGATATGCAAATGCAAGTGTCCGTTTCTTTCAATAACACGCCGGAGCTGATGAATGAGACTCCACGGAAAGGAGAGCCGCTTCTTTTGGATTTTATCGATGTTTGGACGCCTCGCGTTCGCTCGACTCTTTTAAGTGTGGTCCAAAAGTTACGTCAGGCGAAAGGCTGTCGATCGCATCGTCGTAAAAGTCACTTTTCAGTTTCATTGCGCGCTCATCGGTGCTTGTTGGAATAACAAATCGAATGATCATTTAACGACGAATAAGGCAGGTATCACTGTTGTTTCAGAAATCGCTATTGAAGATACTTCCGTGATTTAGCGTCTCTTGCAAATCCGAGATATCGACACTTGACTTGAATCACGAGTTCGAGTGCGTGGTTGAGCTTTTTTGCGTACCAGCCGAGAGCATCTTGCGGCGGGCATCGGAGCATCGGCATTTTTCTCGCCGCGGACACTCCATAAACTCACACCCGCGGGAAAAGATGAGACCGCAGAAGCTGCAACGGCAGCAGCTTGGATCGCATTTCAACTCCGGTGGCCTTAATCTCGCGGCTCGCTCCTCCTTTTGCCACCCCCTCGAACTATCGTCCTCGAATCATTCGTAAACGTCGTAATCGCATTAACCGTCCGTGCTGCTATTCTCCCGTTGTCTTCTTCGGTCGGCTGTTGGAGTTATTCGTTTCACTGTTACACTGCTACTCGCGTTTCAAAACTCGCGTGCTCTGCGTTAAACCCAGACAAAAATAAACTTCCGAGAAGAATATTTAATTAAAGAATTTTTCATTGCGATAAAAGAAAAATGTAATTACGCAGTACAACAATTATTGGAAAATCATTCAGGGAAACTCGAAGGAAATCTATAAGTTTGGTACACGTTACCATTGTAATTTTTTGTGTGGAACTCTTTTGTTTTGATATTTCCAGCAATTAAATATTACCGTAACTTTAAACTACGACTTTTCCCAATGCCAATATCTTTAAATATTCCTTATAACAATTCGAGTACGAAGCAGCGTTGCACAATACTTGCCCCATGGATTGCACAAATAATTCAGTTAATTTTTCACAGCGAAATTCCCTCGCCAAAGCAGTGCGAATATCTCCATCTCCGCGAATATAATAAAACCGCCTTCGCACGGACGAACTTCTTCTCGCTCGGCTCGTAGAGCTCACCGCCGGCCTTCTGCTCTCCTCTTGGAGTGGAGTCGTGCAGTCCTGTTTTGAGAGAGCGAGAAACCTAATCGGCCATCGGCGCAGCGGCCTTTTGATGTCGGCCCGCGAGGATTCGCGCGCACCACGCGGCGATAGGATCGAGCGCGGCGGTTTCGTTCGTTAAAGCGACGATCGCACCGCCGAGTTACGCCCGAGTCCGCCGCGGATGATTTAGCCGCCGCTTTTCAATTATCCGCGGATTTCTCGGATCGAGTCTGCGGCGCCGCCGCTTTCTTTCGACTTTTCGCGGCCTTTTACGGAAGATTCCTCGGCCATTGGAAAAGCTCGACGTTCCAGTTAGCTGCGAAGGATATATATTGTTTCGTAATTGGCCGTTTAGCGAATTTTCGATACCTCCGTTGCGCAATTGTTTAAAGAGATTTTAAAGTAGCATGATTTATTAACATAAAACCGGTTATATCTTTTATATAGAAAAGAAAACTACTAACGATTTTCCATCTCGAGTAAAGTGCTCATATAATAAAATTGCAAGACTACGGTTCGTTTTTCTTTTTCTTTTCCTTTAGATAATTAATGCACTTGGAAATCAGTATATTAACATGTCTCCGGGCGGGACAAAGAAATCGCTCCGGAGCAACGATAGTCATACAAATAAGCAGCTCTTAACTCAAAGTAGCCGCTCGCATGCTCTCGAATAAACCAATAACTCAGACTAAACCACGGAACGGCCGTCTCGAGCGAATAATCCTTAAAATAAACTGCCGCCGATTCTCATCAATATTCATAGCGTTCGGCCTTTATTCGCGAAAGGTCG
This sequence comes from Sycophila texana, assembly GCA_035582955.1. Lineage (NCBI taxonomy): Eukaryota > Metazoa > Arthropoda > Insecta > Hymenoptera > Eurytomidae > Sycophila > Sycophila texana. The sequence continues at coordinate 19,812,997 of JAWWEN010000009.1, read as the reverse complement.
ATAAATCAGTCGGGCCGGAATGAGCGACAATTATTGAAATTCGTCCAGTACGAAATTTCGTCGTTAATTAAAAGCGCGACGAGTGCGCGTGCGACGCGCGGGTTGGGGGGGGGGGGGTGGATGTGCACAGCGAGATGTGGGAGCGCGGGAGGAGAGAGTCAGAAGAAGGGAGAATTAAGAGAGACAGAGAGAGAGGCGTTCTCGTGATGTCCCGAGGCTACCGCGGCGCAGACTCGCTCGGATAACTCGAATGCAACGCCCATACCGGTCACCCGGTCGGGTCGCTTCTCCCCCGTCTTCGGGCTTCTCTCTATCTTTCTCTCTCTCTCTCTCTCTCTCTCTCTCTCTCTCTCTCTCTCTCGCTGCCCGGGCTCTTGCTTCGCTTTTGAAGAAGGATGTGCCTTTCTAAGTTCGGTTCTTCGAACGCTGAATCTCTAGGCGCTATAGTGAAACGAGGCTTTTTCGGAATTTCGTTTTTTCGCTCCGAGCTATATACGACTCCAGCTCATCTTTTAATGCAGTCGAATAATTTGACTATCTGGAAAAGCATAATGTTGTAAAATGTATATCTCTTCTGTTCTTTTGTTGTTTTTTTGTAAGTTTAAAACGAAGCGAATGGATAAAATTTTATTCTTATTGTCGAACTTTATAAAACGCGGCGGATTGAGATAAAGGCGTTAAAACAAAGAAAATAAATTCTCGAAAAAATAATAAAATTCTATACGTTTCTTTATCTCTCCTCCTCTTCGTCCATTCTCCTTTGTATCGTTATTCCTCGGCGAGCTCGTGCAGCGGAGAAACCGCTCGGGGGATTATTCATCCGATGCATTTGCCTCGAATATCGCGCCACGAAAACACACACGTACAAGCGGCGCTCGCCACGAGAGCGAGGAGATAAAAGGCTCCGGGACGAAATCATCCGGTTTTCCTATTTCGAGGCCGGACTGACTCGGGGGCGTCCGGTCGTTCGGTTACGAATTCAACGGGTTTCTGCCGATCGTTTCCCAGAAAAATCCATCGGCCAAAGAATAAACCTCTTTCTTTTTTGACGCCCTTCAAACTGCGCTCGCGCCACATCGAGAAAACCACCGTTAAAAGCCTTGCCACCTGCCTTTTTACGGCTCTCTCTCCGGTCGGCGAAGCGAGTGCGAATGAAATGCGCTGCGGCAGGGGCTAACGAATTCCGTGATCGCGGAGCCGCGCATGAATAATAATCCGACGGGCGGCGCGCTCAGCCTCCCTTCGATAACTTAATTCGAAAGCCGTGTAAGAATTCGAATTTTCGCGGGCGAGCCGGTATATTCCTTCGGGGCCAATTAAAATTCGGAGGATCGGTGGAAGGTGCCGCGCGCGTACCGGGGGAGTGTGCGGAGCGCCCGCGCGCTCGTTAAAATTATTGGACGACGAGGCGGAGGCCCCCTCAAGGACTCTACTCGCTTCATGCTCGCGCAGTCGTCCACTTTCGGACTCGCGCCCACCTTATCGCGATCACGCTGCCCCGAGAAAGGCCGCCCATTATTGGGTGCCTCCAGGGTTTTCGCTCCGATATGTTTTTTTTTTTGTAGCGATTGGCAGGGCTTTTATGTACAAAGGTTTTTTTTTTACTTGTTATTCAATGTCCATTGTTCTTTCTTTATTATCGAAAATTCTTACATTTAATTTTTCGCCTACATGGAATAATGCTAATAATATCTTTTTTGTTACAGGTAAGTTGAAGTATTCAACACGTGGATTAAATACAGTAAGATCGATGCGTCGTTAAAAAAAAAAATTCTTGAATAAGGTTAGACCTCTCCAGTATTATACATTTCTTTTTAAATATGATCTAATAGTGCAATCATCATACTACTGCAGAGAAATTTTGTTTCAAAAATTTAATTTGTTCTTTCGTACTTTAGTTTGTGACGTTTACACTTCAGATACGGATTGGAGAACACTTTCAATGAAAAGCTCAATGCAGCTTGATGCGATAAAAGTAAGTTCGAGGTCGCCGATGTCAAGTATCGGACTCCAGTGTGAAAACACTTTGCTCCTGGCCTATAAGAGTCCCACTCGATCCTTAATCTCGCGCGCCAGTCCCCAAACTACTCCCGCTCTCGAGGAGTTGAAAACAGGTTCGACGAAATACATGTTAATATTTTATGGTAATGGTAATGGAGGAGCGAGAGACGAAAAAAATAAGAGGAGCCGGAGCCGCGGTTAATCGCGACTCGTGACGAGAGCAATCTCGGGGGGTTTTTGACGATTTTCAGCGCCTCCAGCCGATGCTACGCCACTCGGCCATTGTCATGCTAATGCCCGCATCGCCAGCATCTGTACACGTGCGCGGTATCACCAATCGGAAGTTCGACGATCTTCTCCGAGACCTAACTGCCTCGATTTTCTTTATTTTTTACGAATCTTTTGCAAAAGTCGATTGAGATGTTCGGCGCAAATCGAATGTCTGCGTTCACATTGAAAAAAAAAAAGAGGAAACTCAAAGTTTGCGAGTTATCTAGTTCGGTTGCCGAACTTGCGAATAATTTAAATATTATCGCGTGTAGAGTGAAGGTCTCGAAAAATCGTGACTCCGCCGACGAGTCTAGCCGATAAACAAAAAGACGCGAAGAATAAGCGGAGGTGAAAAAAAGAAATGAAGGCGCAGACGCGAGTGCTCGAAATGAGTCAAGGGGCAAAAAAGCGAGAAAAAGCGGAAAGACGGTAGCCGGGCTCTCGAGCATGTAATATTTGCTCGGCGAAGGCTCTTACTTTAATGCGGCGACTGCCGAGATTCCGGAATACGAAATCACAGACGCTGAGCGAGGAGCGAATCCGAGTGGCTCGTAAATTTTCGGTTTTTATCAAAATATGAGGAGGGAGGGCCCTCTTTCGGAGCCTAGAAGCATTTGCAAAAAAAGATAGCGAACGTAAAATTTTATTGATGATACCGTCTGCGACTTTTTTTTTTCCTTCTCATCTATGTGGATTTATTCCGCGCATCTTTTTATTCACTTTGATTTTGAAACTTTTAAAACGCAGGCTAAATTTATCGAACTCGTTGGTTCTCGGTGATTATTTTTTTTCGAAAATATTTTAACGAGCTATCAATTTTTCCGTGAGCTATTCCACTTTATAGTGCAACATTTCCTAACGCAAATAAGACTTTCTAAAAGATGAACAGTCATTACTTGCTCAAAGATTTGCACTGCAAAATGATGCACAAGTCGGGATAGCCCTGGGCGACGGAGGGAGGAAGGTAAAATCGACCAAGGATCCCGCGACAATTGACTCGCTGGTCCCGCAGCGCAAAATTACCGGCCGTTTTGGAATTCAGATCCGCGAGAAGGAGAAATCGCGCGCGGCGCATGTATAATGCGTACCGGTGCGGTGCAAATTGCCGGGCAAGCGGGTTTTATAAGATTGTCTGAAAAGGAGGCACCGAGAAAATTGACGATGGCCCGCTTTTGCTGCTTCGAAGCGCGGTGAGCTGCTTTTGAGCGAGATGATTTCGCGAAAGCGAATTAGCGAGGGAAAAAAATGTTAGGCGCGATGCGTTTCCGTTAGCTCCGCAGCCTACCGGAGAGATTGAGAATTTTAGTGCAGGAAGTAATCTTCGTCAATTTATACCGATGAGAACTCCCTAATTGACAATTAATTAGCAGTTATTATATTCCGCGGTAAGATTTGAAAAATAATTTGTGCGTTTTATTTTCGTAGCTATATAATATACGTACCTATTTTATATGTACGAGATGAAATGCGAGTTTAATATTAGCACTTGTAAAAAAAAATTAGCTATAAATTACGAACGCGTTCCTCCTACTAGCTGACAGCATCGAATCTTTTATTTTATTTTCAACAACCCATGCAACAAAGTGGCAAGTGGCGAGCAGTGCAAAACTCGTGCGCAAAACATCGTGTAGCGTGTCCCACGAAACCTTAAAAATCCCCATACCGTCATTCCCGATTCGGCATAATAAGCGGCGTCCGTGGCTTTACATCTCGCTCGTTCGCGCGTTTCGGAATTGGCGCGTCGCTTTTTCCCTTTCAGCGGGAAAAAAAAGAATTAAAAAAAAAAAAAAAAACAATCGGTCCCCTTCTGTCTCTGCCAACAAAGGGCACAGAGGTGCGACGCGAAAAAGCCGCCCAGCCTCGTTACGGCCGACTGGGACTAATTGCCCGCTCTCTCGCGTGCGCGGGGAGCCTCCTTTTCCGCAGCGCGAAATTCCGCGAGTTTTCTTCGGAGCCTCCGCGCGCTGGCCTCGATTCGGTAGCGCGAGAAAAACGGAATGCACGCCGTCGTGTCTCCTCTCGGGGGACTTGAATCGACGCAGGCTCGGGAATAATCGCGAATTTATATGAAAATGGTGTGAATTGCTCGGTTGTAATTTATGTGTTGAATTAAAATGTATCTTCAGCCTGACTGTTTTTTTTCTTTATTTGTCGAAAAAAGAAGAGAAATGCTTTTACGACCGGCAGTAAAACTTCAACTTTACTATTTCTTCATTAATTTGCAGCTTCTTTTCCGAGGCTCCTTTCGTAAGATAAATTCGACCAATCAGCGCATCGCGCCCCGCAATTTTTCTCAGAATCATTATAAACAATCAGGGCTTCCTCGATGCACGCGAAACGCTCGAGCGCTGCCAAGGCGAATTATTATTTCTATACGTGCGCGCGGCTCTGGAGGCTGCAGGGAGGGAAAAAAAGGAGCCGCGCGCGAGAGAAAGAAAGAGACCGACTGGTGCGCAGTAAAGTAGCAGGGGTGCTCGTAAATACGGCGGCGCGGCCGCCGACGCCGCACGCATCTCTTACTCTCCTCGGGTCGTCGTCACGGGCGATTTACGGCACGAGATGCCGTCTGACTAATTGAAGCCGCCAGATACGCGATATTCGCGCAAAAGCGCGCTCACGGCGTACGAGGCGCTGCCGAGTTGTGTTGCACGGACAACAGGAATCGATTATGATTACATTCGACCGTATTATACAGTTTCTTCGTTAGGAGTAATTTTTTTACTGAAATGTTTTTTAAGTCGACTATTTTTGTGAATTAAAAGTACGAAATAAAAGTACTTAGCAGTAGAATTTTAGTCAAATCGTATTTTCGAAAATAAATTTAAAATTTAGATTTTTATTCATTGAAAATACTTATACAAAAACAGGTTTTTCTCTAATATTCTTATAATGCCAAAGCGATCAGTCTTCGACGAAATCTGAAACTACTCGGCGACTGACAAAGCTAGAGCGGATGCAATTTATAACTATTTGTTATTTATGTTCAATTATTATTTCTTTCACCTTTCGAAGGAGTAATATGATAGGAAGTTGGTCCTATAAAAAAAAAGATTGATAACATTTAGTTGCTGTCGTAAAATATTCGGATTATCTTTTTTTTTTTAAGGGGGTTTATACCGACGTTGCGCTTGTAGATTTCTTTAAGCTCCTTAATAATTTGCTTTATTTTTAATTGCGACGAACGTTTTTCTTTTTACATTCTGCTCACCATTTTTTTTTCACACAATCATATCGTCCACGTTTTTTTTTTCAACTTTAACAGCATCTACGATTCAAGGAAAGGTTAAAAGATTATCAATCACCTTCCAAATTTAATTACACCGTTCCGATCCTCATTATCGAAAATAAAGTTCCCTGCTCGGTAATTTCTCGCCGTTCGCTAAAACACTGTGTCGCGCCGCTTACGCATTGTTCTCGTCGTCGCTTCTTTTTTTACACCCTCAAAACGTATCCTCGTCACTCTTAATCGCTAAATAATGAGTTCCTGAAATCCCACGGGGTCCACGGGCGAAGGACTCGCGCGAATGACGCAAGAATTCCACGCGCATCGCTCGCGTAAATCAAGCGGGGTCAGAGGCAACGCACCTCGAGGTCGCGCCTCCTCCTCGAACTTCTTTCCCCACTCCTCTCTTTCTCTCTCTCTTCAGCAGCGCGTTGATGGATACGCCCGAAAGGTTGCAATCTGAGCGTGCGCTCGGGGTGTAATTTACAATGGGTGGCGAGAAAGCCGAGAATCTCTGCGATCGCGCCGATACAGGAAACGTACAGGATTTTTCGCCGGAGACGGACAGCGCGGGGGTGACGGTAGGCGTGAATTATCGGCGGCCCTTTCTGACAGGCACATATACGAATTGATTTAAGAGCGCCGCGATCGTCCAGCTCGTCCGCGCCGATTGAAAGCCTCGCCTCTCGGAAATTACAAGTTGGGCAAAAGTTATACGATTCCCTCTCTGAGAAACTGCGGATTAAGTCGCCCGAAAAACGTTTCAACGGGTAATTATATACATACGGGACTTAAAAAGAAGTTTCGGTCGACGACACTTTTAACGGAGAGCGTCGAGAGAAAGATTCAGGTATAACACGATAATCAATCTGCGTTTTTAGCGCGTCCATTAAAACACGGCTCTTTTAATGTATCTTTAATAATCGCGAGTCGCGTGTTTTCTCACTAGATCATCGCGTGAATCAGCGATGCGAACGGTTTCGAGGTCGGGAACTGGTAATTTCTCCGGGGGCACTTAGCAGCCGATGTCCGAGAGTGCGCATGCGTCCGAAAATCGAAACTGCCGATAAGAGTACGCAGCATACACGAGGGTCTAAAACGTCGAGCGAAAAAATGAGCGGCGGGGTCGGGCGAGCGGTGGAGCGAACCAACGAGCGTGTAATTATCATCGCGAAGACGGAAGACGCATTATCCCGGCGGCGCGCGCGTCAGTTAGCTTAATGGCGCCGAATATCGGTCGCTCGTTAATGCGAACGAGTTGCGACTCTGATTCGTCCCGCTTCTTCTTCTTCCATCGCCTCGCCCGGGTAATATTCACTTTCGGCGGCTCGCGTGCGCCCGTCATTACGGCGGCGTAGAAAAAAAAATAATCGGCTTTTTACGCTGCCACGGCTCGCTTTTTCTTTTCTTGTCCTTTTTTTTTCTCGTTCCTGGATGTGCGCGCGCGCACGAGCGCGCTCCTTTCGGACGATTTCGGGGAGTAAAAAAGGGCGGGACTTATAATGAGTAACGGGCTGTCGGAGAACAAGAAAACAGACGGGCCGAGTTATCTTTACGCGGTGTGATGAGAATTTAGAAGGAAAAATTACACGCGATATTACTTAGTGTATACTTCATTAATTGATATTATACGCGCGTGGAATGAAGATTTTCAAAACTCTTCGTGTTGAGTCACACTTCTTAAACAGATTTCATTGTAATTTTTTGTCGCTGGGCTTCTGCATTAAGGAGAAAAAATGAAAATTATTTTTTTTTCAGTTAAATATAAGGAGGTCTCGAGTCTAGATCTTCGCCGCGCTCGATCAAAGAGATCCACTGGGTGCCGGGGTAGAAAAAAAGGTCATAAATTTCGATTTCACGAAAGGGTTTCCGGTGACCCGCGGTCCTTACCCCGAAAGCGCCGTCAAATTTGTTCGCTCCGGCTCGAATTTAACGAGCGACTCGATTTTTAACGAGGGTCTCTCATCGTAACACGCCCACACGCGGGTTACGACTTTTCTGGGATTCTTCCTTGGCTTTCTACCCCCTCCCAATTTTTAAAGGCCGGCTAATTTGTCGAGGGCCGGTGTGAAACGATGTTGACCTATAAAATGAAGGACTGAGGATTTTCGTAAAGACGGCGGCGTACTCGCGAGTGCAAACAATCTTTTTGTCCTTAGACGTGCGTGGAATGTAAATTTCTTAGTGATTAATGATGATCGTATGGGATTACGCTGCTTATGAGGATTATAGAGAAATTATGAGTATTCAGACGGACAGCTTGAGATATCCTCTCCCGAAAATGTCTATATCGAAAAATTGAATGGTAATAAAATCTGACTAATAGTGAACTCTAAGTAGGCAATATATAAGATACTGCAGGGAATGAGATCTCGGCTAATCAATTTAGAAAGCTGATCGCACAGGGGATACTCATTTATGTCTGGGGACGCGGGATACAGCGGAAACTGTTCTTTCTTCGGCCGGTCTCGTGTTCATTCATTCAGGAATTTGACTCTCGATCGTCGCACGTCTGAATAGCCACTGCGAACACCTGTGGCTTCAAGCGCGCTTGTACACTTGCGCGCCATGAAAAATTCTTTAGAGTCAATTGTGATTTATAACAACTCGATTACGCTCACGATAATTACCATTCAAAACCAGCTTTCCATTGAAGTGCATGTGTGGGTATGTGAATGTAAGAAATCTCGAGGTGCCGATCGGGCTTTACGAAAAGTTGCTCCTTGTTCTTTCTCGTCGACGACTCAATTGAAGTTGCATTAATGCATGTTCCTACTCTTTCGTCAAATTTGTCATTCATATTGCACACCTATTGTGATTTTACCTGGTGAAAATACATATGTACATCCATGAAGTACACAAAATAGTGCGTATGATTAATACATTATTATTTTTGTATATTCAAAATAATCTGAAAATTCTTTAAACCATGGGAACTCAAAAGTAAATAGTAACGGTATATTTTTACTCCCGAACTAAGTGTTATCGGACTAAGGTACACGCGAAAGGTGCTGGCGTTAAATTGTACAAAGGGAGCAAAAAGCTTGTAGAGCGTGTCGCGGAGAGAAAGGTCGCGAATTCTCGGGGCCAAACTCAGAGCAAGCGACGCCTCGGATTAACTTATCTTCGAATCCCCGTTTGACCCGAATGCCTCGCCTCTGCGTCGCGACGACTTTAATAGCCTATCGCTTCTCCTATCGACCTAATTCCATTAGTGTTCTTTTACTCCATTTCAGGAGACAGTTAACTGTGCCTTATCACCCGCTTCGTGTCTTTAAAGGAGAAGCGCAATTACACAATTCATCCTCCGAACTGTTTTTAAGCTTTTCCTGGACTCTATATAGATAAGATAGCAAATGAAATCTCACAAAAAGTATCCACACCCTCTTAAAAGTAAAAGAATAAAAAGTTCTAGAAGTGGCTGCAGATACTCGAGAATTTTTTTTCACGGTTTAATATTAAGAAAGCAGACTGATTCTAAATGCTCGGTACGAACATAAAAAAACAATCATCATTCCCATTTCCCATCCGCCCAGAGACAGTATATCAACAGACCAAGTGTCTATACACTAGAAAGCGTCTAGAGTCCGGTGCATCGCAGCTGGCACTCGAAATACGATTTTATAAATTCGAAGCACCGCGCGCACGGCGTTAATAAAAGCCCGCAAGGCTGGGCCGCCTCGAGAGGCATCGGAACGCACATACTCATCGGCGCATCAGATTTCCGCGACGCGTCCACTTCGTTCTCTCCCGCGTGTGGGACGTGCCTCGCGTGTGAGCGCGCGCCGGCAGCTTCTCAAATCGGGAGGATAGCGGTACCCGAGTGCCGGATCCCGGCCGACACGTAGTCGCGCCCGCAGAGGTGTGCGCAGCTGCCGGAGCGGAGCGAGCAGCCTGGATATCGTGGGGCCGAAGGTCGGCGCGCGGTGTACACGCCCGAGCCTACATACACACCGAACACGCGCTACAAGCGCCGTGATTCCAGGGGATTTTTATGTAGAGGCGTGCTGCACGCCGCGGGTAGTTTTCGATACGCCGACCTTTTGGTAATTTAATATCAAACGTTTTTTTTTTATATATATATTAATTTTTTGTTTTGTTTTATGGAGCACGGATGTAGATCGTGATACTATAGGGTGGTTGCGCAATGATATGCAGTAGAAAGTGACTGCATGTAGGAGAATGTAATTTTTTTATTATATTTATTTCTTTTTTATAAAAGGGATTGATGTGCGTTAAGTAAGCTTCAGAGCTTCATCGAATGACCTACAAAAATTTAGTGTAAAAAAATGGTCGCGCGATTTTTCGGAGTGACTCTTACGAAACAATTTACTTGGGTACGCTATTTTTAATAGAAAATTATTTTCTCGTGGAACGGCTGTTTAAAATTCACATGGAAGTTGGTAATCTATCAGAAATCACTTAAGCAATTACAGCGTCCACTTTGCCGCGCGCATTAATGCGAATTCTTACAGTATTCCTCTTGAAATCCTTTTAATTTAATTTGACGCTGCCAATTTTGCCTCACTCGCCGGCTCCCGGTGTTTTTTTCTCTTTAATGCTACTCTCTCGCTCCTCCTTTTCCCCGGCGTCGATCGGGTATCGAGCCGGGGCTATCTTAAGTCTGCTGAACCTGCACGACAGCGACGTGGTAATTAAGTTAACTGTCTTAAAAGCCGATTCGCGACGATATACTGTGTCGGGCTGGTGTATATATAAGTTTCGCTGAAAAAAAGGCATCGGGCGAGCCGTTACCGACGCCGCAAACCCCGCGGATATCGCACGTCGCGCTTAACCGTAACTTTATTTCGATTACTCGATTTTTTCTAATTTAGAAATGACGCGGACTGTAATTTTTGTCCCTAATGCAGAAGTCCCGTATTTAGTGTATCATTTGGCCAGATAAGATTGAAATATTATAATTTTCTTCAGAAACTTAACATTTCCAACGCACGATTCCGTTACTTTCGAGCCAGGAATAAAGTAATTATAATTTTAGATTATGCGAAAACTCATATAACTGATATTACTCAGGATAATTTATTTACATCATTTTAAAATTTGCATTGCATTTTAAGAGGGATGTCTTTTTTTAAATATTTTTTTTTTTTTTGTTAAATTCAATAAATGCAATCCGAACGGATGCATTTGAAATTGTAATTTTCCTGGACTATCTTGAATTTATTGCAAATTTTGAATGCAATTCAGCAGAACTTAAAGCGAGCAATAAATATGTCCGCCGGTTGTAATTCTTATTCTTCTCCTTCGCATGCCTCGCACGCGACCGAAGAATTCCCCAACAATGTTTCCCCTTTCAAACTAACCGACCGCCTCGACCTGCAGTCGTAAGATTCGAAAAAATTGATATCGTAATATTTGTATATTTTTTGTTCTATCCAATACTTAATCTCCTCGTAAAAGTTGCTTGAAATCTTTGCAATTCGCCGAGTCGGCAGTTCCTCAAACGTTTAATCCACGCGATGATCTCTCTGCAGTAGCTCACATTCATTACGCAAATCAACATATTGGGAATTTCGCAAATTTTGAATATATCGCTGCGATAATGGCACTGTACTTCTGTTTTTCTTGTGTTCCAAAGAACAGCGCAGTATATGTTCATCGATGAAAATTTGAATGAAGGCAATTCCGTAAGCGCGCTCCTTTCGCTATCTTATAATCGTCGATTATCGGGAATTGCGCTCACTGCACCGAGTCGTACGTAGAATGCGCGGCTCTATTCTTAAGCGCTCTATTGGACGGTACGATGTTTGTTTGGTTTGATGATTGTTCTGTTACGATTATTAACTTGGACTGCCCGAGGCTTTTGTTCCGCGGCTTTAAATCAGTAGGATACACTTATAGCTTAGAAAAACTGTACTATAAATACTTAAATTATGTAATTTTAGTTTTAATTACTTGCTACGAAATACCTTTATTAATACTTTACTTTTTTTCTTGCAGGTAAGTTCGACGCATTCGATATTGAAGCCAAAATGTTTGGTGATACGATCAGCTGAAATCAAGGTCAGACGTTTAAACTTTTCGCGTATAACGCAATGTTCACATGAAATAAGGACCAGAGGTAAAAATATTTTCCCTTGCTATTTGAGATAACTGGAATCCTCGCCTAGGCGAGTGTGAGCCCACAAAGCCGTAAGCTATACGCACGCATGAAATTTCTCAATTTTGCCTAAAGCCGCGGCGGTCGGATGTTTACGAGGCATTGCGCCGATTACGCGCGTATTCGCGAGCCACGAATTTAACGAGGCAACGGTAGAGCACGCCGCGGGAAAGCGACGCTTCTTTTCTTTTTCCTAAGAACGATAAAGCAGTCTTCTCATTCTGTCAAAAGAGTACCGCATGACGATACGAGGAGGAGAGGCCGCCTCTCCGGAATTTCTCTGATCATCTCTGTACTGTGTTATTCTTAGCCTTAACAATGGAATATAGGCACAGCTTCATACACCTATCGTATTTGTACGTCTGAATGTTGCCTTAATTTTCTGGTTCGCATCGTGGAGTTCAATGGACGTGTAGCTTGGATCTATTGGTGGCATCGATTTACGTAAAGAAAATTAATCGTAATTTTCGAAGGTTATTGTATAGCCTTTTAATGACTGAATACCAATGTTACTCGTTCGATCAATCAGTTGCGCGTACGGTATGTATCGACCCCACCTCCCAAAGGTCACTGTGCCCCGTGATTTACGTGTCTTTACCGACCAGAAGCTACTCTCGTAACGGAGCTTCGTCTTTATTCCATCGCTCTTTTGTGCACCTCGAGATTTACAACTCATAAAAATTAAGAATTGCGATGTTCACAGAGTATAAGGATTTTATCGATGTGCATATTCACGAGGGACAATGTGAAAACGACGCATCCGAGGCTACTGCTATTTTTTTTACCAATAACAGGCAACACAGTTTCTTTATAGGGACGTAGATCTATTGGAGAACATTGATCGCTTTTCTAAGTACATATTTTCCAATTAAATACGAATTACCCTCGATCCTCAGTAAATTTCCTTTATTCAAAACAGTATTAATGGAGCACCGCGGCGCATTTTTCACGGCCGATATAATGAATGCATAAAAGATTTTTTCCAGTGAAATAAGGCACACCGCGCGATCGACGATCGTCCACGGCGCTTGCATATGGAGCGATAATTAATGATGCCGCGCGGGTAGACCTCAATACAGAAGTTCGACAGAAATCGCATCAAACCCGTGGAGTTTTGATTTATCATCCGTGGCGCGCATCAACACACAAAGCTCGCGCGTGCTCACGCCCGCAAAATAAAGAGACACGACAAATTAATTACTCATGCCTTGGCGCTTGAGGTGGACGCCTCGCGTGCGCGCTCGGAATATTTTTCCGGCGAACGAGAGAAAAAGGAAGAAACGAGCCCTGAAGTCAATTATAACGTCGCCGGGCGACGTGCAATGGTAACGGTGCAAGGCGCGTCACGATTAAGCGATTCGCGCTTGATTTCCGTCGATAGCATCGCGCGAGCTTCATTGCGAAGCGCGCGAGCTACGGAATGAAGTTTTAACTTTGACTTTCGAGGGTGTGAGTTTAATGTTCGCTGTAAAATAACATTTAAAACATATAGTTTCGCTTGACTTTTTATTTGTGTGTTTATTTAGAATGCATGCTTGAACGGGGAGAGATGAAAATGATGATTGTCTTATCGAGCAGGAAAAACTGTTGGGGTAGATCGAGGACTCAAGAGTGGCCTGGTTGAGATATCTGTCTGTAAAGGACTTCTATCTCTGTTTCTTCTTTTCGTGCAGTTGACCGTCGTTAATTAAACTTCGAATTCCGTTCTAATTGGATTTGGTTTCGTTTGCTTTCAAACGAATCTTCATTTTTTCCAGTACAGTCACAGCGATCTAATCTGTCTCGAGTTGACGAATAGCATTTTTTCTCTATCGCACACTCGAGGAGCAAGTAAGAAATAAAAAAACGTTTTGCTTTTTTTTTACAAGTGTGTAGTACAATTTGTATTTTTGAAAAGCAGGGAGAATGAATTATTAGTAACGCAAAGTCAAAACACGAATCTAACTATCTTGTTCCCATCGGCCATTCGAAAGGAAAATTGACTACTACACGTTCTCGCAACAAATCATGATTAGAGAGGCACAGGTGCCGATTAATTAGAAGGTGTATTTTTGAAATACGAAATTAGAACACTTCTTTTTTCTGATTTCAATTCATTACTTTTTTTTTTTCATCCTAAAAATCTTCCACGTACCTTATTTGTCATCGTTTTTCATCATACTAATTGGGAAATAACGTGAATTAATAAGGCACACGGCATAAATTATCTTATTTCCGTTACAGAAATCAAATACAAAAAAAAAAGTACCTTATAACGAATAACGGCCTAATGGTTATAACATTCCTTCGCTGATAAATTACAATTTTTCCAAAAATAATTCTAGCAGCGAATTCATAATGATAAACAATTTTATGTAATCTATTTTACAGACACTGCACACATGCACTAACGTCTTTCTCATCGAAATTGGGAGCACATTTATTTTCCTCAGTTTTCCCAGCGGCTCTGGCGCAAGAAATGACCGAAAAAACAATATATCGTGGCGCGCAGGGCGTGCGGAGTGGCCAGGGCATGCCGGCACGCAACGGTGCAACGAAGAAAGAGCGCGGCGCTCGGCCTGTGGACCACACCCGCGCGCGCGCCTCGCGGAGAAAGAGATCCGTTTTCTCGTGTGCAAACTCCGAGCGCGACGAGCGGCCATTTGCATCCGCGCTCCACTTTGTCCGCGCCAGTATATCTGTATATACACTGGGCTGTTACGGCCGATAAGGCGCGCCGGCGAGGCGCACGATCGACTACTATCCGTCCGCTCTATCTGCCCGGGCGATTTTTGCGGCAGGCGACATTTCGCGTACTCGACCCAGTTGTTGCCCCGGATGGAACGGAGAAATCGCCGGAAAGCGCTGATAGCGGGTCGATTTTTTTGCTTTTGGTGGTGCGGTTGATTTGGTCGCGGGGACTGATAAGCGCCGTGAAGGTACGCCAGGGAAATCCGATGCGACTGATTTAGATCGAGCCGCTGCCTGTGTGCAGTGCATCGGGGACTTTCTAAAGCTGAAGGCAGTGGCGAGTGCTAACGGGCGGCTCGGGCGATCAAGCTGGATTTTTTTTTTTTTTTATGTCTTATACATTTTAATTGGGGAAGAGAAATTGCGGGGCATTTTTTTTTTTATCAAGCGGGCATGTCATTTACCGTTAGTTTAGAAGGGGAGCTGAACAATTTTAATAGAGGCGTTATTTATAGACTGAAAATAAAATGATGATAATGTTGGAAATCGAGCGCACAGGTAAATCTATATCGCGGAATATAGTGTGGCATGTGCACTTGTTAGAATAGGAAAATAACTCATGTAAGGATTTCTAAACCAGTAATTTCATCGTTGCGTCATAATTGTAATACGTTCAATGAAATTCACTGAAATAAGTAACGCAACATTAATATTAATTATCCTCTTTATCCGCTTCGCGCTGAGTTACTCTTCAAAAGCGAGCACTAAGTGGACAGTTAAAATTTCTATCTGAATCAATCTCCCCAAATTTCAAATTACAAGCTATATGCGCCTCACAATGAGATACAATGCACGGCCATCAATTGTGCCTCGAATTAAAGCGCGCAATTGCATCGATAAAAAGGAAATTTTTCCCTCCGCCGAAGTACTGGCAACGCCCGCCGTCGAAAAAAAATTCAGCCTAATCGACGTAAGATATCGACTAGCTATTTTACGCGCGAGATAGTTTTCTTCGAGCGATTCACTGGCTTTGGGAGTAGATTAGGAAAATCAGATAATCCGGTGGAGCTCCGGGGCGCCCCTTTCTTCTTTTTATCCCCTCGCGCGCAGGCGCAGTTTACGACGACGTCGGCGCGCCGATGGGGCCCCGATACCTTTCTTTCGAATCTTTCGCCAAATTTACGGGACCGATTGTTCTAGTTTTTCGTCGCTTTGATTATTCGCGGTTCCTTAAGCGAAGCGGGGCCGCTCGTTACCGCGACTGTGGGCCGCGCGTGACTTTTATTGGCTATTATATTTCCTGCGCAAGGAAAGGATCGCTTCCATAATGGGCCGTTAAAGGCTGCTCTTATTTTTAATGAATGGCAATGCAGGATTTCTCAATGCGATTGATAACGTTTTTACGGCCGCGCCGGAGAAGTTAGACTCGCACAATCGGTTTATAAATCATAACAATTCGCATTATAAATTCTATCATTTGCCGCAGATCCGAATCTGCCTTTGTTAACTCAATAATATTCGTAATAAAATAATCGCGTATATTTCTGCGGTTTTTATGCCTGAAGGGATAAGCCAATTCTTCGGGTCTTTGAGAAAATCGTGTTTTTAATGTTCCATCTGTTGCCTCGGGCATTAAAATTCATCACGATCCGCAATATTTTAGCGTGCGACCTTATCACAATATCAAATTTTTTTCGTCGGAAGCTCGAACTTGATCTCGATCGCCAAGTAGAATGTCAATTGTGTTTCGTTTCTATTATACACAAGTTTTGTAAAAAAAAAAATTTGAAGTATTAGCGGGTCACCCGACGGCCTCGCCAATGCGAGATCCGGATCGGCTTATCGCGCCTGCGCGCGGGGGCGGTCGCTCTTATTAAGAGGGCCGTGAGCGGCGCTCGGCTTCTTTCACTTTGGCCCGAGAGATAAATCGCGCGGCGGCTCGCGTGGGAGATTGTAAATACGCGGATTCGCGGGCGGCCCGTCGCCGCCACGCCCCAAACAATTACCCGATCGCGATGATGCCGTAAATCTCGGCCGAGCGAGCGTACAGGCACTGGAAAAGTGCCTTTTTCGCCCGATTGTATAATGCCAGCGCCGTACACGTCGAGCTGCCTGCCGCTTGTCGCCTGCGATACAGAAGCGAGAGCCTGCTCTGGCCTTTTTTTTTCGGACGAGCCGCGCGAGAACCTCGTGTTTCTCAGATTATTTATGGGATTTATTATAACTCTGCCGATGTTTCTTTTTAGCGCTTTGTTGGATGGATACTCTACATCGATTATCATTTTTCGAGGCGTTTCTATGTACTTCGCAGAGCAGTGGCGATGGTTCCCAGGCGGAGCAGGAAATTTATCGAGTTATCTCGGTAAAAATGTTAATGCTCCGAGGGGAGGAGGGCTGGTTGAACAAAATGATATGTAATGCTGCGGACAGGTATCAGTATCTATTCGGTCGCGATCGAGGCTTTAAGCAACCGCGACTACTCTTTACGCACGCGCGAAACAATAATTTATCATCGCGGGTATAGGTATGTACAAAGGGGGGAAAAAAGGACGGCATTTACCGGCGACACGGACGTTTATTAATCTTCCGATTCGACGTTTTTCAGCGGGCAGATCTGCAAGTACCGACGTACACGCGGCCTGAAATTATAATTTTAATTTCCATCTCATCGCCTAGGATCGCCCGTCGCGTACATCGCGTGTTACGGTCGATATTCGAGGCGAAAGAGGAGAGAGGCGCGACCGGTTCGTCGTGCCGCGGGGAGACGAGAAAAAGAAGGGACGAGGGAACCTGGACGCCGAGTGTCGGAAACACGACGTTAGCTGGAGCGTTTACCTTTGACTTATTTGGGACGCGAGAAATATAATGACCGATCGTCCTTTTTAGCTTTTTGAAAATTTGAAAAATTGCGCCGTTACCTTAATGAACGCCACTCGCAGCGTACACTTTAATACATTTAATATGGCATACCATGGCGCAGCCCCAGGTACGTACGCCAGTAATAGAGTCTATAAGCCAAAAGAACAATTTATTCAGCGACGTTTCGAATAAAAAGAGGAAAAATATATCGAGATTGAGTGGAGAGCGCGGCAGGAAAGCTATGACCAAGAGGGGCCGGATACGCGGGAAAAACTGTGCAAAATAGATTTTTCTAAAAAGCAATTTGAAAATTTCACACCTCGACGTGAATTATCACTCTGTTTTCAACGACTTCCAGCGAAGCGGACCAGCGATAAATCTCTAATTCGCGCTTTAGAAAACAACGACGGGGCAATGAGAAAAGCGCGTACAAAATCGAATTTATGATAACTGGACTGGGAGCGAAAAATAATTTCCTCTCTTTTCTCTCATTCGTCTTCCTCCGCGTGTCATTGCACAACGCGTCCGACGAGTTTCTCGGGTAGTTTACACACGCAGCTACACACTCACGTATTATATACTTGCGGACCGACACACCGCGGCAGCCCGATCTGCGTCTGCTGACGTGGATGTGTCCGAGTTCGTGTACAGCTCGAGTCGAAAGTTTAATTTTTTTCTTCTTTTTTTAAAGACAGGCTTGCTGAGCTTAGCTTTTCTTTTTTCTGGTAAACGATTTGTAATGCTTCTTTCAACTGTGTGTTAAAGATTAATAGAGCCTACTAAGGCCGAAAAACTTTTTGTTTATTTTTCGTTAAATGCATATAAGTTAAATAAAAACGTTGATTATACGTAGCTAATCACAGTGTTAGAAAAATATGAGATGCTATTTAAGTCATTACAAGGAAACGTAAACACCGCTATATTCTGAGGCTTAAAAAAAATTAAAAAAAAAAACCGTTTTACGGTAAGGATGAAGTCCCACGTCGTTTCGTAGCCCGTCTTTCTAAGCCAAGATCGAAGAGCGCGCGCTATTACGCCCGATAGATACTGCGGTCCCTCGGCGTTGATGGCGAAAATCGGCTAAAAATCGGCTTATCGCGTAAGTGCCATTGGAGCGTCTCTCGCGTCTTATCTGCAGCGCTTCCGCAGACCTTTCGACTTTCATTTTGTTGGCGAAACGTCGGGAGCGTTCCGCGACGACTGTAAATCAAGGCAAGGGGCTTAGACGGATACACATTGCCCGGCGCTCTATATGTCTTCTCGTTTTACCACGTGGAAAAATTTATCACAGCGAACGATCACGCCGGATATTAACCGCGGTATAATTTTCATTTTGCTCGCCGCGAGTTTCGCCGTATTGAAATCGCATTATTAATCAATCTTATATGGAGTGCACGCCTTCTGAGCTTTTCAAACTGTCACTGCTCGTTCCAATCTTAAGAGATGAAGAGGTAATTACGCGCTACGGTCGGAAGGTAATATACGCGAACATTACTGCCGAATTCAAATTTTTAATAGACTTTATATGTAAATTGAGGGCAAGACAGTCGTGTGAAAAGTGGTGAATTCGAGTCGGACATAAATAAATTTCCTATAAATCGTTGGGCAGTTATCGCGATATGCACGCTGCAATTTCGCGTGCGAATGCGTAAAAATTATCTATTCTTGCGTAAATTTAAACTCGTCCGCGGACACACCCAGGAACACTTTTCCGATTTACTCAGCCTGAGTAAGGTGCAGATAAGAGTGTTACGCTGGATGTATATATGAGAGAAAGTTTTCGCGCCAAAGAGCTTTACATTGTGAGCGATTTTTTTTTCCATCTTTAAATGGGCTGAGACGAAAATTGTTGGTAAACGCGCGAATGTGCACTTTATAATCTTGATTTTCGTTGTTCCACCTTTATCGAGATTGGTTGACGTTTCTATGGGCAGCCGAGATTCCAGCAATATTCCCAACAGGCAGATAAACATTTCAATCGAGTCTTCAATAAAATGCTTGTCGGAAAAGATTATGAATTTTGCCGCTATCGTCACTAAAGCTCAATAATTCTTCTTTATTACAAAACAATCCTATAAAAAGAAATATATCGATACACATCGATCAGGGTTGCTGTCTATACCTGCAATTTAAATACTCAACGTCTTATCTCAAAAATGTTCCAAACATCGGAACGCAAAACAAGCGATCGTGAAAAATAATTGTATTCCAATAAAAAGGCGCAAAACAAGCTCGCGAGCAGGGATTAAAACAAACATTACCATGCAATCGATGAAAAAAAAAAGTGCACGTGAGGCTTCCGTATCGGGAGCCGATTTAAATTCTCGAACAGTCGGCGCAGGCGTATGTACTCGAATATCGGGCGACGCGTCGATATAATTAGTCGAATATCTGGGCGACGAAAAATAAGGGGCGGGGAGGGCGATAAAGCGCGGCTGCGCTCGCGCGATCAGGTGGAACCGGTCGAATTGGAAAAAGACGCGGCGGCTGATTTATTTTGCGGCCTTCGATTACACTCGATTAATTGGGCCGCGTGTAGCTTTTACAGGGAGACTCGATGAAAATCGCCCGATCAGCGCGGCATCGATCAAGCGGTTTATGTGTTTTTTTTTCTTTACTGGGAGGAGTAATTATTTCGGCGAGTTGTAAATTATGCGATTAAGGGGTTGCGCATCTTCGGAGCTTTAGAACAACAATAACAATCAATTTGATTATCAATTTTTGATAAAAAAAAATGAACCTTATTTAAATATTACTTTACTCTTCTTATATTATAGAAGTTTTTGACTGATTCTCTTTTATATTATAAATATGGAATATTGTAAAATAGCTGTATTCTTTCGTCTTTTTAAGATCCTCTATTTGAGGACTGCTTCAGATTACGAACTTGGATAAGCACATTTAAAAAATGTTCTCTGCGTACAACTAATTATTCCGAAGATGAGGAAAAAAGGTATAACCGAGACGCAATGCTTTAATGCACGGTACGGCTCGAGTCGTAAGACGGCGAGACCTCGACGTGGCTTAGACAAGCAAGTCTCTTATTGTGCAGGTAGCTCGTCGGGGTGCATTGACTCCCGACAATTTCTCGTCGGTTTTTAAGCGCATAACAAAGATATTTGAGTGCGCGAGGAGGATTCGCCTTCGCAGAAAAGAGCGCGCCTCCACATTCTCTCGCAAGATTTTACGAGCGAACTTGTATTTCCTGATTTTTCCGGACGAACGAGCCTCCGCGCGCTCCTCGCCATTATACATACGGAGAGAGAGAAAACCTCGCCTTGGCTTTACAGTTAGACGCGGGTACGGAGGAGGCAGGGACGAGGCAGCACCGCCTCGAAAAGTTCTCGCCTCCGCCGAGGTCTTCATCTTCTGCGGTGCGCGGATCCACCTTGCGCACACTAAAAACTCCCGCAGGTCTCTCTCTCTTCTCTCTTCCTCTCGGCGCGCGGGAATGAAGTCGTTGAGCTCGGCCCGGCACAAGTGCCACCCCGAAGATAAGCGTATACTCGTACCTCACGGATGCAATCGCATATATATGTACAGATGAAACGGGCAATTTTTTTCGACGTTTTAAAAAATCGTTCGCGCTTATTTGCATGAAAATTGTTGCGTGGCTGCACGTAAACGCTCCTCCAAAAAGTCGGGAGTAACTCGCCTCGGCCAAGTGCAAAATTCCTCGCCGGTCGTTTCTCGCGCGCGGCCATCTGATGAGAGTTCCGAAAGTTCGCGCGGGGGTACACTCGAATCAAACGTCAATTTTCACTTAGTAACGAGCAATCATCCGCTCGCTCACGTACCCGCGGGCTGTACAGTTAGCGTGGTTGTGTTTAATGCAATTTTAATACGCGTCGTGCGGGAGAAACGTCGAAATAGCGCCGCGGACGAGGAGATACGCGTTCGTAACGCGAGGGGGGTAAAAAAAAAGCCGGAGAGAAAGAGAGAGATGGAGGCGACATTAATGGCACTCGAAGCTGCCCCCTTAATTACGATTTACCGTTGCTGCCCCTTGTGTTTCCGAGGCGGCGCTGACGAACCGGCGAACGGATTTTCCGCGGCGCTCGATTTATCAGCCCCGTGATCCGCTAATTGCCGGTCTTCTGATCTTCTGATGCTCCCGCAATGATCGGACGCAATTTTGATTTTTCTCCCGCACTTATTTTAACATTCTCGGAAAATCTCCTAATGCGCGTCTTCTAAAACACCGCGGAAATTGATTTTATCTAAAAGAAAAGCCTAAGTCGTCGAGATCGTTACAAGATTTTGAAAATGAAAATACATACAACAAAATACAACATCACAAGGAGCTGCGACGAAATACGCCACACTGAGAAAAAATTTTAGTTGGTTTAACAAAATTTTCACTGTTAAATACATCCAATAGAAAAAGCTGTAGTTTTG
>JAWWEN010000009.1:19763319-19791355 GCA_035582955.1 Sycophila texana | reverse complement strand
TTCAAAATAACAGCTTTTTCTATTGGACGTATTTAACAGCGCGATTTAGTTGATCCAACTAAATTTTTTTCTCAGTGCAGGCAAAAGGAATGGATAAATCTGCCAATCTGCAGTTTTTAGTCCTCGAGGAGAGTTTATTATATACCCGCGACGAGTGTATATGAAATTCTCGTATAACGGCGCGGCGTCGATCTTCACCGCGATGCCCAATCAGAGATTTACACGCCGACAAGATTCGATCGCGCGAGCGGGAGCCTCGAAAACCCCCGAAGCCGCGCGGCTCGTTACGTGGAAAACATGCGGCTTTTACGGAAGGAAAGAGAACAAAGGGGTAGCGAGCTGCCGACCGCTGGTACTCGATTTGTCGGAGGCTCGTTCATTAATAATCGATTTATTTCTCGGATTGCGGTGGCGTCTCGTGGCTTTTCCGCCTCCCAGCAGCGTGGATTAACGAGGAATCCCTTCGTTTCTGCGGCTTCTGACGTAATGGCTCGGTTAACGTTGCCTCTGCGTATATACGCCATATCATGAGATTTATCTCATTTCACAAACAATTGCGCCTTAAATCCCTCGTCCTCGATGAAGATCTTCTATGCTTGCGTAATAATGAAAAAAAAAAAAGAGTTACCGCAGATTATGAGTTAAGGAAAAAATAAATCGTTATTAGAGGAGATCAGGAATGGTATACATGACAGGCATCGGACGTGAGTTCGTTAACACGTGGAAGATACCTCCCTCGCGGTTTTTTCTCGCTCGAACGGCGCCGCCTGTACATCCCGCGAACACACCGCGGCCTGCATAATAAGTGATCGCAGCCTCCTTTTTCCCGCAGCCCAAACGCGCGTCGACACTTTGCGCGCGTGATGCTTCGCCGGCCCCGGCATCTCGCTCCTTTTTTCGCGCATTAACGGGAGAGCCGGTGTAATTGAAGTTAAAAAAAAAAAAAAAAAACGAGTGATTAATAAGGCGACGCCGCCGATTTATTTCACCCGCTCTTTTGCGTACTCGCGTCTGGCCGAGCTTATTTTATCACTCCGCAGGAGTCCGCCTACATCGGCTGCAATTTTTGGGAGGTCAAAAGAAAAAAGTATTTAAATAAGTATCTATTCCTTTTTAAAATAATTAAGATTAAATCTAGAATTTTCTATTCACTTGAAGTAAAAAATATCTCATTTAAAGAAAACGAAAATGCTGTTATCATCATCGCGTGCAGTGACTTATGACTGTGAGCTGTCTCTGTACAGATGAATTTTCGAAAAAAAAAAGAAAAAAAAAAACGATCACGGCTTTTGTTCATTAAATCGGCGCGAATCGGTCGCCGATTTCTCATACGCGAGCCCGACGTGCAGAGTGTAAACACGGTCTTAGATTAATGCTGGCGAACGCGTGGGAGTCGCGAGGCTGGACAGGACGCGTTCGCGTTAATCTTCGCACGCGAGCTCGGCGATGAAAATTTAACGCGAATTTTCTCGTTCGGCCAAGGTTTTTTTTAACAACGCTATGTAGCTGCTTGCACATTTATCATCGTGTTAGCAACTTCATTTTTTGTTTTCTTAAACTGCGCTGTAAACTTAATGAATACGAATTTTTGAGCGACGCTAAACTTATGGGAATCAATTTACATTTCTAATCGCCTCGTTATTTTATTAAAAGTACCGTTAAGTCTGAAGTCTCCGCGATTCATTTAAAAAAAAAAAAGAAAAGTCTCAATTGATTACATACACGTTTTTCTCAAAATTCAGTCCGTCAAGAATTTCAGCAAAAGTCAAGTTTAGTATCATTCTGGCGTCGTTGTCGAATACGTACAATGATAAAAAGGATAAAAAGAATTCTTCATGACAAAGTCGCCGACTTAATCATTAATGAATGTGACTTTAAATCCCACTAAATGATTATATGAATTAACAATTAAGAAATGGATTATTTTTTGTAAGTAAAGCGTAACATTAAAAGAACTTGTGTATTAACTGTTAATACATTTTAAGAAATATTTACTTGTAACGAACGACATGAGAAAATTGACTGTCAAATACATGACGATTTTCTCTTATGAATCATTCTTTTTATCTGTGTACAGGTAATAAAAATATAAATAAATAAATAAATTAATAAAACGATAAGAAAAGAAACGATCGCAGAGAAAAAGTGATCCGTTGTTCCTCTCGCACGCAGAGAGAGAGCCCCACATGCTCTGCTCCTCCGTTTAATTGCACTTGAGCGATTTAGCTCCGTCGACCGCACACGATACGGCCGCGCTTCGTATCGCGAGAGAAAGTAAAGGCGCTCGAGGGGGGCGCGATGCCGATGATTGGTCACCGGGCGAGAGCTATGAGAAAACGGCAAGCGAGATATGTATCGGCTCGCCCGCGCGCGGATTCGATAGGGCGACTACGTAATCGACGAGGAAACGCCTGAAAAACGAGTGCGCCGTTGTTTCGTATACATAGCAGCTCCCCCAGACGTATTTCCCGGGCGAGCGGCGCATGTGGGACTCGTGCGAGCCGTTCGACCCCGGTGAAACCGCGGCGTGTGTATAATACCGGCGTGGTTTGCATTTTGCCGTCTGAGCGAGAAACGTGATTATCGACGAGGCCGAGTTATTGGACGTCGATCGCTTTGTTGCCTTCCGATCCCTACGGGTTTGATTGATTTTCTGTACGATAATGGAGCGCTTTTCTCGGTTTGCTTGTTATTAAGAACGGTTGTGGATGTTTTGCTTTTTTTTTTATCGTAAATAAAGTAACGATTGTTGCGATTTTATAAGCGTTTGGCGTACGATTTTTCGAGTAAAGGATTGGAAACAATCATAAGCCGGGAGGCGAAGTGCTTCGAAGAAACCCGACCTCGATCTCCTTTTTCGGCGAGCGTACACGCGAGAGAACGCGGGCGAGGTAAATTACCGCGGCATTGTTGTATACGCGCTTCGCCATGATTTACGCTCCTCCGACTGCGCGCCGAGGCCGAATTCGTCGGTCCGATGAGAGCTTCTACTTTGCGCTTTTTGCCGAAGTCTTCGAAATCTTTCTTTTTCTTCTTTTCGACCCGCGGTCAAATTTACAAAGGCGAAGATATTCACTAAGAGCACACACTTGCACTTCTCGATATCTTCTAATAAATTTTTTTTGCGAAATTATTAATTAATTTTATTGTGAAATTTAGATTGATAATCTTACGCACGCACATCGTTTTGTAGAAAAAAGTATAATTCAATCATTGTTTTTTATACGTCGTTCGAGAAGGCTCTTAAAAATAGTCGGCAGGAGATAAGCGCAGCATGAAGAAGCGTAAAATTTTACGTAAACATTGGACGTGGCATTGTGAGAATCCAAGTGTCCAGACCGTTAATTTAATAATGCTGGATATAGGTACCCGAAAAAACTTGTCCGTTGCGGAGGATAAATTTTTGCCTGGGTTTAATGCACATCGCTATTAGGTTTCCGAATTACCGCTGCGCCAGGATGATTCACTTGGCGCAATCTAAATTGAGAAACCGTCTTTTTACGCTCAGCTGTTTAATGACGAGATCACAAAAAATTAATATCAGCAATCACACCCAAAAAAATGACATACAAAATCGTCCAACTCGATTATCATTTTTTTTTTTACGAAAATTTGTCTACCACGCCGGTAATTTTAAAGAGGCTAAATGTTACCAACAAAATTGCGCTACCTGCCCGCAGCAGCCTAATTTAATAATCGCGCGCAATCGAAGTTCGTCGACGACGGGCAAACGGAGCGCATTGTATTAAAAAAAAAGTCCTCGATTGCTTAATAGTTGCTCCGGCCCTTTTATTCCGAATGCGATGGATCGCTCCCCCATTCGAAAAGGCGAGCCACAGCGACGCGCGTCTGCACACGGCGGCCTCTCTCTCTAAATTGCGCCACATGGATAGGGGCCCCGCGTCTTCGCGATAATAAGGCAGGATAGCGCGGTAATGAAAATCGCTCGTGTCCGGCGCGTAGAAAAGCTCGCGGCGGAATTTGCGGAATTGCGTATTAAGAGCTACCATTAGCCTCGATTGTCGATTAGAACTTAAAATATTATACTTTTCAGCGAATGAATGACACCCGCTGCTTTCGGTGGTTCCTGTAACGCTTTCAACGAGTCAATTGAATTTTATTGCTCGTTATATTCTGTTAAAACTGATGCAGATACAAACAAATTTTGTTATTTTAAATTTTACTTTTTTTGGCCTTCGCTGTACGTACAATGAGGACACTGGTGTAAGGAGTTGTTGCTCGTTGCATCACTGGGATTGAAAGAGAAAAGAACGATTTGCCACGTATAAGTACCGTTTGGTGACAAAGTAGAGAAAAACTCGTCGCGTCCGATATATCCAGTTCTCGTGGTTCAAAAACCAGTCTTTGTTATCCGCATTATTTCCGCCGGGCTTCAAAGGTGAACACCGATCGAAAAATTTCGCCGATCGTCAATCGATTATCCAGCTATTTAGGGCGATTTTTCAAGATCGCACCGAAAAAAGCAGCAATTTAACGTTCTTCAACGAAAGCCATTAACTTATCACTCACGTAATATCTTTTTTCATCGTCAATGAGAAACACTTATACTTCCCTTCGCTCTCCCAGCACCAACACTCCGTACGACAGAGTCCATTCATCAAACGAACGGTTGTTGTCCGGGCAATTTTTTTTTTTTACCCGCCAAGGAAACAGCCTCAACCCTCATCAAAAGCTCCTCTCAAGCTGCAGCGCGGCATTGACCACGAGGTCCGCAGTTCCATCCAAACGGAGTCAACGGGTTGCATCCCCGCGACGACTTCGCCGAAGAAAGGCTCCCCCTAATTAGCCCAGCCGCAATTGCACCGATCGATCCGTCGCAATTAGCGCGCGCTTCGACGACATTCGTTCGCCTCCCGCAGATCGTATCGACGGGGCCAACTCGCCAATTAGCGGTAATCGTCCGCGACGTTTAACGGCGCGCGTTTTTTCTGTGTCAGCCCGAAAAATCACGACGGCGGGGGAAGATCGGCGACGACCTGCCAACTCGGGACCCGATCAACGGTTTTCGGCGCGGCGCGCGGTTTTGTTTCCGCGCCGGACTGTGAGAAAAGGTGCGCGCGAAAGCGCGTGTTGCCGCTTTCACCGGTACATTTTACGCGTTTTTAATTAACGCTCCTTGGAGAAAAGTATCGCCGGGCGGTTTTTCGTCGTAGATTTCAGAGCGGTCATTTATCAGGGCGTTCATTATTTAGTTTCTTATAAGCCCGTTGCGTCAAGGGGCTCTCGACTCATGGGAACGTATTTTTCTTTTAAAATCCATCTGACCTTGATGCTTACCATTGTAAACCACTAAATTGGCAATATCCAACGAAGAAAATAATATCATTTATTTATTCTTGTGTATGTAAAGGCAATGATCGTACTAATATCAATTTTTTTTTTTTAAACAGGTTTCACCGGCACGCAATGCGAGATCAACATAGACGAGTGCGCGGCCAATCCGTGCCTGAACAACGGCGTCTGCACGGACATGATAAACGGGTTCAAGTGCAAGTGCGCGGACGGCTTCGCGGGCGTCCACTGTCAGATCAACATCGACGACTGCGCCTCGTTGCCCTGCCGGAACGGCGGCACGTGCCACGACTCGATCGCCAAGTACACGTGCGAGTGCCCGCCGGGCTTCACCGGCGCCTCCTGCGAGACCAACATCAACGACTGCCAGTCGAACCCCTGCCACAGCGGCACCTGCATCGACGGCGAGAACTCCTTCACCTGCAGCTGCTTCCCCGGTTTCACGGGCAACCTCTGCCAGACGCAGATCGACGAGTGTGACAGCAATCCGTGCCTCTTCGGCGGCCGGTGCGAGGACAGGATCAACGGCTACCAGTGCATCTGCAGGCCCGGAACCTCCGGGAACAACTGCGAGATCAACGTCAACGAGTGCTACAGCAATCCTTGCAGGAACGGCGCTAGGTGCATCGACGGCATCAACAGGTCAGTCTTCTGCTTCTGTCGCTTTGGAAGTACTCTTTCTTCTTATGATTTCAACCCTTAAAAGTTTTATTAAAGAACCTCTAAAATACATTACAAAAAAAAATTATGAAAGGGATGCTCTTAATCATCGGTGACAATGGCCGAGTAGATTTCACTGATCTTTAGTGGATTCAGAGGATTCTTTCTGATCAATTTAAGATTTCTCTTACGCGAGTAAACTTTCGAGGGTTTGAAGTGTGAAAATTTCCTTGATCAAAAATCCGGTAAATTGTGCGTTTGTTTCAATAGTATTCAGTACTTGAATCTCTTTAACTAATATAAAATTTTACTTTCAGATATTCGTGCGAGTGCGAGCCGGGCTTCACTGGCCAGCACTGCGAGACCGACATCAACGAGTGTGCGTCGAATCCCTGTGCGAACAACGGCCGCTGCATCGATCTGATTAACGGGTTCCGCTGCGAGTGCCCGCGAGGCTACTACGATGCGCGCTGCCTGAGCGACGTGGACGAGTGCGCCTCGAATCCGTGCGTGAACGGCGGCCGCTGCGAGGATGGCGTCAACCAGTTCATCTGCCATTGCCTGCCGGGCTACGGGGGCAAGCGCTGCGAGGCTGACATCGACGAGTGTGGCTCGAATCCCTGCCAGCATGGCGGCATCTGCAAGGACAGGCTGGATGGGTACAGCTGCCAATGCCTGCCAGGCTATGCCGGCATCAACTGCGAGACCAATATCGATGACTGCGCCACCGCGCCTTGTCAGAACGGTGGCTCCTGCATCGACCTTGTCAACGACTACAAGTGTGTCTGCGAGCTGCCTCACACCGGGCGCAACTGCGAGAACAAGCTCGATCCCTGCTCGCCTAACAAGTCAGTTTTTACTCTCATTTATTATGATCGTCTGCCAATTTTGTTGGTAGATGATTGAGGATTTTGTGAGAAGGTAGTAGGACTGTACTAATGTGTCTTTTTTTTGGACTTTAGGTGTCTGCACGGAGCAAAATGTTCGCCGTCGTCGAACTTCTTGGACTTCGCTTGCACTTGCACCGTTGGTTACACCGGACGACTCTGCGACGAAGACGTGGATGAGTGTATTATGACATCACCTTGCAGAAATGGAGCTACTTGTCGCAATACCAACGGCTCTTATCACTGCGTCTGTGCCAAGGGATATGAGGGTCGCGACTGTATCATTAATACAGACGATTGCGCTTCTTGTAAGTTCTTAATAGAGTACAAAGTTGTTTTTTCGAGAAGGAAATATCGAGAAAATATTAAAATTTTTATAAATTTTTGCAGATCCTTGCCAGAATGGTGGTACTTGCTTGGACGGCATCGGTGACTACACTTGTCTCTGCGTAGATGGCTTTAGCGGTAAGCACTGTGAGGTCGACGTTGACGAGTGCCTCTCGGCTCCGTGTATGAACGGCGCTATCTGTAAAGAATACGTCAATTCGTACACGTGTCAGTGCAAGCTTGGCTTCTCCGGCATCAACTGTCAGACAAACGACGAAGACTGCACGGAGTCTTCGTGCATGAACGGCGGTACCTGCATCGATGGCATCAACAATTACACTTGCGTTTGTCGGCCAGGCTACACAGGCTCGAATTGTCAGTATCGCATCAACGAGTGTGACAGCAATCCATGCCAGAATGGCGCCACGTGCCATGATCACATTCAGTACTATACCTGTCACTGCCCGTATGGATTCACCGGCGAGCGCTGCGAGAATTACGTCGACTGGTGTGCCGAGTCGCCTTGCGAAAATCAAGCCACCTGCGTGCAGCATCGCAATAAGTACGAGTGCAAGTGCTCGCCTGGCTGGACGGGCAAGGTCTGTGACGTCGAGATGGTCTCGTGCAAGGACGCTGCTCTGCGCAAGGGAGTGCCTGAGCGCCGACTCTGCAACAACGGCACCTGCAAGGACATCGGAAACAGTCACAGCTGTCTCTGCAACGAAGGTTACACCGGCAGTTACTGCCAGACCGAGATCAACGAGTGCGACTCGGCCCCTTGTCAGAACGGCGCCACTTGCCGCGACCTCGTCGGCTCCTACCAGTGCGACTGCACCAGTGGCTTCCAAGGACAGAACTGCGAGCTCAACGTCGACGACTGCAGCTTGAATCCCTGCCAGAACGGCGGTACCTGCCACGATCTCATTAGCAACTTCAGCTGTTCCTGTCCATTCGGTACCGTCGGCTTCATTTGCGAGATCAATTTGGACGAATGCGTGGTCGGAGCGTGCCACAACAACGGCACTTGCGTCGACAAAGTAGGCGGCTTCGAGTGCAAGTGCCCGCCTGGATTTGTTGGACCACGCTGCGAGGGTGATATCAACGAGTGCCTCTCGAATCCTTGCGCCGCTCCTGGCACCCAGGACTGCGTCCAGCTGATCAACAACTACCTCTGCAACTGCAAACCAGGCTACATGGGTCGCCACTGTGAAGTCGAGGTTAACTTCTGCGACAGCACGCCGTGCCAGAACGGCGGAGTCTGTACTGCCGAGAAGGCCGGTCACACCTGCGTCTGCCCCACCGACTACTACGGCCCCAACTGTGAATTCTCTGGTTCATTCTGCGACACCGAACCCTGCCTCAACGGCGGTACTTGCCGTGTGGCCGACAGTAGCGTCGGTTACCACTGCCATTGTCCACCGGGTACGGCAGGTACGCACTGCGAGATCGACGCTAGAGATGAGTGCCTCAGCAATCCATGTCAACAACCCGAGGCTATGTGCGAGAATCTTCTGGGTGATTATGCCTGCTACTGCCCACCCAAGTGGACTGGCAAGAACTGCGAAATCTACGATCCCAACTACCGCGGTGGAGTATTCGGCAGGAGGAAACCCAATGGACCCAACATCATGAATGCCTACGACCTTGACTTGGAAAGAGAGAAGAAGAAATGCATTGAGAACAGATGCGAGGAGAAGTCAGGAAACCACCGTTGCGACGAAGAGTGCAATCGTTACGCTTGCAACTTCGACGGTAACGACTGTTCGTTGGGTATCAATCCCTGGAGAAACTGCACTGCGCCGATCAACTGCTGGGATGTATTCATGAATGGAGTCTGCGATGAGGTCTGTAACAACGCACAGTGTCTTTTCGATGGTCGTGACTGTGAAAAGAGGCTAGAGCCTTGCAAGTGAGTATTTTTTTCTAAAAATATTTAATATCTTAATTTATCAAATGAAAGTGAAAGTAAGAATTAAAACTAATTAATCTATTATATTTACAGTCCCATCTACGATGCATACTGCCGCAAACATTACGCCAATGGTCACTGTGATTATGGATGCAACAACGCCGAATGTAATTGGGACGGTCTCGATTGTAACGATGAACCGCCATCGCTTGCTGAAGGTGTCATTTCCGTGGTTGTTCGCATGGATATGCAGACATTCCGACAACACATCGTAGGCTTCCTGCGAGACATGGGACACGAGCTGCGCACCACCTTGCGCGTCAAGCAAGACGAGCTTGGCCAAGACATGATCTACCCGTGGAAGCGCGATCGCGAGCCGACGATACAGACCAACTTCTTCGGCAGACCTACTAACATCTACACCGACAAGCAAACTGGCGTGGTCGCTTACCTCGAGATCGACAACCGCAAGTGTACGACAATAGTTGGAGCAGTTTGCTTCCCTACGGCCAACGAAGCTGCTGAGTATCTGGCCGCTACTGCATCGAAGCATTCGCTATCTCGTAACTTCCCCATCGAGAAGGTGGAGAGCGTGGTCGAACCTAATCTGGACTATCCGGACACGCCTACGAACTTCAAGTACGTGTTCATCGGTGCGGTGATTGTCATACTCATAGCCACGCTGGTCGGTGTTCTCGTCACTGCCCAACGTCGTCATCCTGGCAAAATCACCACCTGGTTCCCTGAAGGCTTCATTCGCAATTCCGGTGGTAGCGTGCAACGCCGTCGCTCGCGGCGTCGCGGTCCCGATGGTCAGGAGATGCGCAATCTCAACAAACAGCCACCGGGCAGCAACTGCATGGACCTGGATGTGGGCAACGTTCGTCCACGGCAGTGGTCCGACGACGAGTCCGACTTGCCGTCCACCAAGCGTATCCGCGCCATCGAGCCCGGCTATGCGAGCGACCACACTGTCGTCACCGATTATGAGGAGGCTGAGCCACGCGAGTGGACTCGACAACACTTCGACGCTGCCGAAGTAGCTAACCGACCCGAGGCTGGTATACTCACTCCGCCAAGCCTCGAGCATGGCCAAGATGTTGATCCTCGAGGACCCTGCGGCATGACTCCACTCATGATAGCAGCTGTCAGGGGCGGTGGTGTCGACACTGGCGAAGAGGAGGATGAGAATGACGGCGCCGCAGCCGTCATTGCCGATCTCGTTGCGCAAGGCGCCGATCTCAATGCTACTACCGAAAAGAGCGGCGAAACGTCGCTGCATCTTGCTGCTAGGTTTGTACCTTTGATGCTCTCCTTTAACTCACCTGTTTAAGGTTAATAAGCCGATCAAATCTAACGTAATATTTTTTTTGTCATTGCAGATACGCACGAGCGGATGCCGCTAAGAGGTTGCTCGACGCCGGTGCCGATGCGAACGCGCAGGACAACACCGGTCGTACTCCGTTGCACTCATCCGTGGCCGCGGACGCCATGGGCGTCTTCCAGATCCTACTGCGTAATCGCGCCACAAATCTGAATGCTCGTATGCACGACGGCACGACGCCGCTGATACTTGCGGCTCGTCTCGCCATCGAGGGCATGGTCGAGGATCTGATAAATGCCGACGCGGATATCAACGCAGCGGACAACTGCGGCAAGACTGCACTCCACTGGGCCGCGGCCGTCAATAATGTTGACGCAGTCAATGTACTGCTGGTGCACGGGGCGAACAGGGACGCCCAGGACGACAAGGACGAGACGCCGCTGTTCCTTGCGGCGCGCGAGGGCAGCTCCGAGGTCGTCAAGGTACTGCTTGACACGTTTGCCAATAGGGAGATCACGGATCACATGGACAGACTGCCCAGGGATGTGGCCAGCGAGCGGCTTCACCATGATATCGTCAGACTGCTCGATGAGCATGTGCCGAGGTCGCCGCAAATGGTTTCTGTTATACCCAATGGCTCCCTCATGGGTAAGTTTCCTTGTAAGTTCGACGCCCAATTTATTTTTTTACTTCGAAGAATTAGTCAATTTGTAACGGAGTTATCTAACGCTTTATTGTTAAATTTTAGGCTCGCCGAATCACTCGCAGCTTATAACGCATCCGACGGTGATCGGCAGTGCGCCGAAGCAGTCCAAGTCAAAAAAGCGGTCGAAGCCAGGCTCCGGCAATCCGAACAGTCCGGAGTCGGAAAACGGCGGAGGCGCAGCCTCGGTGCGGCGGAAAGCCTCGGTAAAGAAGCAGCCACCGGCGAAGCGCGGCGCCCAGCCCAACCCAAACCAAGAGCTGCCACAAGGCGCGGAGGGCGCCGAGGGCAATTTGCCCAGTCCGTACGACAGCGCGAGTCTTTACAGTAATGCGCTGCCGCCCATGATAGGAACCACGCAGACGCACGCACAGACGACGGCTGCTCAACAAGCGGCCGTGGTGCAAGCCGCCGCCGTGGCCGCCGCAGCAGCTCAAGCCGCGAAACAACCTCCTCCATACGAGGACTGTATTAAAAGTCAGACGATGCAGCAACAGCAGCAACAGAACAGGTAACTAAACTCTTTCATTCCCTCCACAAGCATTCCATTTTTAACGTGGACACCGCAGTGTTTTTATAGTGTTTTAATAGTTGTAAAATATTTCACTGGTAATTAATTTGAAAATGTTTTCTTTGCCACAGTTTGCAGCAGCAGCTGAGCCATCTGACGGCGGATGGTTTCACGAGTTACGGTATGCCGAATTTTCACGAGCAGCTGCTGGCAGCGCAGCACCAGCAACAACAACAGCAACGACAGCAATCAAACGGTCCAACCAGTATGGTCGTAAATACGCTGTCGCCGCCTTACAGTAATCAGTCGCCGCCTCACTCCGTCCAGTCCAACATGACGCTGTCACCCCAGGCGAGCTACATGGGCTCGCCATCGCCGGCCAAGAACCGGCCCTCATTGCCCACTTCTCCTACTCACATCGCGGCGATGAGGCAGGCGACACACCAGAAACACGGCGGTATGCCTCCGGTGGGGTTTGACTTCGAGAATCTGCCCTATCCCCAGCAGCAGATGCAGCCTAGCCAGCAGCAACAGCAACAGCAACAGCAGTTTCAGCAGCAGCAAAGCCAGCAGCAGCAGTACTACCAGTACTTGACGCCCCCCTCGCATCACTCGGGCCCGGACGTCACGCCGCAGCACCTGATGC
Source organism: Sycophila texana (assembly GCA_035582955.1). Lineage (NCBI taxonomy): Eukaryota > Metazoa > Arthropoda > Insecta > Hymenoptera > Eurytomidae > Sycophila > Sycophila texana. The sequence continues at coordinate 19,779,075 of JAWWEN010000009.1, read as the reverse complement.
AGGCGCCCGAGAGCTTCCCAACCCCGTCGCCTGACAGTCCGGGACACTGGTCCTCGAGCTCGCCACACTCGAACAGCGACTGGTCCGAGTGCATGGCCTCTCCCCCGAACGCCTACAGCTCGGCAAGCGTCGCCGGGGGACGCCAAGGCAATAAAGGCTCCGAGGCTATCTACATCTGAGAGAGAAGATAGCCACTTATACTAAGAGTTTTTAATAATCGGTGATATTATGAACACAATTTTTCTCAGTTTTTTTTTGTAGCAACCAATATTTAATTTTACTTGGCACTTGCCTTTTATTTTGAGAATCAGAAAGTATTTCGGGATCTGAATTTTTAAATTTTTTCGAGTCATTCAAACTTATTTTCGGCAGTATTATATTTATAATGTTTTAATTAAAAAAAAAAAAAAACGAATTTTCATTTTATAAATAAATCATCACAAAGTCAGTCGTGACTAATTTTTTTTTCAAATAACTATTTTTCTAGAGAATTTTACGATAGCATCTCAGAGATTTAAATGTTAAATATGGTGCCTTTAAACGTTGTCTGAGGAATAATTGAGGAATAGTAGTATGTAATAACTTGTAATATTTAAAAAAAATGTTGGCGCGCCAGAGCCTATTTTTTCTAGGTAAAAAACAGATTTTGGGGAATTGCGTTTTTCCCCTAAGCAATTAAAAAGAAATCTTATGTATAAAAAAAACAAATGTATGCGTTTTTTTTATACATTATGTCGAGGTAGTAATTGTGCCTTTATTAATACGAAGGAGATGGAACAATGTAGGTTTGGAGAATCATTTACTGTCTTTAACGAGCGTCATAATCCATACGTAAACATTCCATTTTTGTATGGTGGTAATATTATTTTTTCTTTTTTCAATGTAAATTTGCGATTGTTAGCTTACATTCTTTAGTATAATCTTATAATCTTGTAATCCAGGTTAACATCATAAGCTGTCAGCTTCATTCCATCGTTTTTTTGTACTGCAAAAGACGCTCGTGGGCGGTAAATATATTCTCTGAATTTAGTGTGCGCCGTAGCTGGATAAACGATGTGCGTTTCTCGTTTTTTGACAAAGAGCGAACAGCAAAAACGTGTTCGATTTGCATAATAAATTTGCGTTGTGTCGTAGATTTGTTGCGAGAGAAAAGATGCATTTTTTGTTCTTTTGAAACATGAATGTTTCTTTTATTATTATTTTTTTTTCTATAAACGTTGGCGGCCAACAGGATTCGATTCTAAGGCTTGTCCTCACCGTGTCTCCCTTGGGAACCAAGTAAATTTGTAAATACTCTTATTTTCTACTCTTTATATTATACAAATATGCCTTTACGACTACTTTTTTAATATAAGATTATGTCTTTTCTCTCGATTTTTTGTACAAACTGTTTTTACGTATATTTCTTTTTTATATCACGCAAATGTCATAAGGCCGAACGCTGCTTATTTTTGCGATTGAGGAGCGTTTAAAATTATAATCAATTATTATTATTATTAATTATTATTAATATTATTATATTATCATTATTATATTATTATATGATATGTATATTATATTATATTATTATATTATGTGTAAAAAGTACTGAGTTTTATTCGTAATAACTATTGCCGAAGTGAAATAAGTTTACTATAGTCCTATTACAACCCTGCTCCTATATTGAATCCGTATCTATATTTTATAAGTTATGTCTCTTCGCAGATGTAATAAAATGATGACAATTTTTACATTCAAGCGATAGGGTTGTATTACTGTTCTACTGCGCTATGCTTCCGCGTTTTTTATTCCTTACATAATAAGCATAGGTACTTCTTGTGTATTTCAACTGATTTTACACAACAATCAAATTGTATTATAGCAATAAATAATAAAAATAAAAATTTTAAAATAATTGCCTTTTTCCAATCCCATTGGGGCTACTCCATAATTTCTTCATCTTCCACTAAATGATCCCGCAGAATCGAATATTTATGCAATTATAAGAATATACAATACTATGTTTCATTCCATTGTTAATTTCATCACATTTTTGTCGTTCTAGTTTTTATTTAAATTGTATATGTACTGTTAGTCATTAGACATTATTCTCACGTTGCGCCAAGTAATACTTCAAATGTAGTTTCACCACACGCTCGCCGAAAGTGCCCGTTTCCCGTCCGGCGGCGTTTTGGAAACGTGGTAATTTCGGCTCGCTGGTGGTGAAAAATAGTATACACACCTCGGGAAGTAAAAAAGAATGCCTCAGATCGCATGTTTGTCAGTTTACATGCGATCTGAGACTATTCTTATTTTATCTCCCTAGGTATGTAATATACTATATTTCAAATTCAGTTTACAGATCTTCTAATTATTTCTGCATCTTGTATTAGAGCATAATTAAAGATACATAATGAAACAAAAATTTGCTGATTATTTATTAACATCTTCAATTATTGGTAGGAAATGACTAAGTAATTTTAAATTAAATACAATTTTGTCAAATTATCATTAACAAGTTCAAGTATATTGAGAAGATATTAAGGATTCTCACGTTTCTTAATTGTTCGATAAGAATAATATCTTGCGATTTATTTACATGCCGTAATTGGAGATGAGCACATTCTAAACAATATAAAACCAAAAAAGTTTCATGAAAATTATTTATAGTAAGATTATTAATACCTATAGATGAAAAATCTCGGCAAATAAAATGTTAACATCTGAAAATGTCGAAAACAAGACAAAATTAACAATTTTTCTCAGTTCTCGTTCTAGCAACCAATATTTAATTTTATACGAAACTTAAAGTTGTAAATATGATTTATTTAATTATTTACGACTTTTTCACTAGTGAAAAAAGAATTTGAAATTATCATAATTATACATATATATTATAAAAATAGCTTAAATGAATTCGTTTGGAATACGTTGATTCGCATTTATCTGTAAATCTGTAGTTGAAAGTCACGTATGTGATAATCATCTATTTATCGAGATTAGATATATAAATGTATACTCTAAATTATATTGATGTAATTATTCAATACAGAACTGGCCAGGATAGAGTTGCAAAGTAGTCTTCCATTACTCGCGTCGGACAATTTCAGGAAAGATTTAAAAAAAAACTATCGAAATGAAAAGTAGAATTAATCTCAGTTTGTCACCTACATGTATAATTGTCATTTTTCTCGTTTCTACAGTATTAAGTGATGAAAGTAATGTATAAATTTATGTATAAATAATGTAGAATTAAGTTTATAAGGTTTTTATCTATAAATTAAGTATTTGACGAAAATAACAGATGACAAGAACTGTCAACTGATTGACGAAAATGGATTCGAAATTTCATATTACGACTGGGAACGTGGAATTGATTTACCAACAATTGAGGATACTGCAAAACCCGGTACAACCATTGTGAAATATAAGTACAAAAATATACTGTATATGGAGTCTGCATCGAGTTCTGCAGATTACTACGTATATACAGATCTTGACGACGATTACTTTTTTATTGAGGTGGACGAAGAATTTCCAAACTACGAAAAGCGTGAGGTAATAAAAAAGTATTTTAACAATAGATTACAATTCAAATTCTAGAACGCATTTATAACTAATAATAACAATTTTTAGTCCAACACGAAATTAGAAATAAAAGTTGAATTTAAGTGTGAAAGTTCTGAATACAGAAAAATCGTAAGTTCTAGGTCTATTTCGTATGTGTCTTCCCATTATTAATCGTTTTAATTTCATATATTACTCTTTTTAGTTATTTTCACTGTATATAAAAGACACAAATAATCACGCTCCAGAATTTTTGAACACACCTTACCAGTTTCATTTACCTATGCCAATCCCTAAGGGATTTGACATTGATCAAGCCGGCAAAATTGTAGCTCGTGATATTGATCTAACAAATGAATACATCACATTCGCTTTAAAAAAAAACGATGGGAATAATAATCGTTTTTCAATCATCTCCAATGAAAAAAAAGATAAAAATTATCCAACAACATTTATAGCTTCAAATGGTTTGGATTTAGAAGACGATGTTACTTTAGTGGTTTATGCAACGGTATATCTGTCATACTTTAAACTGCTAATTATTTTAACAATTAGTTCTTAATGGAAAATGGTAAGTTGATTATCTTTTTTTAATCTATTTTAAATTCATAGGATTCCGGTAAACCATCCTTAACATCAAATGCAACTATAACCATAACTGTGGACAAAGGAAATTCAGCACCTCGATTTTCTCATTCACTTTATACTGCCGACCTTACAAAATTGTCGAATACGGAGGTACAAATATATTTAAAAAAATCTTCATTGAAAAAGTGTATTAAAAAAAATCTCATCACCAGGTCAATGAAGTAACAGTGAACTTTTCCCAAGGCATCATCACATTAGAACGTGGATATGAAGGAGTTGAAGCATTTGAAATTCATGGTGTCTCTGAAGGTACGTTTTTTAAATAAACTATTAATCTAAAAGTCTGTTATAATAAAGTTTAAGTTAATTTTATTTTAGAAAATAGTAAACACTTAAAACTGACACACAGTGGTGTCCTGCAACGAAAGAAAAACATCGAACTGCAGTTAAAGCTTGTCGATTTATCGAAGGAGTTTTTAAGTCAAAGTGTACTTTCCTTCATTGTGACGGTAAGTACAAATAGTACCATTTTATAATGCCATGATTTATATGATCGTTTTAATAAGTAATTGTTGAATCATTTAGGCTGTTAGAGATACAATGAAAAGTGAAACGGCACTTCAGATTTTACTCCCAGGTAGGAATAAAGATAATAGTTACAACAAATAAAATGAATAGTTTTTTCTAATCAAGGGTTTATAAAATAATTTAATTTTCAGAGGGGAAGAGCGATGGCTATAATGCAACCGAACAAGTAAAATGTGAAGAAAAAAGTGTAACTGAAAATGATTCAATAGATGGTTATATGGTCGCAACCGTCGTACTATCTTTAGCTTCTGTAGGTCTTGTAGGATTTATTATCTACTTGTTCGTCTCTAGAAATAAATAATTGCTCAAAATGATTTTTATTATTTTTGTACGATGATTTTGTAATTCTTTTGCTAACTGTATAATTATATAAAAATATAAAGAATGGGTATTCAACATTAAAATTGCTTTTCTAATGTAATCCCATGCAGAATTATCTTATCCTTCACACCATTTCGTAAGTTTTTTATAAAAACTAATAAAAAAACTAACATTTCAAATTATTTGTAAAGAATGTTCATGTTTTAAATTGTTTTTAAATTATTAAATTAAATTTAAATGAGCATTTTTATTCGTAAATATTAATCTGCATATCTTCGGTTAAAAGTCACGTACACTAACTTCCATTCCGCTATGTATAGCTAGATATAGCTATCATCGACCGACGACCAATGATATTAGTATATGTTACTTGACAACCAATACAAATACTCCATTAAGTTAAGCCCAATTAATTTATCAATGTATTTCGGAGATAATCATTTGTTGATAATGCAATGATGCAGATATTGAAAATTAAATTGTTGTCATTCACAATAACGCAGCATACAAAACTGGTTGGTTCGTTGCTACTGCGTCGAATAAATAATCATTTTAGTCTGTTTTAATATAAAGATTGTTTCGTAAAATGAAAAGCATCGATTTCAGTTTTATACTTATATGTGTTTCACTAGTCTCTACAGGAAAAAGTCAAGAACGTAATGTGCCTACACTGTTTATATTTATATATTTCGAAAAGTTAAAAATGTATAGTAACAGTAGTCAGTACAGTTATTTGTGAATTATCACATATTTTGATACGAATAATAATTATAATTTTAATACTCAGATGCTATAAGGATTTTTTTTTTAATTAGCAAGCAGCTATGTATTTCCTCATATTTACATTTATATTATTATAATTACTAATTCGTTGAGAAAATTTGAAGAAAAAAAATAAATTTATTCAAATAGTTCTTGTTTACTTATTTGTCGGTATTCTCTTATGTAGCAAATGTAAAGTAGTCTAAGACTACAATTATTAATAAAATACTATAATTATTTTTTAAATTTATAGCGGTAAAGGACTGTGAATTGATTGGCAAAGATGGCGAAAAATTGTCATATTTCGATTGGTACATGGGCATTGACTTCGACGTGCTCGATACTGCAAAACCAGGTACAAATATTGCAAAGTTTGAGACTGAAAATATAGATAATATTGATACTGTATGGGACGTTACTGAAACTAACAATGGGTGGCAGAGTAAACGAACTTACCCTATCCCCTCTGTGGATTACTTAGATTTTGATTTTGTCGACAACATCTTTTACATTAATTTGAACGAGTATTTCGCAGACTTCGAAGAGTACGAAGTAAATAAAAAAAAGGAGTTTAATAATAGATTATAGTTGACTAAACTTATGGAATAATTATGACTAATGATAATAACTGATTTTAGACTAAGACGCTAAGAAGAGTGCAAGTCGCCTTTTATTGCAATGGATACGAAACAAACAGAGATATTGTAAGATTTTTCGTATCTGTTCATGTACTATTTAAAATTCTTTTAACGAATGTATTATTTTTTCAGGTGTTTATATTTAGTATAAACGATACGAATAATCACCCTCCAAAATTTATGGGTGCACCATACAAGTTTAATTTACCTATGCCAATATTGAAGGGATACGGCTTTGAAGCATTTGGTGAAATTATAGCTCGCGATGTTGATCTGACAAACAAAAATGTTACATTCGCTTTTAATGCGACCGATGAAAATAGTAAGGGATTTTCGATCGTGTCTAAAGGTGAAGCAATTAAAAAAAATTATACAGCAAAATTTATGGCTTCGGAAACGATAGATTTGGAGGAGGACGTCATTTTCGCAGTTTATGCTACGGTAAAAATCTCACGTTTGATATTAATTGTTAATTAAATAACTTTTTACGGTTAGCGGATTGTTTTTCTCTGGAATAAACTCTGCTGCCTGCATGTACCATCATCTATTTAACTTACCAAGAGATTGATCGCTTACATCTCGTGCACCTTCACATCGTTTTGTTGTTATTTTTGCCTTTTTAAATGTTTAAAAAAAAATCTTGTAATTATATGAATTTTTAAGGATTCTGATAAACCAGCGTTGACATCGAATACAACTATAACCATAACTATTGACAAAGAGAATTCAGCACCTCGATTTTCTCATGTACTCTATTTTGCTAACCTTACAAACGTAACAAATATCCAGGTATGAAATTATTGAAAAAATATTCGCTGAAATAGCTTACTTAAAAATAAAAATTTTTATATTATTAGGTCAAGGAAATAACAGTGAATTTTACGCAAGGCAACATTATATTAGCGCGTGGATACGAAGGAGTTCGATCGTTTGAAATACTTGGAGTTTCCGAAGGTAACTTTTCTAAACAAATCATACGACTAAAGGTACTACATTCCTGATAAGTAGTTAATTAATAGGATTTTAATGAATATTATTGCAGAAAATAAGAAACACTTAAATCTAACGCGTTATAACATACATCTGGAGTTAAAACTTGTTAATTTGACAAAGGAATTTTTAAATCAAAGAACACTTTCCTTCACTGTGATGGTAAATATAAATTTTTCTTTTGGTATCAATTTTTTGACTGATTTTATCCGCGTACTAAATGTACTATTGTAAATAATTTAGGCTGTGAAAGACAAGGTGAAGGCCGAAACTGCAATTAATATTTTACTTCCAGGTAATAAGAATGATATTTTCAAACAATCTCATGAATAATAATAAAAATCAAATTATTATTTTATTAAAATAAAAAAAAAAATATATCTTTTTCAGTGGCGAAATCAAAATCTGAAGAAACTATAGATGAAAATGATTCAATATCTGGTTTCGTGATTACAACAATTTTAATTTCTTTAATTCTTATAGGTGTTGCAGGATACCTTCTCTATTTCTTGATTGATATAAAAATGATCAAAACAATCTGCAGTCTAGGATTAGGTACATAAAACACAAAATTGTAATTATTAAATTTTTTTATTCAAGTTACAAATGTTTTGTTTTATTTTTTATTTGTTTATGTTCCATCTTGTATTAAACTTAAGAATATTTATTACTTAATTAAATTACTGCTTAAAATTAATTTCAAGAAATTATTTTGTACTCCACAGTTGTATACAAAACTAAATAAATATCTAAATATTCTCTTCTATATACCCTTCACAATTTCCTACTCTTTTTCCGGATTATTGATGATGATTTGAATAACACTTGGTCTTCGTCGCGCTAATGAAGGCCGGTATTGGTGTACACCTTGCAAGTTAAATAGAAATCCTCGCATATTGTCACGTTTGATCGACGTAGTTAGATATGCTTAGGAGTAGAGTTGGGTTATTCAAGAAATGCAAAGCTCGTCTTGGCAAACTAATATAGTACTTGAATTCTACTCAAGTCTAATAGAGGTTTTAACATCCTGTAAGTTCATGAGCTGGTTATTATTTCCGCTTTGCTTATTCGTACTAAAATTTTTAATTATTAATTATTTATCATTTCTTTTAAATATTGAAATAAAAAAATGTGAAAGGAAAATGATGGTGTTTTTTTTTTGATCGCTTGAGCATTGAGAATTTATAATCAACGCATAATTAAAGTAATTAAAACAAAGTTTGATTAGTACAAAGTATAAAAAACTCTTTGTACTATTTTAATGAAAAAACTTACGCGTTTATCATAAAAATTGTTTATTTATCAGTGCAAATTTACCGAAGTAATAGCAATAAGAACATCCCATAGGAAATTAGCGATTCAGGTTGAAGAGGCAGGGTAGATTGTCAACACGCTGTTTATCACACATTCCATAAAGGAATTTAAATGATAAAGAGCTGTCATTTGCCGCACATGGGATTGCGACACATCTCCTGTGTACCAATGCGCTTATTCAAATCGTTTCGCGCGCTTTCATTGTCCATGCGCCGTGCGAGCCGCATTCTTCGGTATTGTTTAAACAAAACCATTGTCGGCTCGCGCGACCTTACCCGAAGATCTGCGCAGGAGAAATCGGACGATTGCTCCCCGCCTAAGACGAAGGAAATCGTTTCGGAGGTAATCGCACGTTTATTATTTGCATAGGCATTTAGCGAATTGCATATAATTGTGTGGATTTTATTTTACTGGAGCACTCTTCAGTCAGAAATTAACTTTAATTTTTTAATTTTTTAAATAAGGAATAAGTAACTGAAAATATTTTGTTTCTTTATGTTATGTTATATTATATGTATAATACATTTATTTATTTTTGAAGGACAAAACACTTTTACGAAAAGTACTGTGTACCAAGAGCTCCAGATCTAATGATAAGGGATCATAGAATGTATTTAAGCGTAACAATCATTTAAAAAAAGAAAAAAAAACTAATAATGGCAGCAAGTTTTAAGAAATTCCGAGTCCATCAATGTTTAGAATGAAAATTAAAATTTCCAACTTGAATGAAGTCGTGAACAGGATAAAGGTACATAAGTGTATGTATGTTCTATAATTCTACTCTGCATTTTTTAAATGTACTTTGTACTGTAGCCATTCAAAAATAATCTATAAAAATAAAGAAAAAATAGAATTTTGATTCTCCTTTACACTAAAAATCCTAAATTACTGCCAAGAATCGCGAATCTTCATTCACAAATTAAGAATTGTTTTAATTTTTTTAGAACGTAAGAAAAGAAGCAAGTGCGACTTGAATCCCAGGGCACGTCATCTACACGCTCCGAGCCTGGCTGCGACCTCAGGGGCGACGACGGCGCTGCGCTCGAGCGAGCGGCGTTCCCGCGGATCCGCGGCCGGCTCGGCCAGTCGACGACGGCACTTGCTCGCGGCTCGTATACCCCACCGAGGCGCCTCCGCGAGCACGCATCGCGCGCGGGATCGGCCAAAGTCTCTCGTTCAGTGCAGCCTGCAGGCGGCGGCTCGGCAGGTTAGAATTCAACGCTGGCGATTGTCGGCGGCGAAGGCGCGCGAGTGCTTTTTTGGAGCGAATTGTCGCGTGCATACACATAGGTAAGGGTAGGGAGGGCGCGATTATTTTTAGTCCGTGAGTGGACTGAATTTTGGTGGCTTTGGAGCCGCGAGGAGAGGCGCGTGTGGGTCGCAGTGAGGTTTATATCCGAGTACATTTCGGTGTGTATATAAATTATGCGAGGATCGTTGCGAATGAGAAATGACACGCGGACTCGATGGTCGTAGGATGAGCGAGGGGAGAGAGTCGAGTGTTCGAATGTTGTGCGAGTGGAGCTGCGGAAAGACTGGGTGTGTTGACTGACGAGGCTGGAATCGGATTTTTAATATAGTCACTTAAAAATCGGTAACGAAGTGCGCATAATTTTATTACTTTTTATCAACGAAATTTAAAGTTATAAGTGCTTTTTTAATTAACGTGGTAATTAGAAATGACGCACTTATGTCAAAATTAATTTTTACTGATTTTTAGATGGTTGATTCATTGATATATGAAAGTGATATTTAAAATTGATGAGTTGTGAAGTGTAATCATTGATTAAAAAAAAAAAAAAAACAGAAAATATTTATAGTGTAGTAATGCTGTCACTTTTTAAATCAACGAGCGCGAAAAAAATAGACTGCAGACACTTGAAATCAATATATCGATCACCTTAACTCATTAAGAAGTAATCTTGAATTGAAATCGCATTGATAGTCCAAAGCCGTCAAAGCTCGGACTTTCACTCCTATAGAAAACGAAGCTTTCCATACGCATTCCATGTGCAAATACGGCGAACTAAGTTACCGCTGAACCATCTATTTTTTTATTCGAATAGTTTTTTCCTTTATGCATCTATTAACATATCATTTAATCCGTACCAAAGTTGATTATAAACTTAGTAATACAAGAGTATTGAGCGTTCGTTGTACACTCATCAGTAGGAAGGACAATCATTGATGCTCGAACTAAACCCATATTTTGTTATTGTTCATTTCTATTAACATTTCTTGGTAAACTTATCAAAAACCAGTTTGATTACGTCAGTTTCATAAATTTCATTGTAAAAACCCATTCGGGTAAAAATTTTCTGGAGATACCGAAAATATGAACTGGTTTATAATTCATCATCAAACTCTTAAATATATATTATGTGTGTTGTTGTAAACCTACTTTGGGTATAAACATTAAAATAAATTTAGTAATAAATTTTTAAGTAGAACAGATGTTTGCAAATCAATGTACTCATTTTTAGATTTAATCTTGACTTACTTACAGACAAACCCATACTTGCCATGAACTTGTATTAACATTAGTTATCATGAATCTTTGTCACCATGCATATTATTCAATTATTTGAAAAATTGAAACATTGTATACTCTTCAGTCAAAATTAGCAAAAAATCTTGCACTGTGTACATTCCATGCGAGAGTGGCTCATTTTTTATCTTTGCGGATCGTGAAATTCCCCGGACCCACCTGAATCGCCCTTTTTGTTTAAAAAAAAAACCATACCAACGTTTTCCTGCTTGCCAGCGATCATCATTCAACGGCACATCCGCATCATGGCATCGCAATCGACACGTTGCCACATCCGTGCGGAAAAAAAAGTGCGTCTGGGCGAAACGCACAGCCCGCGGAGGGGACTGCACTTCTCTCCGGCGCGGAGAATAGAATCGCGAGCGCTAACGGGAGACAGGAAGAAAACGCAAGCGTCGAGATGGGCGCGGCGTCGGAGGGGAGCAGTCGCAGCGCTTCGTATAAATCGGGGCCGGAGGCTCCCGCAGATGCGCGCATAGCCGTTTTACCTGTTGCGCGCCGCGCGATCGGAGGGAGAGGCAGGAGAGGTGGAACACGCGTAGGCTACTCGCGGACCAGGTGTCTCGTGACATAACAGCTAATAACTACGGGGCCCTGGTCGAAGCGCCGACTCGATGCTCCGTGATTTCAAGGATAGTCGTTTCTTCTTCTTCTTTTTTTTTTTTTAAGTCTCGCAGAGTATCGTTCAAAGAGGTGCGCGCTTTTTTTTCCCCTTCGGATGGAAGTACGTGCCCAAATTGAGATTTGACGGGCGTGAATGAATCATGGGTGATATAATTTTTTACGCGCCGCGGTACCGATTGCGCTGAAGGTTAGAGAGGCTGTGAGTGTGCTTTGGAGTAGTAGGAAACGTTTAGAAGGAAAAAAAAGGTCGTCTTGAACTTGAACGATCAGTTAATGTGGAGTGAGGTATTTTGGTTTTTAGACAAGATCTTTTTATTTTTTTATGGTTTGTTATTGTGCGCTAGTTTCTCACGGCTATTCTTTAAAGGTACGCCAAAGTTATTTCCCGGAGTCGTTATATCGGTATGGTAATTATGAGTTTTCTGGTTGAAAGTGTTAAAAGCGAATGTTTGGCTTAATTATTGTAAAGGTGAATCACTGAGAAAATTGTGTTAAACATCTGTAATTGCGTCAGATGTAATTATAAACAATTCTATTTATTTCGAGGAGATTAAGTATCATTTTCTTAGTCAGCGCGTTCTTCACAGGTGATCAATAAACCATATATAAAGTCATCGATGCAGCTAAAAATTTATTAGAAATTCCAGTACTTCGTCCTTAATTGCTTCTTTAAAAAAAGATTCTCGTCACGGTTTTAATAACATTATTAATTGACAAAAATTAAAAAAGAAAAAAACTTGAGACACCGTTTGTAATTATAATATGAGAAAATCTCTCACTATTGTCAGCTCGATGTACAAATACAGCTTACGATCGCACGACAAACTTTGCCGCAGTAAATAATAATTTTCCTAAATAGTATCTACGCTTATTATTACACGATTTCCTTATATAACGAACAATTAAACGATTATTATTTACGAACTCGTGTATAATATTTTGTTTAAAAACATCCCGGTTGTCCTCCGGATCAAAATATCCGCGTGAACGTGCCAGCGAGATAAACGTAGCTTAGCGCAGAAATTGATCCAGTTACACGGCGCGTGAAAATTTCGAAACGTCAATCATTTGACGCGCCGCGTCGAGGCGGCCCGACGACGATGAGAATCCAGACTGGCTAATGGAGACACGCAGCTCGAGCCGCGCGGAAATTGTATCCACGCCCATCTTCTTGATGAGATTCTTCCTTAATGAGACCCGGCACTGTTTCGCTGCCGATCGCCCCCCCTTGACGAATTGAACGTATTATTAGCTTTCTCTCCGTGCGATCGCACGACTTACCCGACCAATGCGACTTCCGAGTTTATTTTCGCGAGGCGTTGCACGTTTGACGCGGGATCGATCACTTCACGTTGAAAAAAAGTCAATGGTTTATTATATACTCGTCCTTTCGCTGCACTTAAGGTAGTTCTTGATCAAGACATAAAGTTTCCAGTAAAAGATACTTAAATAACATCCGATTATATGAGTGATATATGTGGTGGATATATAAATTATATACAAGTATTTTTTTTTTTCAAGTATGTTCATAAAATAATTTATTCAATAATATAAAGAAATAATTCCATTCACATCGTGAATGATTTTAAATGCGATTATGAAATATGTGAATATATTATGAATATACTTATCTTCAGTTTCAACTTTTTCTTTGGGCAATTATCTATAAATTTAAAATATCGCATTAGGTTTGATTTTGATTTCTTTTTCTTCATAAAATACATCTTTTTAACAGATATGGCCATCAGTCACATAATTAGATGTCAGCTAATCAAGTATCGTTAAGAATTTTTTACTGGAAGGTCTATATCATGGGGAAGAACCATCTTAAGTACCTCATAAACCTATGAACTTTTTTTCCCTCCAATTAATGTAGCTTTCGTAATTTTTTTTTCACACAAAGAGTAATAAATTCGCGTTATTCTCCGTCGTAATCGGCTATTTACATGCGTGTACAAAAGAGGATGAATTAATGGGTTTCACGGCTAATTAGTCGATGGCGTGGCGCCACGTCGTTTAATCCTTCACTCCTTGTGTTCGGTTTATTAGCCGAGAGCATAGCAGCCTCGTCGACTTAACGGAGAAGAGCGTATCCAGTTTTAAAGAACCGGACGCTTAGTAAGCCGCATAATTATATTTTTCAGCGAGCGCATCGTTGCTTGCCTGCATCCACGCTAGGGCTGGTGCTTCTTGGATTTATGTAATCGTACTTGTTATTTCGTCTCCTCGGACAGTTCCTTTGTTAGCTGGAATTTTCAGCTTTTAAAATTGAAGAAAGACAATTGCTATGGTAAACTTTTTTTTTGTTAAAAAACTAGCAATGTTCAAACGGATCGTTAGACAAGTGTTATACACAGAATTTGCATTGTTACGTTTGAAGGTAAAAAACGAAATTATTTTAATTTACGTAGCTGCTGATTTAATTATTTTTTTTTTTTAATGTAGAATGTTGGGGTGCAATGAAGATATTGCACTTTTGAAACAAACGTATGAGGCTATTTAAAGTACAATTAGCTCCTATTACTCAGTCACAATCATATGGTTATTAAATCTATCTCCGCGTATCGTATTTCAATCTACATTTATTCTACAATTTCTATCCTGTAACAGGATATTTCTATTGATTTTTTTTTCGTGAACGAATTGAAATGATTTAAAAGAAACGTTCTCTAAAAAATTTTACACTTCTAATCAGAAAAGAATATTGACTCAATTGGTGAGAAAAAAAATTCTCATTGAATCAATGGAATGCTCCATTGAAGGCTGTCTGTCAAATATTTATTGCTTTGGCTCAAAGAAGGCTATAAAGATAAGTTTTTTTTTTTTAAGGCAAAAAAATTTTCTTCAAATCAAAGAGATATACTCAACAGGCAACCCTCAAAGAAGCTTCTCATTGATTCAGCAAACCTCTTTTTTTTTTTTAAATGCTTCAGTTTTTGATAAGGTAACAATTCTGTTATTCAAATTCACATAATCAATCGATAAAACATTTTCTTTTACATTTACATCAATGGGGTCGTAAATGCACGCATCATTACGGCGAAATGGGAGCAACGCGATGATCGATATCGCGGAACGCTTGACCGCAGGCACTTTTTATTTTAAAGTATAACGAACAGCCATAACTATTCGCCGGCGATCGCTTAGGAGACGCGCGGGGGGGAAACTCCTTGAACCAATTGGGCATGGAATGCGCGTGGAACGGTGTGCCGCAACGCGCCGGTAGCGTTTGCCTCGTGCGAACATAACGGATCGCCGACCGCTTGAGATATCTTACCGCGCGGCGAACTCATACTTCTTAATGGCAGAGGTCGCCCTTTTTAGAGAGAAAACCTGGAACTGCAAGCTGTAGAGTGTGTTAGCGGCGTTGAATAGCTGCATTCAAGTGTGTTTTATAAGAATCGTTTGGTGGTGTTTGGTAATGTTAAGAAATTTTCCTGGAAATTAATTAATATGCAGCTTTTTTTTTAAACGTATCCGCTTTTAAAATGTATATTTGAAATTAATAATTATATTTAGAAATTTTTTAAATGATTTGTATTTTTTGTGAATTCGAATTTAGTAACTTAATTATTGATTAAGAGCTCTAAATGAACGGATTAAATTAATTAAATTTCATAGGTAGATACGAAGATGAAACTTTATTTAAAGAAATTCTTACGAAACGTGCCCTTTTTTATATTACTATAAGTATGTCGTCACTGCATAATAATGTTAAGTAATGGTAATACACTGAAAAAAAGTTTAAAAAAAAAACAAGTAAATAGTACTTGTTAAATATTTCTTTGAATCAACTAAATATTTCTTTAAAACTAAATCAATTTATTTGTTTCTAAA
>JAWWEN010000009.1:19706346-19763219 GCA_035582955.1 Sycophila texana | reverse complement strand
AAACAAAGAGGTCTTTTCAGAGGGCTGAAATTCCTGAGCGTTCGGTGCGCCATAAGAAGTTATCACTTCAAAAAAAATTATTTTCAATGTATTATTTACGTGCAGCAAAAGTCCAGTATAATATAAGCCTCTCAGAGTCGTTATATGACTAATTAATTTCATGAAAAAAAATTGATTAGCTAAGGATTCAAGAAATCTATGTATCTTCATAAAAATAAATCTTACATAAATCTATATATCGAAGGTTATTACAACTATCTATGCGCATTCATCATGTCAATTAAATAATGCGATTCTGCGAGTAAAAGAAAATCATATTGAACGTGACACACAAAGCCATAAAGATCAATTACCTAAGAGCCTTTCAATGCCGTTAGGAATAATTAATTTAATATGAAAAATCTTATTAGATACGATTTAAAAAAACTTAAGTATCTCCACGAAAAATTAATCTTATAAATCTATATATCGACGATATCACATGTATCTATCTACGCGCATTCGTAATATCCCTCACTCAGCAACTTCTCCGCATGTATATGTCTCATATTATAAAAAAGATGCAAGGGCGTGTCGCTGAATGGACAAACTGCCGAGCATCAATAAAGCCCATCGAGTCATCCAAAGCACTTCCTCGTCTGTTCTCGCTCAGCCGTTGGCTCCTTCACCTCCGCGAGTTCTCCGCGTATCTCCGTATCTCCTCGGCAGTCGCCTCCTTTTTCCTTCTTCTTCTTTTTTTTTTTTTTTTTTTTTTTTTGAAGCGCTACCTCTAAGTGTAAAAGACCGCAGTGGGCGCGTGCATATGCTGACTGAAAGGGCCGACCGCGGCTCGTCACCGCAATACCAGTGCGCGCTCCCCTCCCCCTCTTCCGGGACGATGCGAGAAATCCGAGCGTGTGCAGCCGACTTTTTTGTCCGGCCCGCGTGTGCAGTGCGCCAGGTAACCCGAGTAAACGCGTACACGATCGCGCGGATTTTTAGCGGCGTGGAGGGAGCTGGAGGAGGACGTATTTTTAGAGGTTTCTCCGGGGAGTTGGTGGTGGAGCGCAGCGCGCCTCATGCCTCGTAGGACGGGGGAGACTTCTAAATGCGTACTAAAGACCTTCGACTGGCGTATTGTGTTGCACGGAACACTTTGTAGCTCGACGTGCGCAGGGGATACTTTTTTTTTTTAATTTTTTCGCGGGTAGTAGTAATATAGTAGTTAGTCAATAGCAGAGTGCATAATTGTAATCGGTTTTTGAGGTTTTTGAAGATTTTACAATTTTATTGGGTATAACTTTTTCAAATGATGCAACAATAAAATCATTTTATGCTTCAGAAGTGGAAGTAGCCAGTTCGTGACAAGACTGATTGTAATTGAGGCGGTGATAAAGGTCATTGTTAATTTAGCCTTAAATCTTGAGAAAATTATAGTTTCATAAAAATTTAATCAGGTTGGATAATAAAGTCTTGTTCAAATTATAAAAAATACTGGTAATTTTCAGACTGATGTATAAAAAGTCGAGAAATGTAGGCCAGTAATTAAGCGACCTATAATTTACTATATAATAAATGTATATTGTTTAAAAAAGCTTCTGTTACATAAATTTAAAAAATTACTTATATAAAATAAGAAAAATAAAATCAAGCAACGCAAAATTTCATTCATTCGTTTCTCATGAAATATAGCTTCAATGGAAACTGCAACCACAAATGAAACCTTAAATAGCCCCTAATTTCGCTAAACCTCTCAGCAACACGAACGCCAAAAAAAAATTCCAGCCTCTCGAGAGGAGAGCCCCGGAACCATCAGGCTGTTTTCCCTATACACTTGCCAGGAGCCGGTGGGCCACCGTCGAGTCCGTGGAGATTTACGATCGCGGACGATTTCTCCAGATCTCCTATGGGGACGGGTGGCGTTGTATATCACCCGCGCGAGGTTGTGCATACGACATCAAAAAAAAAAAAAAAAAGAAAAGAAACGACGCAGTGGAGGACTTACCTGTTTGAGGTCGAGGGTGATGGTGACGAATTCGTACTCGTCGCCGCGGGCAAGGGTCGGGCTCTGCCACCAGCGGCCGGGGTTCGAGTCAAGGGCCTGGTTGATGTTGTGCCGCTTGTTGGGATCGGGACTGCGCGAGTCGCACACGGCGCAGCGCGACGACTCCGCAGGCTTGCAGAACGTCTCCGGGCCGTCCTCGCCGCAGGTCGCGTTAACGTGGATCTCGGCCTTCGCCGCCACGTTGAACACCGACGGGAACATACCTCCGTTCTTCAGGCTCTTGCTCATGCCGAACTGTCCTGTGTAGAGAACAAATTATACAGAATATTTAATTAATTGAAATTCTTAATAATCTTATGATTTATTATATTATTTTAAGCATACCAATAATAATATTCGTTGAATGGAAGATTTTCCTTTATATATAACGTAATTTACAGCTACATTCAATGTATAATATACGATGAATGAGTACAAATTTTATTGTTTTGGAGCTTGACGAATGCGCGTAAACAGGAAAAAGGGAGTAATTGAAAAATAATCAGAATTGCGTAATAAATGAAATATGTATTCATTGGTCGTAATGTCCGGTACTTTCGTTCGCTCTAATCTCCCTTTTTTTCGCCATTAGTCATCCACTTGGAGAATTTATCGCGGCGTTTCGACGCCGTCAACGCGAGCCGGTGCAATCGTTCGTCAAGTGGCGAAACAGGTTGCAGTAACGAACCTTGTCCGATCTTTCCTTCGCGCCGGAACGACCGCGGAATGAAAATTTGCGCCTCAGCGCCATTATTCGCAATGATTCTAACGCAATAGGTGTTTCCTTGAGATAAGGGGGATAGGCACCTACTACTGATCCCTATATAACGTTTTAGATTGTAGCGCCTTATTTGAAAGATAGCAACATTTTTTAGCAGGGGATTTATTCGAGTCGTCTTGTATTTAATTTTAATTAAATTATTTAATGAAATTAATTCAATTTTAATATAGCAGATCTTAATTCTCAAGGAATCCTTCGTTACGTTATGGTAGGCGTTAAATGACTTAAAAACTGCTCGTAAACTTAAACATAAAATTTGTATCCTTCACTGTACTAATATGTAAATGAGTGCGTTTGACCGAGAACGATAAAACTTAATTTCTCTCAATTATGTAGGTTTTACGCGTAAAGTGCATTTCTGCTTAAATGTTCTACAAAACGTCCAATAAATATTGTGTACAATGTACACTTAATAAACGATAAAAAATAATACTATATACACATGAGCTACTTTTACATTCAATATTCGATTGATCATACTATCAAACCTACATCTGATACATCCTATACATTTTTACATCCACTTATAAGTATACTAACGTCAACAAATCTTGTTCTCAAGATCATGTAATAACTTACATTAAAAAAGACTTTCTTTCACGATTAAGACCAATCCGAATAAATGAATTGCGCCCCTCTAATCTGCTTTACTGCGGAAACACCCCGCACCAACAAAAAACAACAAAAAAAAAGTTGCAGAAAACGAATGCTGACTCGAGTGCGGTATCAAGCCGGCGTCATGTTCTACAAGATTAATACTCCGCCGAATCTACAGCGGCGAGGGATCAGCACCACATGGCCCTGTCCGGCGAACACGAGCAAACAATTCCCGCATTATCGCTCACCGAAAACGAAGGTGTTTTATAGTTATTGCCCTATGATTTACGCGCGACTCTCGATCGGCCCGCTCGACGAGATATACGAAACTTGACCGCGAGGGACCGGGTACACGCCGAAGAACTTGGCAATGCCGCGGCTCGCTCGATTAGTCAATACGCGATTTGACAGTTATTGCCCGGATTGAATGTTGTCGGGGGGCTGCATCGCAGAAACCCCATGCGCGAAGATCGCAATCGACTGTGTGCGTGCGACGCGCGCGAGAAGAGACGACAGGGCACTTTTTTTTATTGGAGAAGAAGCTTTATGCTTTAACGATTGTGCGTACTTTAGAAGATGAGTTATTGTTTAATTATAAAGACGTCTAAGTTGTATTACATGTTATTAGCGGCAGATTAAGAGGAAATCGTGATTAAGGTCGCATAAATTGCAAGCGGCTAAGAGGGCCACACCTAGCTGTAATTACACTGTATTTTACTGCAACTAACTGACAGGCGGAGATACATTATTATCAAACTGCAAAGTTATGTACATACGCAGAGAGAAAAAACTTTTTAAGAATAATTTATGTTTCCTTTAACGGACTTAATTAGTATAAGACGCTGAAAAATTAATAAACAGTCGCATTTGCTTATATATAGAAAGTTCTTATTGCCAGATTAAATATACATTCAACAGTATAAATACACGTTTTTTTAAATTTATATTTTTAAACCAAAATCGTATGGAATGAATGAAATGATTCTCATGAACAAAATACTTAAGTATTGTGATTCTGATTATAGGAATAATGTATGTTACTAAAAACAAGAAATTGGATCAGTTTGAATATTGATCTGAATAACTTTCCTATGTTTAAAAGAACTTAAAACTTATTTAAGAGACAATTTATTGAAATTTTATCAACACTTGCATTTTGTATTACATTTTATATTGAAACATTTAAATCCCGTTTACGTCTTAAACTGAAATAAAGTGCGAAATAAAAAGTTCTAAACATCAACGCATCACTTGCAATCATCGTCCGATCAACTGTACCACCGCCCATTCGGCACGACATCCGCCCTGAATCCGTATCACTCGATTAATCGATACCAAAGTCTCGATGGCCGTATCTAAAAGACCAAGACGCCACTACCCTCTACATACTAATGCCCGCGCGAATCGCGAGAGTAACGGTAGCGGCCCAATAGTCCCCGACAGCTTTACGAGATCGGAGCGTCCCGCGGACTTCCGCGAACCGGACGATAATTTAGCCTCCGCGGGAAAAGGTGCGTGCACGTGTGTTGTGTCTGGATGCTACCGGGGGGGAGGGCGACGAGTGTGACTGATGACTGCAGAAATAGCACGGGCCGTTTGACTGCGTCGCGACTTTCCCGGTTTTCTAAGAGCACCAGCCGTCGCCTCGCTCCGCGGACGCGCTGACCATTATTACCCGGGCACACGCTGCTCGTTACCGGCGCATAGGCACTGGGTCAGCGCGCGATCTGGTACGCCGGCGCGCGAAGATGCGCATGCCCCTTCCGCTCGTCATAATTAGCTGAGTGTAGCTGAAGTGATACAGATTTTAATTGTTGTGTCGTCGGTACAATTGAGTATGGCTATTTTAGTTGCGTAAGATCGAGTAGTGTAACGTCGAAAGGGGCTCGTCTGCTTTTAAGTCGGTTTGGAGCCTCTTAACGAGTTCCAGATGAGCACTGAGCGCGCCGCAACAAACAAGTGGACGGCCGCTTTAATTCAAATTTCACGAGGAAGGGGTTTCGGCTTTAATTATTTAGTAGATTATTATATACAGAGCTTGCGTATATTTTTAAATTATTGAATCTACTCGTTCTTAAAAAAGAATTAAAATTGTTTCAACAGATGTAGGAGCAGGAGATTTAAATGCCGTTGTTAATTGACTTGTAAAAATGTGGCGAAAGCTAATTTTTGTCCGCTCGCTGCACCTTACCGGTGACTCCCATTGTTCTGGCCGCGGCAGGCTCGTTCATTTATTTCGTGCGGCAGAAGACCGCACGCACGCCGAATTAAAATACCCCCGAGCGTTTGACCATCTACGGAGAGCTTGTCGCATTTGTTTCCACCCACTGACTCGCGCTACCCGACTTGTTACATGCGCCTCGCGTAAAAAAACGAGCGACTCCGCAGAAGCGGGAGACTTGACTCGACGAACATCAAGGTTACAAATGCGCGCGCCGACACTCGAGTTTTTATCTTAGCGAGCCGACCGAAAAATAGCGGTACACTGGGGGAATTTTTCACGTAAAAAGTACAGTGAGTTTACCTGTAAAAATTTCGCGGAAAAAAACAAATTCAGATCTTTGGCAAAGCTTTACAAAACTCTGTAAAAATGACGCGGGAATTGTGCGCGAAAATTGCGATGGACCTTTCCGTAATAAATGACATAAAGCTTCACCGACAGTCCCAGTTTCAGCTAAAAAGATTGCGTAAAAATTTCAGTGTACAAACACAAGAGTCCGTCGTTCATTTTACAAGAAAGTTAAAAATGTCACTTTCGAAAAACAAAAAAAAAAAGTTAACTCATTTGATTTCAATGAACGCACATATAACAAAGTTTAAATTTGGAGCGATTCCTCCTTCTCCCAAATTCCAACGATCGAGAATCAGGAAGAGCAAGAGAGAGTTAAGAAAAAAAAAACGAGCTAGCGCCACCTAAAATAAGACACTCCGAAATCCCAAACAAACGAAAATGCATCCGGGGCCTGAGGCGCGTCGCTCGACACCCCCGTCGCACTCTGTATATATTACATGAAAAAAAAAAAATCGCTTCACCTCCGGCGCGCCGATTCCCAAAACCAAATCTCTCCCCTGCCCCCGGGCCTCTTCCTCTCGCCCGCAGACGAGTAGGTAAATCCGTAAATAGTGAGACGCGGCGAGAGGGGCGCGGAAAGACGGCTCTAGTTCTAATTGCGCCGACGGACGCGCGTTCGGAGAAAGTCGCCGGTTAATCGGACATCTCCCGGGGCACGGCCTGGCCGTTGTCCCCGCGCCTCAGGAGCCTCGCTGAACAATGAGTCGGGGGATCTAAACGAGGCGGGGCTGCGCCGGAGGAGCCTCGTCATTATCGGATTTTTAGGCGTTTAGGATAAATTGGCCTTGATAGAGAAATCGGACGCGCGCAGGCAGCGAGACGGGCCAATTAATTTTCGGACCCGCGATGAGGCGGACGGACGGCTGCGTCTGATGGGTCGGACTGTACCAGCCGCGAGCGCATAACCCATTGTTGCCGCGCTTCGGACGAGATAAGTTCATTTATTTCGAGACGGGGGCGCGTATTTGTGTAAGCTCCACCGGCGCTTGTTAGCGCTTTATTTATTCAGGTAATTTAATGGGTGTATCGCTAAAATTAATCGTACAAGTAGGTTGGTCGAGATTTCCGATATCGCTGTAACTGCTCCTATAGAATCGTTATTAGTGTTTTTTTTTTTCTTAATGTATGTCTATAACTAACGGTCCTCTTTAAATTCAATGAAGCTTTCAATAAGCATTATGCACTCTAAATATTACAAAAATAAGAACATTTTTCCAAAAAAAAATGTGGTTGAATCCTTCCACGTAAAAGATGCATCCGCTACATTATACAAAACGTGAGAAAGTTCGTTGCCCATTGAAATCGAGAATCGACAACGTGTTCGCTTGTTGGAGTCGAGGTTGCACATGTGATACTACTCGAGGGGCCCGCGGCGCTCTCGAGTGGCGCCGAAAATGAAAAGCCCCATCTGTGCGCGACTGACAATTGGCGTCCTTTACGTGGAGCTTTCGCGGGCCGATTAATCGTGCCGCGGCGAGGAGCGCCCTAATAGTATACGCAAGAGTCCCTCTTATTCGCCGCGGCTCGTTAACGCAATGCAATTGTGATGTCAAAATCCCCATAAATTACGGAGTCTTTTTCGACGACTGCAATACAGCATTAGATCCTTGCTGTTCGCAATAGATTCTAGACTCTCATCGCGGAATGCAAATGATAAACGAGATGCCTGAAATAAATTTGTATTACGAGGTAAGTATATTATTTATTTGAAATTTCTTAATATCTTCTGGCCTTTACAATAATCACAGCCTGACAAAGGATATCGTATATGTGTATACAAAGTCAAGGGATAAAAGGTACACTCAACGCGATAACCGCAGCGAGCGGAAACTCCAATTCAATTAAACTATAAAGTTTATTTTGGTAATTCAACCGAATGCGCATTATTATTAACAACATCTCGTGCCCGCTCACGGATCCCTTTACCGTTTTAACTTTCCATAGTCACGCAACTGCAGCGCACCAACTTACTACTAGTAATAGCTTGTTAATTCCCGATCCCGTTACCGGGACACATTAGCCGCGAGATTCAACGGCCATAACACAAAATGAAAATTCCAAACGCAATGGGATATCCCCGTAGGCATAGAACAGCAAAAACCCGCAGCCGCACCATTACGGCAACAATAGGAGCAACGGACTGGTGTCCCCCCTCGCCTCCTGCGGCACTCGAAAATTCGCGCGCGCCTCAAGAGAGGCACACGCGGTCCGAGGATTCCGCTCCTTTTTACGGGTCCCCCGGTGCGCACCGTGTCAGCTCACAGTCACAACAGCGGTAATTCACTGACTCTTAAAGCGCGTGCATGGTATAGTCAGTCGGAGCGTTCCGCGGCGGCGCGCGCGTAAAAGTCGATGCACGTTAGGCGCTCGGCTGGAGCTCCGTTCGTCCGGAGCCCTTATTCGCGAAAAAAAAAGAACGCGGCATCGCGCCCTTCGCCTCCCGAGCACTCGCACAGTCGAGCGCGCTCGCCAAGGAGGCGCACGCACTTTTTTATTTGCTTTGCGTGAGAATCGTAAAAAACTCCCTTTTTTAATTGGCGAATATTAGGGAAGTTTTAGTGTAAATTTAATTTTTTATTTATCTTTCTTCTCTTAATATATATATAATATTATAGTGTCTCAATGTAGTGAACGAAGCGGCGAAGCCACGCTCTATAACACTATTAAAGTGTCTTTGAGACACTATCATAGTGTCTTAAGACAATATCCTAGTGTTTTATTAATGCAGGGGACGAGCCTACGGCTTCGCCGCTCGTTCGCTACAATCCATATTAGTGTCTTAAGATACTATAATAGTGTGTTTATTAGTGACTTAAGATACTTTAATAGTGTCCATATTAGTGTCTTAAGATACTATAATAGTGTGTTAATGTAATGAACGAAGCAGCGATGGTTAGCGAAAATTAATACGTGTGTCACAAAAAATATCGTATGCACCTAGGGCTAAGTGAGTCTTTTTGACCTCGTGTGGTTGCAGTATTCGCCTTCGGCTCGTGCTGGCTCGCCTTCGTCTCGTACTGCAAATTTAACACTAGGTCTAAAAAGACCCACTTTACGCCCTAGGCACATAATGTACTATTTATTATGACAGGCAAATTTAAACAAAATTATTTTTGAAAATACTCTAATTATACATTTAAACAACTATTCTATTTTATTGCATTTTATTTTATTCCATTTATTCAATTTATTCCATTCTATTTAAAAGGGTGTAAATACGTACTTCGGCTATAACGAGATGTATATAGATACTGATTTTTCTCCACACGGCGCGTAAAGTGCGTACTGTGCGCCCTCCGGGCGAAAACACAGGTACGCATTTCACGCCCCTCGTGCAGAAAAATAGTATATACGCCAAGGGAGTAAATAAAGAATCCCTCAAATCGCATGTTTGTCACCCTCGCCTACGGCTCGGGTGCCAATTTACATGCGATTTGGGACATTCTTTACTTTTCCTCCCTAGGTGTATAATCTACTATATCGAATAGTGAAAAGCTACAATTACAATCTATATTGATCGTTTGTCAGGTCGAATTACATTATTGCGCGCTTACAAGCGCACAATTAATTACATCATCGAAATCGTCGAGAGGAGATAAATAAAAAGAAAAAAAAAACCGAGCGTGCGATAAATCATCGTCATTGACAATGCCCTTATCGGCGCATAACGTAACAATTTGCGCGCTCACGGGGAGCGAGCGAAGCCCGTCACGACTCGGCCGTTTAGCAGCCGCGGCAAGAAAAGTCCCGGCGGAAGATTTATCTCCCATTTTCTAATAATCCTCCGCGCCGAAAGAAGAGTGCTCGCGTCCCGTCCCGGGCGCGGGGAAACCGGTCCGCTACAACATCATCGCCGGCCCATTTGTAAACATACGCGAAGCCGGTGGGAATGGCGCGTCGCGATCGCGCGTCCCGGGAACTCTTCGGAAGCCGCTCCTGGCCATTTCTGGTCATAAGGCCGGGGTCTTATTAACAGATCGCGGCGCTATCTCGCGCGCTCGATTCCCGGTAAAACGCTGTCCCGCGTCGCCGGCGACGATCGGCTTTTTGCGCCCGGGCTTTAAAGGCCGGCCGGGGAGAGATCCTTAAAGGCGTCCTAGGCAGCCGAGATCCCGCCCACATGCCAACTATGGTCAGAGCTCGCGCGCCCGCGTTATGTATCCTCGCGCGCGGCAAAAACGATCCTGGTGCACGGGGAGAGAGGAAGAGGTCCTCGCGCTCCCTCTCGTTAAGGACCCGAGCGGAGTGTCCTCGCTCCGTCTTTGTTCGTCGGAGGGACGCGCGCTCCCATTAATTGCCCCCGCCCGCGATGTGTGCACCGGCGCGACGTCCACCCACTCTCTTTCCCTCTCGAGTGAGCTCCGCTTCTGCTTCTTTTCTTTCGCTTCTCAGCATTTCTTTTTTTTTTTTATCCTCTTTTTTTTTACTCTTCGAGCGCTTCCTTTTTGCGCCGCGTCTGTGCGGAGAGACGCGACCGGCAGCCACCGTGGATTCCTCCTCCTCTTCGCCAATTGATTTTTAATTTATGTGTGGCCGCTCGTTATCAAAATTTCACCCGCGCTCGTATATCACCGGGTCCCGGCTTAAAGGCTCTCCCACGGAATAAATGAGCGCTCGGCTCATTGGTTCACTTTTTTGCGACACCCTCTTGTTTTTTTTTCTTTTTTTTTTATTTTTACACAAAAAGTCTTAAATTGTAAATACGCTTTTAATCTTGGCGATGCTTCCTTTTCTCATCGGGCATGAAATATCTGTCTGTAGGTGAGATGATGTATATTCTTAAAAAACGCATTATGAATTCAATTATGGTTTTTTGAGATGCACCAGGCATATAATGATCAATTACATGTCGCGAAAAATAAGTTAGGAAGTAGTTTATACGCGGCAATCATGGTACCCAGCGACGTATTTAGATTAACGGTAAGCTTTCCATTTAATTGAAGCGCAGATGCAACATCGGTTAACGTGGCGAGATAATTTAGAGATACGATCAATGCTCATTAAACTATCATCCATACCTTGTTATATATCTATGCAAATTCTTTAATTACCAATAAAAATTTGCTCAAGAAAAAAATATGTTCGCCAGATCTACCATGTAGCTAATGAATATTTTAAATGGGCAATTCGCCTATGATCAATAATCCCATACAATTAAATGTAAGACGAAACTGTATTTTCCAATAAATAATGACATACAACGATATTATTATTATTATTTTTTAGTAAACTGCAGGCTTCCAATTTTATTAATTAACCGCTCTAAACATTGAATAGACCCACTAATGAAAAAATGTCCAAGCTGCTAACTTCTCTCGGCAATCCCTCAAAGTTACACGATAAAAAAGTCGAAAAAAGTCAATATATAAATCTGCATTGCAACAGTCGACGATCGCAGCTGCTCGGCGCGAAAATCTCTGCGCGGTGCAGCAGTTGCCTCTCGAGAGGAAGCGACCGCGCTTGCAGAAAAGCGCGTCGGAAAAAAGGATCCCGACGGCATTATGCCGGGAGCCGGTCGCGCGCGCCCGATACAATCTCCGTTGCACAACTCGCGCTCGTGCGCGCTAAAATCCAGACCGGCCGCCGCCACCGCCACCAGATTATCCCTTCGCGCGAAAAAAGGAAGGAAGCTCGGAAAATCACCGAGTGCCGACGGGGCCATTAATCACCCACCAACGGTAAGCTGAGGTGGTCCCTATACGTGCGCTGCACTGCTGCTCGATCAAAGAAACGAGGAGTGTTAGCGAGCGAAATGTACTTGCTATTTTATTTATTTATTTTACTTTTTTTATATATACGTTTTAATTGTCACAAGGAAGTTTTCGCCTTCTTTCGCATGGATGCAGTGGAAAAGTTTCGTAAACGGTAGATTAATTTTTTAAACCTTTTTTTTTAAACAAGTTAAATTGGTAAAAATAATACATGGAAATCGCTTTGATAAGTTACGACGATCGTAAAAATTGCAAAGATATTTTTTAAACACTGTTGAAATTGGACGATGATGCAAAATAACATCAAAAGAATTGATAAAAATATACTGCAGCGACGCGGCTTAAAATCGTAAACTGTAATTTTCTCGTAACTGTTCGAAGTTAAAAATTTTAACTCGTAATTGTACACTAAGAATTTGTATTGCACTTTCGATTCGAATTTAAATTTTTATGATACATTAGATAGGAATATTAGTTATGAAATAGTACTATTGCTGATATCGACGTTTATTACTTATTTGATAATAAAGAGTGTAATTGTACCGCTTTATATTATAAGAATATTTCTAGAACTGGTTTTCAGAATCGTTATTTCTATGCCATCTATTTTGTCCCCTTCCAAATCATACTGTCGGCAGTTCTGTAATCACAAGCTTTATGCAGAAGACCATTAAAAATATAAGCAACAAGAAAACGTGGAGTCCGATTTAATGGCGTTATTAGAAATGCAGATGTATTATATTTATTCGTATAAAAAAATTGATGTACTTCTAATGAAAAAAAATATATATCTGACGTAAATACACTTTTAACACAACTCGAAGAAAGATATTTTTTATATCATCATCAGGATGAAAGGAAATTCTTCGAAAAGAAATTGTACTCTCTGAGGAACAAAAAAAATATCCAAGTTGAATATAACAAAAAAGTGTCATTCCCAGCGATCGCAAAGAACTTCATAGCGAGTGTCGGGGGCTACAATATCCAATAATTACAGAGCCCCAGCCGCAGCAAAAAAAAAACTCGCTCTTAATGTACAAAGAACTGTTGTGTCGCGATCGGCGCATCCCAAAAGTCCGGCGGCAAATTGCTGATCGCGTGAGAAAGAAATACCACCAGTGATACCTCAGAAATAACCCAACATAATAACTAACAATTCACAATTGCACGGTACATTATATCCTTTTTTTCTCACACCAGACAGCAAAAGTTCAGCAAAACTCGAACACAAAAAAAATTTAAAAAAAAAATCCAATATACTCAGTACCATTCCAGTGCCTCCGCGAATTCCAGTTCATAAAGAACCCACAGCCCGAATATAAAAGCTCCCCTCGAAAAATTCCACCTATCTCTCGAAATAATCGCGCGTAAGCCGTCCATTATACCTCGCTAAGAACCTGTTAACATCGCGTCCAGCGCTTTACGTCCCTCGTCTTTCGCGCCGAATAATTCCGGCTGGTTCGTGGCGCCGCGAAAGCACACGTTGGGTCCGATACGGGGCCTTTTGCGCGCTCACGCGCGCCGCGAGACCTCCCCCTTTTTTTTCGCGGCCCGTCCATCAAGAGCCGGATTTATCGCGCGGCGCGCGCGCGCGACGAATCGCGGTAATCCCGGCATGACCGACTGACAGACGTGTCCGCGCGGTCCCCGCTTTTTAAAGGGTGCCCCGTAAGTCCGAGCTAATGCGACGCGACGAAGGAGGCCGCGCGGAGATGCCTATCGGCTTAAAGTCGCGCGCGAACAACTCGTTTCGCGTCGATCGCCTGGCCGAATCTCCACGCCGCGGTAGCCGCACTCTTCACACTGAATTAAAATGGAAAAATATATGGGGTTGATTTTTTTTTTTCTAGTAGCTTATTTCTGAACGCGTCGTTGAATCTCCAGTCGCGATCTTTAATACGCTTAATTAAAATGAAAAAATATGTGGGGTGGTTTTCTTTTCTATAGTAGCTCTGTAAACGCGTCGTTGTGGTAGCCGCGATCGTTCGGAGTTTAATAAAAATTAAAAAGTTGGCTAAAGGGATTTCTTTTTTCTACAAGTAGCTTTCCGCAATGTTTACATTAAATTAATTAAAAATGAAAAATTCAGGGAGCGGATTTTTTTCTCTAGTAGTTTTATAAACACGTCGTCGAATTTCCGCGCTTCGATATAATCGCCATTTTTTCGCTAAACTAGAATCAAATTTTTTTTCTTTATAGTACGTTCAAAAACGCGTCTCCGCGAACGATCGACATCGACATCGGTGTTTATATTTAAAGCTGCAGAAACACGCATGAATTGCAGTAGCGAACAGTGCAGTAGCGGTATTTTAATTAATACATCGCTCATTCGTTCGCTCTGCCTATATTTATAAGACAAACGGCGCGCGCGCGCAATGTTCTGCCCGATTTTATAAAAATACGAGGCGCTTTTCCTCGGCGAACGCGGGATAAAAAAGCGGCGCGTAAATGGTATTTAGTAACGACTTTTTTACTTCCTCCAAATATACATCTGCGCCGGTGAAAAACAAAACTCGATACGAGTGTATTCTTAGAAGCGTTCCAAAATTGAAGGTCTGACAGAAGTGTCGAGGTCTCGTGTTTCGCGCTTATTATATATGTTCCGCGCGCCGGAAATGGAAGGTAGGACCGGGACGAGGACGAAAAGGGTGAGAGAGCAGAGCGCCGGGAGCCGAGACGCCGCTACAGAAGTTACAGCGCGAAACAGGAAGTGCGGGATGGCTGCATTAATGTTAGATACACACGCCAGATGCTCGCGCGCCCCCGTTCAATAGAATTTCGGTGGCGCTCGCCCCGAGATTGCGCTTGCACACGTTGAAAGCTTCTTTAATGAGAATCTTCGAGCGCTTCCCTGCGATAAATGGTTATCTATGATTTTAAAGAAAGGATTTTTATTCTTCATTTTACTGAAAGGGCGTATTTTTTTGTTATTATTTCAGTGGTACCCTCCGCGAGATTGTACTTGCACACGTTGAATGCTTCTTTAATGGGAATTTTCGAGTGCCATGATAAATTGATAAAAAAAGGTTTTATTCACCGTGCAGATTTTTCAGCAGATAAATAATATTGACACTAATCCCGTTTTTTACAGAGCAACTAAATAAACTCTGCATAATTTACAAGACTCGTTAAGTACCTTGCCCTCATAACGGCGTAAAAAATGAAACGTGACCGAAACAAATCGCATGATTACATTTTCGTAACAATGCAATTTCAATATGTACCCCGAGCAGAATTTATCTTTCATAAAGTATCCTATTTATCTAAGCCTCGGGCAGCCGGCAATAAAACAGTGAATTTATCGTGCGAACCTTCACTCAGCTCGTTGTAAACACCGCGAAAAGAAAAAAAAAAATTGAAGCGCAGCGCACTATCGACGTGCTATCCGGCACACTGCGGTTTCGCTGCAAAAGAAAGAAGAAGAAAAAAAGATGCATCCAGCGTAGAAAAAAGGCACGAAGGGAGGGTAGAAAAAAGGGAGCAGAAGCGCCGAACAAAGCAGTCCGCCTCAGCCGTAATTGCCAGACGATCTTCACTTAATTGCAGTGTCCCTGGGTAGTTCGCGCGGGGCACTTGGAATTTTGCCTGCTTCCGGGTTCTCTCGGGCGACGGCACACCCGGAGCTCCGTGATTCTCGCCGCTCGACTTTTTTTCGTTCTCCACCGCGGCGGCGCCGGTGTCCGGACCGGATCCAGGAAGCCTGGACCCGGGGAGGAAGGGGAAATTGGTAGAGAGTCCGATAAAGTGTTTATAACGCCGCCGCCGGGCTTATCAATGGGTGGCTTAATGATTTTAGCGGCTGCTGGACTTTTTTCCATAAATGCATGAGATAAAGCGCGAGGCTCGTATACTCCTCTGAGTAATGGGTTGCTTGATGAATTCCGAAAAAGTATCTTATCGGCTTAATTTAAAATTATGCCTCCGTCGTAAATTCAACTTAAACGGAAAATCTAACATTTAACTTAAGATTATCTCATTACATCTGTGAATTATTACTTTAAATTGGCAGTAAATTCGTCGCGAGCACGATAATATAATTTTCTTGTTTGACATTTTATGTATCTTATTTCATTAAATTTTAAATATAATTTTATATTTAAAAAATTAGCTTGTAATCGGCTTATCAGATGCCAATATTTTTTTTATTTAAAAAACATATGAAAAAAAATAAATAAATAACGTGAGAACATCGGAGAATGCATCAGCTTTACGCACTCGGATAGTTATCAAGAATGCAAAGTCAGAACATATTCCGCAGTCTTAAAATTTTCAGCGAGCACTCATCCGCCGAGGCTAAAGCAAACTGCATCCTCGAAACTGCGGCGCAGATTTTAGAGTCGAATAACAAATGCCGTAAAAACGGAAGAATCCGAGTCGAGCGGTTTTGCATAGCGCAGTACCAGAAGGTCGGAGCGCCCATACGATCGAAGAATGCACGCAAGAAACTTATATTCCTCTCGCTCTAAGAGTAATATATAATTGAGCCATCAAATACCGCGAAAATTGATGGATACTTTCTGCTTCCAAATGAAATAACTATAATTATCGGCGCCGCCGTAATACACGGAGAACTTAGCGTACACCAGTATCCCTCATAAAAAATGCACGCTTATCTCTGATAATCGTTTCTTATATTTTTTAGAATTTTTTATTTCATTGACTATGACAAATCCGAAATGCTGATTGAGTCATAATAAAAATTTCGATGCGCTCCATTGTGCATTTCGGAGCTCCAAGAGGCCGATCGACTATTTATACCTACACCGCCGCAGAATTCCTATAAAACTCGACGTAAAATTTATTCAAATTGATTCAACGAATTGAAGAATCTCAACGTCGCATCGGAATACCCAAGTAGATAAAAGTCAAGTGTTTGTACAGACGAAAAAAAAAAAAGAAAATGAAAACAACCTCACGCCCATCGCCCATGAAGCACACAGCCCGTAAATCATGCCGATTCACTCGGCGGGTATATGGTAGCAACAAATGTATTCAATGTTTTTGTCACACAAACCGCCCGACAATGACTTACAAAATTCTCATTTAAAAGTGATCTCATTCAAGAGTGACTGTCTCGACTGCACACATCGACATCGACTATTTACTTTTCGTTCTTTCACGAGTTCCAATCCGCCGGCGGGAACAACTCCGCCCATTATCCCATTGAAAAGCGTCGGCGAGCTCTGCGCTTTTGTTTGCACAAAGATGGAGAAATTAAATGCGCGCCGGACAACGGCGGGTCGTTGGGTGGCAATTTAGACGTCGGTGCGAATCCGCGAGATGCCGGCGATAACGGCGCGCGCGTAAAGCGCCTTATGAATGAAGCTCTCATCGACGTCGCGGGACTGAATGGGCCGCGGCCAACAAAGCCACCTATGCCGAGCGGCCCCGAGAGAGAGAGGCGCGTAAACCTCGCTTCGACGGATTGTAAATATCTGGTACTATACGCGGTAATCACGCCGTGCCTCGCCAGCGATCGAAAATAATTTCTTGGATTCTTCATTTCATTTCGATCGTTCTGATACCCGTTGATAATTGAAAAGATTGTTTAAAGTAAAAAATTTTATTTGCGTAGTTTTTTTTTTTAAAATTTGACTGCGTTCAGAAAAATACTCAAGTAAAATTTACTATGACGCCTGGGAAAAATTAATGTGTTTTATAGCGTATTCTTTGATTGTAGTTTTATTTCTTTTATATTTTATAATTATTTTTATTTATTATATCAATTTTGAGGCGAGAGAACCAGGACCCACATTGTAACTTTTTTTGTATTATTTATACAGACTGCCGTGGCCATCTAATCTTAGAAGAGTAAAATTTAATGTAGGTATGTTTAATAAATTTTACTATAAAGAATTTTAGTCTGTGACCATTTTCTCAAACAGAATCCTCTAAAGTCAAATTAACGACAATCTACAAAATATTATAGTGGAAATTGCTTTACTCGTAACTGAATAGTAGAACTCCTTTCACCAATTTTTATCGAAATTTTACTAATTACAGTAATTTTTCACTCATTCAACTTTAGCTAGAATAATAGTATATAATTTTTACTAGAATATGTTTCTCTCAGTGTACTTAATTGGGCGATTTATCATTACCCCACTTTAGCATTGAGCACATTTTTGCCGCACCTACTAACTCCCGATTAAAAACAGCATTATAAGCATTAAGCACGCCGGTAAATAAATTTTTTTCTCCAATTTTTAATAACGAGTCTCGCAGCGAGTCACTCGTAACTGAATAGTAATGACGGCTTGTCAAGTCGAAAAATTCGTCTCAATTAAAAAAAAAAAAAAAAAAAAAGTGCACCGTAAGCGGCTACTCCCGCGCGCGAGCCTTTAATAAGTCATTATAGCTGCCAGCTCGTGAGAGATTTCGGTGGGCGCGCGCACAACGCGTAGGTATATATACAGCAGGAAGCGGCGAGGGATTAACAGGTCGAGCGGCGCCGAGAATTTTAATGCCGCGGAGGCTTAAAGCGCGCCGAAGCGGCCCGAGCGAAACGGGACCGGCAAAAATTCGCGCTTGCCCGGCTCACCCGGCTCTCTAAAATCCGGCGTAAAAATAACGCCGCATTATTTTAAGAGAGTCGCTTCGCCCGTCTCGCTACTCCCTCGTCTTTTTTTTCCTCGGCCCGCCGCCGCTGTCTTCCTGTCCCTTTCCGTCTACCTATTTTCTTTCTTGTTGCTTTTACTTGCCGCTCCCTCCTCAGCTCTCCCTCGCCTTCCTCTCGCTTTCACGCACCACGCAGAATATCGCTGAATGACGAAGAAATTTGCTATAATTATATTTTTACACGGCATACTGATTCACTCTCCATGAGATTTTTTTTTTTTATTGTCAACAAATATTTGTATCTCGCGGGTGTTTTGGGGCAAGTTTTTAGGAGCGCGTCCAATTAAGCGCTCGATGCTTTTTGCTGTATCTCCTTTGCTCGGGTGAATCGATTGTAGGATAATTGTCCCGTAAACAACAATAATTCCTCTTGCATAAGGCGAAAAGCCGCTTTCAGCGCACTTTTCTCGGAAGCACATCACTCGCGCACGTAACGCCGTAAAGTCGCGTGTGCCGCGATAATTGGGAAACGGTGGTTATACGTGAATTAAATGCTTTCGATCAATCAAGTCGGGCAAAATTATCCGACGACTGGATTTTTCTCATCCCGAGACTCGAGGGAGCAAAAGTTAACTGGAGCTCGACAAATTTATACTCTTTTTTCGGTTCATATAAAACAGTGACTTTTCATTTCTTACGCAATCAGCAGTTTTTCACGGCGACAAAAATAATACACGAAAAGACAAAAGGAAACGGCACATGTCGAAATATATCTTATTTTATACCGCTGCACTCAAAATAAAAACTGCGTCTTAATTAAAATATTATACGCATAATGTCTAAATAAAAGGGTGTCTCTAAAAAACGAGCACCTGCACGTCTCTTTACCATACATTAAGTTGACGCTTACATAACGAAACTCGAAATTCCCGTAAATTACCTTCAAAGCATGCATCAGAAATTTTTTTTCTTTTCTGTTTTTCCGCGCAGAGTCTAAATAAACAGGGCAAATGATCGATCTCGCAGCAACCCAGCACTTTTTACGTTCTAAAATAAATGTCGCCTCGTTCTCCGATTCTATTTCCCTCCCGTTCGCGTCGCCCGGAAAAAGACGAGCCGTCGTATTTCCTCCAAGTTCAAGCGGCGTGGCTTCGCGTCGGCGATATTATTACACCGATCCGACGGGAGAGCACAGAAGAATAAAAAAAAAAAAAATTGCGAAGAGAAAGGGAACGCGAAAATCATCAGGCGCTTGTGGGAGCGATCAGACGGTCCACTTGCTCGCGCACGCAACGCGAAATTGCCCAAATCGACCGATTGTCCGCCGGAGAATAGAGAGAACTACTTTCGCGATGCCTCTCTATGTGGCTCGAGGTGATTTATTTTATTCGTTAATGAGTGTTATTAGGGAGAAGGTTATTCGCATAATTATTTGCTGTCTTGCCGGCTTAACATTCGTGTTTACGATCGCTGTAAATTACTTTTTCGATTAGACGCGAGGGCAGATAAAGCCTATCATTATAACAATGTTGAAATGAAACACTTTTATACAATATATGTATAAAAGCGTGTAGTATTTATCCAATTTCAAAGCGAAGTGTCCTTTATTTAACGTCTCCCGCTTTACAATATAAAATTCATATAAAACGAGATTCTTGAAGATTCAGAACGATCGTTAAAAATGTCTCGTCGAGTCTAATTTTACTTACATTGAAGGATGAAAGAAAAAAAATACGAAAATACTTCCTGGTAAAAAAAAATGAGGATGCTTAATCACGCGCGACGCCCACGATATGGGAAACTCCCGGAAACTTATTAAGCTGCTATAATTGAAAAAAAATTGTCGGAACAGGAGAGTGATTCACCAAATTAATCGAGGCAGTGTGCGTGCGCATTCGCGTATGATGTACAAGTGGAGGGGTCATAAAGGAGCCCCCACGGGGGCATTATACCTTCCGACAGTGTCACCCATCGCGATCATACACAACGAGTCGCGCGGGCGCGCATAAAGCCGCCGCGAGTAAAACAATAGAAGCAAAACGATCCGAACGATTCATTATCGCCATTCTTCCTCGTCTACCCTCCTCCGCTCTCCGACACGCTTTAGCCCGTCGGCGGCGGAGTCGGTCCCCTTAATCCCCCGGAATGCAGATTGGTGCACCTTCTACGGCTTTCCATCTCGGAGCCATGTTTGTGGCAGACGAAACGAGAGCGAATCGTGTATGCGTTTATCTGCAATTTTACTTAGAGCCTTGTACCGTCGTATATGCACTGAGAGAAATATTACAACTTTTAGATTTCTTTTAGTTCTTATTATTTTTTACTTTAATTTTTTGTAAAAGTTCAGTGTAAATTTTACTACATAGTAGGGTAAAAATCCGTAAAATATTATACGGAATATTAATGAAATATTGCTTACTAAAATTTCTTAGTTAAAAGCTCTTATTCTTAAAAACACTGCTAAAAGTATAGTAAACATAGAGCAAAGTAGATTTACAGTCTGTGACAAATTTACTGAAACACTTAGTAAAAATTACTAAAACATTTTTCTCAGTATGCATGAGTTTTTTTTCATGAATGAAATTCTACCTCAAAGAAATTATTATTAAAATGCAGTAGTTTCCTGTCGACTAAAAATTTTAAAATCGAGTTTTCGAAATTGAATTATTATACATCAGAATGTAACTTTATAAATGTTAATTAAATAACGTCTTATTAAATGTTATTACAGGAATTTACGTAAGAAAGGCTTCTCGAATAACGCACGCATGGAAAGCGGTATTTGATGAAGGAAAGAGATTAAAGGATTAATGAGTGTTAGGTGTCGGTGATTAAAGTGGCGTAGCGAACTAGCAATGAGCGGGGCAAAAACGGGAGCCATAATATTACATTAAACACGGACATTACATTATAGCAGGTTAAGGCGATATTTCATTTCTTCCTGCATCAGTTCAAGTTTTATGGAGATATCGCCATTTCGTCACTTTATTATTGTTATACACCCTTCGATATTAATATAAGACACATTCATCATTTCACTACGAAAAAAATACTTATTCTTAAATTTATTTTAATTTATTTTATGCGGAAAGATGTATATCAATTTGCGGTTTATTCAACTTTTGTTTAAGTTTCTCTCTTCATTTGCTTCATTTAATTCCTCTATAAATTCACCTGAGAGTGGTACTTTCCTGCAAGAAGTCTGTTCTCCCCGGCAATGGGAGGAAAATTGCTGCATAAATTTGCACCTTCCAATGTACTTGCAAATGCCGTACTTACGTTGAATTTAAATCATTTACTGTATCCTGAGAGTAGCTTTAAAAGATCGGCGATCAACTTTCGTGACACTTGAAATAATCTCGTTCTCAAATTGCTTAGCTCGGGAAAGAAGGACGCGTTATGCTTTTATTTAAATACCAGAACCGGTACAAATGCAAAGTGACGCATTTAGCGAGTACGTGCTTTGATTGTAAACAAAAATTTACTGTAAATCTGCGCTTCGACAAAAAAGAATGAAAAATTTATTTTCTCGATACACTGGTTTTATAATTTTATTATTAATATTGCTAATTTCAAATTAAATTTACCCATCCCTTTTTTATTTATACGTTAAAAGAAATGCCTGAATTTATTTATACGTTAAAAGAAATGCATGAAACCCCTGTAAATCACGCAAAATTGCATCCCGATCGTATTACGTAGTTCGGCGCATCGATAAAAAATTTAAAAAAAAAAGGATTTGTTTTCTTAAATTAAATTTTGGAAGCTGGTTTATAAATGAAGTCTAGAAAAGATAATAGCACGGCGCATCGCGTATAGGCTATAATTAACCTGCGGCTCTTTTTATACGCACGAGGAGCCGGCACTAGAGATTACGCAGTTAAAAATTGATAATGGCAAGTCCGAGCATAATCTCAGAAGCTGCCCAGTAAATTACGAGCCCGGCTTTCCCGGCAATCAAGGCAACGCCGTGCCTCTCGAAAGCCCGATTAAGCCAGCCACCTCCCGACCCCCGAGGAAAATTATTCACATGTTCTCTCCAATAAAAATATCACATTCCTCTTCCACGATATACGTCCGGTTCCTCCTACACATCCCGCATCAGCACTATATATGTACAACATAAACATACATAAATCCAATCCCCGATATATGCAGAGTAGAGTGCACGAAAACGCGAGAAACTCGTGAATATCGGGGACTCGCGCTCGGCATGTAGATCAAAAGATTGACGTTTCAACGATTTTCTCCGAGAGGCATCGATTCGGACACACCGTGGTGATTTCGCAACGCAACGCGCAAAGGGTATGCACTCCTCGCTCACGCCTGCGCTAAAATTATCGTGGCGCAGCGACGCACGACCCTGACCGTATCCGCGACTGAGGCGAGTTGGCCGGGGTCATAGAGCGCGTACTCCCTTCTCCCTTCATTGAAATTCGCTGCTTCTCCGCTGGATCTTAATTCCCCCGGTATTATACTGGTATTAATTTCGAATCAGACGGTGAATACTCTCCTGAAGGGTCGAGTGAGTTGCGCGGGTTTTCCATTAAATTGCGCTGCTGCGGTCGCGGCGATGTTTAACAAAGATCGATTTTTTTGCGGTCGTATAAATTGAAAATTTAAAAAAAATTTTAAGATAGTAAAAATAATTTTTGAAATACAGATTTTCATTCAATTGTATTTCGTTCATAAATTAACAATCGAAAAAATTTGTAGTATAAAAAAAAATTAATGATTCAAGTTTTCATTAAATTGCGCTGTTGTTGCAGCGATATTTAGGATATAAAGATCAATATTTTTTTTGCTTTCGTATAAATTGAAGATACAAACAATGTACAAACAGTAAAAATAATTTTTACGATATGTTTTATGTGTATTTAAAAGTGTTAAGTGTATCTCGATATTTGATTAGTAATTAAATAACGAGAAGCAATGAGAATGTTTGCCGATTTTATTTACGTTTCGATGTGTCCTAATTATGCCGCTAAAGATCGCGCGATAAAGGATCGCCGATAAAGAAAATTGGAAGTAAATTTCGAAACCATAAATTTGCAAGTGAAATGTATTATAACGGTATAAAATGCACTTTCAGCATTATAAAAGATGAAAGTGGATACCGCAGTATCCACTTAAACTTGCGCACAACAAGAGCTCAAATTGCAATAACATAGTATATTCACATTACGCACCAACAGATTCATTATTTGCCCGTTAAAACCGGCGATTCCCCAACTTTCTTCGAAAGCAGTAATTTTTTTCCAGCATCGCCCCACTATATAATTTCTAATTTGAATCTTGCAGCGCGTTTCATTGCGACCGTCCCAATTATTGCAAGCCAAACGAAGCAGAGTGAACCCGCGCACGGCGGTCCTCCAGAAAATCCCGACAAATTAATTTCGCAGCCAGTTTCCGAACGAGCCCTCGCAGTGCCGCTCTCGGCGCGCCCGGCGCATATTTATAGAAGCTTTTCCTCGGAGAGAGATACTCGCGTCGTCGGGCCCTCGCTATTCTCATGCAGGCGAGCATTAATTTCCAAAAATTAACGTCGCTGCGGCTGCGCCGAGCAAAGGGCGCGCGACCGGCGGAGCAAGTGAGCGCACCATTAAA
This sequence comes from Sycophila texana, assembly GCA_035582955.1. Lineage (NCBI taxonomy): Eukaryota > Metazoa > Arthropoda > Insecta > Hymenoptera > Eurytomidae > Sycophila > Sycophila texana. The sequence goes on along the minus strand of JAWWEN010000009.1, from coordinate 19,739,370 downwards.
AGCGCCGTTTCGTCACGTGTTTCGCCTCGCGTCGGGACGTTTATAGCCCCGCGCATGACTTGGCAATTTTCATTCAAATGAAGGAGGAAGAACCGAGCCGCGAGCTCCGCGACGACTGCTTCACGTCGAAAGTCGAAATTTTCAATCGGTTCGCTCGCTCCGACTGTGTCCGACATCGACGCTCTAAGCTTTTATTTTTACGCAAAATCTACGGTGAGATTCGAAAATAGATATATTTATTCTCGTCACTCTAAAGATTCATAAAATCGTCTATAAAGTGTCCAATTGACAGTGCGCGTTAACTCTATTTAAAATTACGGAGGAATAAAAAGAGCCCGTGGAAGTTAATTACGGGGCTCGACACTTTTAAAGGCGCACATGGTGAATCCCGGGAAATCCTGCTATATAATACTTTACGCGAGAAGATCCTTTTAACATAGAAAAGATTAAATTACTTCCGCTTCCGGGCGATAAATTTATGCCCTTGACTTTTACTGCGATCACTAGTCAGCGCGGAGCGCACCCTAATGATTCGTTATTTTTCAAACGAACCACGCCGAGGTGTATTCCCCTTTCCCCTCTGTACAGCCTCCTTATACGACCAGCCGACAGTTTTGCATCTCAGATTCAAGGCGCTCATCAGCGCAAAAACACATTGACCCTACGCCACAATGACGCAGTCGCGATCTCTCCCAGAGAGAGCGAAGGAACATATATATGTACTCGTGCAAGTATATACAGTACTCACGCAAGCCACAGTCCCCGTTCGAGGCGAGAAAATCCGCATGCAAATGTCGCAATCGGCGAGGGCGATAATGAAGGCGCCTTCGCTTAATCCTGAAATATCTCGGGCGTCGCGTTCGCCGAGCCGCATTATAATCGGCGGGAATCGACCCTTTAACCGCGCGGCGCTCGTTAATTGCCTCGTAAACAAGTTACCGGCGAGCGACTGTAAATCCGCGATTTCGCTCGAATGGACTCCTATATTTTTTAATTAGCCCGCGTCGATTTTCGCCGGACATCGATGATCGGCTCGCTCCAAGGCCGCTTATTCGTCGCTCGCTGATTGCAAAATTATGCCGTTCAATTTATTGTTACGCAAAGTATACCCGAGCACGTTGTATTTAGGATATTGCGTATTAAAATTTTATTTATCGAAACGTTTCCTGATTGTAGGCTCGTATCCGAATGCACTTTTTTTCGCGTCGCTTCTAATCTGTCGTAAACTGTGTAACAGTAAACTTGAATGATGTCCTTTTATTTTACTCTTAAAATACATATATAAAGGACGCAAGTCAACTGATATTGCGCAATTGAAAAAAAATTTTACGACGTTTCATAGTACCCACTTAGCAGACTTCTGCCATAATTTTCTGCACTTAATAATCAAATCTTTTAAAATTCTAGCGCAAAACGGAATTTACGGTCGCGCAGACTCATAACTCCCGACCCTCATAAGTCGCGCACACGTAGAAACACTTAATTTTTGAATACTTCAAATTCAACGAAATAATAATAATAATAATAATAATAATAGACCGAAAGACCGAACTGGAATTACCATCTCATCAATTAAAATTTAAATTACCTCTCCTCATAAATTTTACTATCGCGATCGGACGCGCGTACGTCCATTTGACGAGATCGGAAAAATCGCCCGCGACATAAACGTTCCCACTCGAGGCTCGCAGGATGTGCACCTATATATACGTATTATGGTATATATATATACATACCCGCGCGATAGCTCATTTCGAGCGGCGCGTCGCGATTCGTCGGAACGAGATCGATTCTCGCGATCTGCCGGCCGCCTCCCCTGATTATAAAGCCGAGGCGCGTGGGCACGTCGCGCGCCGAGCGACGAGATCGTTATCCGCGCGAGCGCGCGAGGAGAGGGCCGCGAAATCGGAACTCGTTTTCAGGCACACGCCCTTATCTGCCCGCGCGCGGGATAATGAAAAAAAGTTTCCGCGGGACGATGCCACCTGCTCCATCAACGCGCGCTGATTTATGCGACTGCGTGGGCACTTCCGTTAAAAATTCATCGGCAGATGAAAAATATTTTGATCTCCTTGTGGTTGCGTTTCGTTAAGTTTCTTCGTGCTCGGCTTGATATTCTTTTTCGTCTCGCGCTCTTATAAAGATGGTATGTTGTGACAGCTCTTAAATTAATGTAATTCGTATAATTTTCACTATCTCACGCGTCTACAAGAAACATTCACGGAAGCGCTATAATCCTCTACTCTTTAAAATCTAAGGCAGTATGTTAAAATTGCATTTTAAAATTGAATTCGACTGGTTAAATATAGGCCAAATTTCTGTTTGAATGACGCCAAAATTCGAAACGAATTGATATATATTTAATAATTTGATTTACTTAACGCGAAAGTATTGATGTACATTTAATAATTCGATTTACTTAATGCGAAAGAAGTTTTACGATTGTATATAATTTAATTAATAGATGATCGTTAAGCACCTTTTTAAATCTTCTGAATACTTTATAAAATTTATTTTAATTATAAATATCTTGAAATAAAAAGTAAATGTCATTTTGAGTAATGATCTATTATATACAAAAAGTTGATCACACGGGAAGCGCGGAGATTTTGGTGCAATAAAGATCTCTCATTCAGTTTAAAACAATGCTATTTCTTCGCTAATTTAAACTAATGCTATCTTGGATTGCCCATTCAAGAAAATATTAAGTCGATAAATCGAGTAATACGATTTTATCTATCGTCGGTCCAATTTTTATAATAACTAATTCAACTAGAATTGTAAGTAAATTTGTTTATATAAGAATAGGAACAACTGATTTCTTTTCTAAATTCATCAATCATATACCTTAACGTGCATTTAAACGACCGAGCAAGTGAATATGACATTAATTAATCGACCGACGGAGTGACTATAAAAACTACCCTCTAAAACCGTGTAAAATCTAAATTAAATACCAGAAGAAAAAATTACGCCTGGAACTCCTCCCAGCGCACGAAACTCTAAACAACGATGAGCGAAGACAGTCGCAAGGGTACCTCCATGAGGAGCGTTCGCTATAATATAACAGTAGACGAGGAGCACGCGCGGCGCGTCGGACCGCGGGAAAGCGCAAGAAAAACGAGCGCGCGAGTGCCGCGTGTCGGTCGCGCGCACCCCTCCCACGCGTCAGCCGCTCTAATGGTGGAAAAAGGGTTGCGCATCCTCCGGCGGCACCGCTCCCCTCCCCGCCGCCCCGCGGCTTTCCTTTCGCGACGCCGCTCTCGAGGCGCGCGCGCTAAATATAAAGCCGGGGAAGAAGCGGGCGGTGCGGTATGCGCCGGCTACTAGTGTGCAGTCGACCCCTTCGTACGCCGTCGCGACGTCGCGTTTTCCGCAGCTCCGGCCGATAGAATTCGCCACGACGAGTTGCCCGATTTCGGAGCAGGCGACCACCCGTGCGTCCCGATACTTTGGGCGATTAATATATATTTTTTTATTTATTTTGGATGCATCGAATGTTGCATATTTAAGAAAGTTTATTGCAGTATTTCAAAAAAGATTGTTTTAAAACAGAAGAACGAGATGAGATGGAAATTTGGAGCAATTTCATTTTTCAAAAGAGGAAGATTATAATGCTCGATGTTATTAAAAAAGTACAGTTTGATAAATTCATCGGTTGCACTGCCGTTCCCCGAATTTTAATTAAAAAAGTCGTTTTGAATTTTACCGCTGCTTCTAAAGAAAACTTACCACATTCGCGGGTCCACTTTTTTGTATCGTATCTTTTGTGTTACAATTTTTAATTTAGCGCCATTTAACTGTATGCCAATCAAATCGCGTTTCAAAATGCTTGACGCAACATTTTGCCATCACTTTTTTGAGCGATTTTCATTCCGCTTAATTTGCAGTCTTGTTAATACTAAATAATGTATTAATACTAAATAATGGCAATGTTTTCTTTTCCAACAATCGCGTCAATACGACACTCATTACACACATTATTTTCATGCTTGCGGATATGACTAACTATACAGCAGGGTCCAGCTATCAACCATCAACAAACTCGATGATTTCGCGCTGTCCGATGTGTCACGCGGGCCCAGTACGTTTAACGCGAATTCCGCGCCATCGAAACTGTCACTCGCAAAACATTATAAAAATCACATTGTCACCGCTCGATAAACACCCATCAATTCGACTGTATAAAAGCTATTTATGCCAATAAATATATATTAAACATTAAACACCCATCATAAAAGCCAATAGAAAGGGTGCAAAATCCGTAATATAATCTATCAGGTTTTCGCAGCCGCTGTCACAATTTTTTATTGGATTTGATGGTACCTTTTCTAGCTTTCACCTACCTTGCTTCAGTTGCTTAACGCCGCGCGCCGCCAGACTCCCGGACAGCGTCAGCAGGAGCAGCAGCAGCATCGGTGCCAGGACGACGATTTCCCGATACCTCGAAGCCATGGCTGCTGGTCTCGTCCGCCGAAGCGCTCGCTTCCCTTCGCCCCTTGTCGCAGCAGGGGATGAAGGCGCACGTGGCCCGTCCAGCCCTCAGGCGAGCGGCCGGCACGGCCGCGCGGACTCCGCCGCTGTCAGTGGCATAATCGCCGCGGCCAGCACCATATCACCCTGGGGGCTCTCTCGTTCGTTCGGGTTATACTTCCGATCCCGCGGAGGCGCGGTTGGCTCGGGTCGTGTCGGCTCCGCTGCGCGCAACTCGCACACTTCACTCTGACGCGCGTCACACCAGGAGGCACACACACATCGGACACACCGGCCGAGGCGGCGGGAATCGAGGAGACCGGAGCGCGCGGCTGGAGAACGGGAGGAGGGCCGAGCGAGCGAGCATCCGCACGGGAGCGCACGGTGCAAGCGCCGCGAGCGAACTGAGGCTGCGCGCCGGTCCCCCGAGAGCCCGGCGCGCTCCCTCCCGGCACTCGGCGAGCGCGCGCCGCCGCTGCCCATCGCCTCTTCTCTTCCCTCGGCGGATTCGCGTGGACGCGGCGCCGGGCCTGCCGGACCGGCCCCGAGATGGAATCTCGACGCGAGCCTGGTCAATGGAGGCCCTCCTGCCGGGAGAGTTTCGAGGCACGCGCGTCAGACCGTAAGATCGGTCCTCGCGCGCAGGTGTACGTACACTGGCTTTTACGCACACCGCGGGTCTTCGTTGGCTGCAGGTGAGACTGGAGCGCGAGTCGTAGGCTGCGGGGGAGTGACGAGCGGACGACTGCAAGGGAACGACGGGTGATTAGCGATTTTTTTTGCGATCGATTGTGGTAACGTTGTATTTTCTGTTTTTTTTTTCTTTTCGTTTTTTAACTGTAAGCGTTTGGATGAATAGTTATTGAATATTTGCGCGTAGCTGCTTACGAGAATTAGAAAGGGATCGTGGATACTGTTCCAGTTTTTTTACCGCACTTTTTTTTTTTTTTTTTTTTTTAAAGTGTATATGTCGAGAGACTTTGACATAAATTTGCTCTCTAATTATGGTACTAAATGAATGTTGTTATATTACCTACTGACTAGTAACTTTTTCTTTTAAAGTTTAAAATATTTCAATACCTTTGTACCAATCTAATATGAAATAAAATTTCTCGTGCAATATCAACCTAGAATTATAGACTAAAATAAAGTAGAATAGTAATATTTACTTATTGTAAATTATACAATGTTAACAAATATTGAAATTTTTGTTTAAAAACATAATACATGCAATACTCATTATGAATGATCTAATGTAAAAATAAAAAATCACAACCAGTTTAAATTTAAGGGCAAATAAAAATATAACGCTACGTTGGTAGTATAGTATTTTTTAAAAATCAAGTAAAAATTAATTAATATAAATACAGCCATAAAAGTGAAATCGCAAAAAAATGTATAAGATTTTAAATGACGATATAAAAAATCAAATTAAAATAAAAAATACAATAAATAGAACAATTAAGTATTACTCAAATTATTAAATAATTAACAAATATTGTATAACACTTTTGAAGTCTAATATACATTTATTTTTGTATACTCAATACATTTGAACTTTTATGCGGGCCTACAGTGGCAGGTGTCGGCAAAAAAGAAAAACTAAAAATCAAAAATAGACATTCTCAATTTTCCAATTAGAACCTGATAAACGGCCGCTTAAGCTCCGCGCAACCGTTGAATCATAATTAAAAGCAACTAATCAGGCCGGAAGTTATTTGCCCATTTTTCCCAACATCCGGCGCAACTTTCATTTCGCCGACAGTGCGCGGCCCATCCACGCCGGAGAAAGCAAAAGCCACTCGCAGGTATAGCCAAGGAGCCCTTAAATCAAGTGCAGCTGGGGGCCTACCTGCGCGCCTCGCCTGCCAAAGAAACAATCGGCCGACCTCGCGCTGTTTCGGAAAACACGCTGGGCACAGTCTCGGGGCCGGCTTTTATTACCTGGGCTGCGCGCACCTCAGACGCGATAATCGCGCCTTGCACTGCCCGCCCCTGGAGGGCTGTGTTTATATTATACGGACGCTGCCGGATGCTGCGATGAGTCGAGGCGGGAGCAAAGTAAACTGCCCGGCTTGCTTTGGTTTTTGCAACGATTTACCGTCGGGCACGACAAGCGCAAGTACAGATTTTGCATATACTGCTCTCGAAGACGATTGAATTCGACTGCGGCTGTTGAGCGAGGAGGTGCGCAGATTTTCGCGTACGTATCTTCGAATATTTTTTTTTTTTTTATTTTCTCTTTTTCTTGTATTACAGAGTAAAGTAAAAGTTAATTTTATAATTTAACAATAATTTCGTTTATTATTCAATATTTACTCCCTTTTAATGTAAGAATAATTTCTCTTTTGAAGCGTTATATTAATAATTTACTTATACGTACAAAATTCTGGAGTTATTAGTTTCTCATGTTGTTTCTTATCTTTCAATTAATTTTTTATGCGCGAATGTTTAAGAAAGATCGTTTTTCACGTACAATAAATGTATTTTTAAAATTAGTTTTAATCAAATAAATTTTTTTATTACAATATATTTATTATGAATGTTTAAAAAATAATAATTACAGTGTACATTATATTAATATTTTATGCAACTTTTTTTTTAAATTTACCTTACTATATATCACAGAATGTAATGCATTAATTATTTAAAGTACCGAATGATGAACTGATTATCTTCTTCGACATTATTTTCAATATCGTCTATAATTTTCTCCAACTGGTGGACAATGGTTTGTAATCGATTTTTATCTATTTTTTCTAGTAAGTTATGATTTTTATACCAATAATTCTTGATCTCTCCAGATCTCAACATTTCCATAAATCGTTTCAGCATCTAAAATTTATTGTTAAAATAAAAAATTTTATTAATTTATATTTCTTAATACTATATGCATTTGACAACTCACATATATAAATATGTTCGTTCTTGATGCATATTTGAGTTGATTTTTAAACTCTTCCTTATTAAGCTCATGTAAAAATATCGTTTCTATGTAATAACTCTTTATGTCCCGCCAATCTCGAACATCTCGAAATTTCTAAAAATTGTAATGAAATATGACGACATGCTTACAATCGATATTATTAAATAATGTTATTCTTGCTTTCATCATTCTAATGATGGGTTTTATATGTCCCTTGACCATTTCTTTTTCGTCTTTGTAAAATCCTACTCTCCATAAAAGATTGGGATTTTGAATTTCTTCCGATCTTAAAGGCTTAGCAACCGTAATCCATGTCTTAAAATGAAAAAAAATTATTATATAATTATACTGGCAAGTCAACTAAATGATACTTCAGATTGATATTGAATGATTTAAATTTATTAAAATATATTCCTTTTAAAAAAATACTTACAGCTGCTGAATGAGAAGTAAAACCTCGTAATACAGTATCACGAAACATGAGACATGGAACAAGATCCACTTCCAAATTGACGCCGTTGTTTCTCTTAATTTGCAACGTAAAAGCCGGATTACTTTGTCTGTAACTTATCTGAAATATTTTAATATGAGATATTCGTCTTAAATTAGTTTTAAAGAAGAATATAGTTAAGTATATTAATTTACAATAAAAGACTCTCCATCCAACTGGATGACAAATTTGTTGGATACCTCGTCGTACCTATTCAAAGTTTTTACCAAAACACTTTGCATCCAATTACGAAATTTATTCTGGTCTAAATACGAATCGTCGTCAAGTAAAGTTGACCAAATATCATTATCTCTGCAAATGAATTAATAGTATATTACGTCCTAGTTTCGTACAGTATTTTTCGACATGAGAGCCGCAAAATCAAGTTGAACACGCGATTTTGAGGTTAGAATGGCGAAAAATATAATACGTTAATACATTGAAAAAAATTAACTAAAATGTAATATGTAATATATTCAAGCGACCTTTTTTTATTTATCTGACTAAGATCGGTTACTTTGATTTTTATGTAACCCGGATTACAGGTACTGGGGACGTTCTAAAATTTCGAAATATTTTTTTATTATTTAGTAAAATATCTAATTTATGAGAAGTTTACAAGAATTTTTTTACCTGTAAATAGCGATAATTAATCGGAAGCTTCATTATTAAATTAATGTCATACTCGTCAGGCTTGCTAACTTTCAGGCGCTTATAATAACTGCCCCCGTGCATACAACCACGAAACATTTTTTTAAACATTTTATCACTTTCCGCCATAGCCCGAACGAGTTCATCTAAAATAATCTAAAAATTTTAACGTTAATATTTTTCAGTAATTATATATTAAATTAATTATTTTTAAAATGTATGAAATACAATATTAACCATTAAAATTTGATTATTGATCATTTTTTCATTTGCATTCAGCGTAACGTAGTTTTTAGATATAAACTTAAAAGCTTCGTCGTTATTAAATTTTTTCTGAGATAACTCGTCTCTAATATTCATCTGCAATAAGTCACAGAAAATATTTTTATGCATGTGTTCGTCATCAGTTAAAATGTAAAAATGAATATCATTTGTTTGTTGAATAAATTAATAAATTAATATACATATATATAAAATTTATAAATTGATTGTTAAAACTTAAAAATTACACATTTATTTTATCAACTACTAATTATTACATAATAATAATTAATCCTTTAAAAAATATTCTATACAACGTTGTTTTACTGATAAAACGAATTCGAATAGCGTATATACGTAATATTTCAAAAAGTAACAGTTAATGAACTAATGTAAAAAAATCCATTATTACTTACTTTTAAGGAACTGTAAAAATGTTAGCACTTACTGAAGAAGGAATTGAAACGAGATTTTTCATCTACTTTCCAGGATTCCTCTTTCTCACAGAGTCCGTCGTTTGCCCAAAGAAGACTTGGCATCTAAAATTTTCGCTTCGATTTTGCGGCTATTTTCGCGACTCGATTGAGACTTTCGAACGAAGCTTATACACTGAGGCCTAAACCATCCGTCTCTCAGCGAATCTACCCATACACTGTTTGGTCCAACCATATGAATGTACACTTGAGTACTCGCGCCATCTGACTATTATTTGTTTAATTTACTCTTATCAATTTAATGGAAGAACTTTCACTTCATCTTATCTCGGATGCCTTGACTTCGTGCCTATACATTTGCATACGAAGTATTTATAAATGAGAGAAGTTCTTTTATCAAAAGCGGATTCATCGCCTACGCGCAACTGCGCGTTCCGTTGTTATACGGTCACCGAAAATTCTTAGAAAATTAAATTAAAATCTAAATACGGGATACTATTTCAATAATCGAAAATGAAAACAGATATTTAAATGGAATGATAGGATTTGCGTTTATTATCGATTCGAAAACTGTACGTATACTACACAGTCATCACACCAGTCTTTTTTATAAGTTATTTCATTATAATGTTACATATAAATTTATTTTAAACCACGTTATTACATTATCGGGACTTCGCAGTCATTCTATGTGTGTTTATAAAGTTTACTGAAATTCGCACCACATCCCATATGTGCTAGAACAGCAAATCCTTTTTTATTTTTTTATTTTTTTTTTATTACAAACGCACATAACACTCGTGCAATATCTTAGAAATTTGCTTAATTAACATTCGTTTGCTGTGTAAATGAGGTTTCCGTCGTTGCTATGTTTTTCTTTTTTTATTATTATCTTTACAAAAGTATTCAATTTATACAGTTATTAAAACTATACGCAAGTATAAGCCGAGCTTTTTTTTTTAATTAGCAAGAACAAATCTCAGTATTTTAATGAACAAGCGAATCGAGGACTTTCCATAATGTGAGATGATTTAATAATAAATAAATGTAGAGGATGAGAAACAAGGAAAATAAATGTAAAGTGTATTTGTAGTTTCTTTGTCTACACGTAAAAATTTTATTATTACTTTTTTTTACAAGTGGCAGCGTTTATTCGGCCGTCGAGCGAGTGGCTCCGTTAGCCGTACGGCGTATATTCATTAACGATCTACAAAATGCTTTAGTTTTTTTTTTTTTGCCTACTGAAGGAGCGAGTGTAAAATAAAAAGTAAAATGGGGATCAGTCTCATCATGCGAACTGAGTTACGAGCAACAATTAAATGCGAAGTGACTCGGCGGGTGGTTGTCGACGATATCATTCGATCGAGTTTCTCGTTACTTATTTTTAGTCACCCCGTCGCAAAAGAATAATTAAACTTAAGTGATAATCTTAAATACTTAATTAAAAATTCGGTGAATGATAAAAAAAAAAAATCTGCTACCGATTGTTTATAGTTTTTGATTGTTTCGAACGCGATGCAGAATATTGACTCCGTTTATTATCTGTAAGAACCTCACGTTTTTTTAATGGTAATGTCGCGTATCATTAATTACTGTCTTCGGCAAAGTTGCTATTGTAAATTTGTTAGTAAAACGTTATTTTTTATTATTGAAAAATAAAGGAAAATGGACTACTACAAAAAGTAATTCCACGATTTTTAATGAGATTAACTGTAAGTGAAGAAATTAATTTTAAATCTAAGAAAATTGATTTTTGTACGAAATTAAAATAAATGTCAAGTGTTCACAGTACACACTTCATTCGCATTAATAGAAGAAAGACATTGCGGTACTTCAAAAATTCTGGAATCGCTCCCGAGCACAAAAACTCCTTCACAGTCGACTCCGATACTTATAAAATATAATCGCATGAAAGAAATACAAAAACAATTTTTTTACTTTCTGCGAACGTTGACATTGCTATTTTATTGTTATTAATCGCGAAAGGTATTATTATTTATAATTGAATTTTAAAAAGAATGTTAAAATTGAAATTAAAATGCGGTCTTTTATCATGAAATGGTTCAATCGAAGGATAATTAATTTTGCCTACGTTCACAGAGTATCACACAAAAATTCCTTTACTTTTCGCTCTTGCAAATTAAAAAGTTATCGGCAGTTGTATCGTTGGTGGTGGAAAAAGTCACTATATGTATCACTTTGTAACGAGACAATTTTTCATTTTCGTGTTATGCTTCGCCTAACTTAATCTTAATTTTTTTTTTTTAAATTCCTGCACGTACACTTTTACTTTAAATTTTGTCTCATTCACTTCAGTTATGTACAAAAGTTCGGTCGCGCAAACTAATTTATAATTACGATTGATCGCAGTAATTTCCAACTAATCACTAGGCATTCAAACATTTACAAACTCACTTATTTACGTTAATAACACTCCAATAGATGCTGAGGAAAATGATGTTAAATTCATTATTTCTTTTATTTAAAAGAAATAAAATGTCAGTTTTTTTAAATCACAAAAAAAGCTTCAACGAAAAAAAATACATTTTGTTGCGACGATCGAAGTCTTGTTTGAAAAATTTTTTTTCCGCTATTCAGTCATGCATAAGTTTATCTAATAAATTAGTAGATCTACCGTTACTTGTAGCATCTTAGTAAAACCTATTGCGTACATAAATTTGCTAAATATGTATTGAAACTTCAATATTATTTATTCGAATTAATTCGACCTCAGAACATCGACCGTCCGAATTACCGATTTGTATGAAACTTACTTAAATCGTCTGAGCTATTTTACAAATACTACTAAAAACATTAACCATGGAATCAAAATAAAGGTGGCTTCTTTGATTATTGATTGGTAATAGAAAATAATCATTAAAAATTTCATCCAAATCGGAGACTAGGCAGTGCGACACTCAACAGATCAATTTGCTAGTTACAAAATTTTGTTAAACAAAATTTTAAAATCTTAATTCCATCTGACTTTAAATGAATTCTTAACTATAAATTTTTCTTTGAACAGTTAGAAAGAAAGAATAATAATTCTTTCACTCATCGCTTAGAATCAATTCCAACATCAGAACTTAAAAACTAGTTACCCATTCATATCCATTACACTTATCACATACATGCATTCTTATAAACTTAAAACCTCATACAAATGGTAGCATGTATGTATAACTTATGTATACTTCGCTACATATGTATAATCATATTTAATCTTACGTGTAAAAAATGAATCAATATTTACATATGATACTGGCAGTAATTCATCTAATTTCTCGTGCACATCTTTTTTCCATATTGTAGCGATCTCAAACGAATTACAGATTTTCTGGTAAAAATCATTGAACAACATCGACAATAAGCCGCAATGATTTGTCTTTGACTACTTTTGTCACAAAGTAAAAGATCGCTGATAAATACCTACACGTTTTTTCATGAAAAATCGAGGCAAAAGCTCAATACGTACTGTCGCAATGCGATTGGTGTAAATGAATTTGCTAAATTAACGACGTAAACCGTTCTCGAAAGCCTTTGGGATTTATTAATACACTACCTAACAATTAAGGCCTAAATTTTTATATAATAAGTCTTTGCAATTTATAATTTTTTTTTTAATAAAAGTTGCATGTGGCTAACAATTTACTCGTTATAATTATGTCATAGCCACGTAAAACTATCCTGAGAAATTTCGTGAAAAAGTTTCGCAGTGATTTTTTAAATACGTCCTGACAAACTCCAATTTTAATCTTAAAATATATTAAAAAATTAGACGTAAAAGAACAATACTTGGTATTAGTTAAATCTAGCAAGATTTGTAAATTTGGTTTTAAAGTAAAGAAATTATATTTATAGTCGCAATTGTCACATGCCCAGTCGACAGTAAAACACGCACAAAACTTTTTCAACTTTTCTCAGTGAAATAGTATTCATTTTTTTTTTAATTTTGAATTTCTTTCTTTCTTTAATGTTACTAAAATTTACACGTATTAAAACCATCATATTTCTTTTTTTTAGGAATCAGTTTACGAGCCGATTACTCGAAGTACTGCGATGCAGTGGCTTTAAAGTTTCGTCACTCTTTTGTCAAAACAGATAGTTTATAAATCTTTGCTTAAAAATATCTCCCCTAACTCTCAATCAGATCAGAATTAACTTTGGTCAATATTCGCAACGATGTAAAATTACACATAAGCGCCGCAAAAAGTTTGGCAAAGGTCTTTCAAGCTGGTTTACTTTTCTCCACTCATCCTTTTTTTCCCTCAATAAGTAAATTCGTGCTAAGCCTATGCCTCAGAGGTAAACTTACAATGAGAAAAAAGTCGTAAATAACAATCAAAGCTAATAAAATAAAAAATAATTGAAAAATAAATGAGAAATTAAATCGCTGCTTGATACATCCAGCGGTTTTTTGCTCTCTACAAAGTATAAGATAGTAGTTTGGCAGTGACCATATCGCTTTTTCTTCTGTTCGTACTCCCATTTTCGTTCATTTTTCTTAATGTACGTAATATACACATTTAATTCTACGCTTCCTAAAGAAATAACAATATTACGCTTACTAATACAGAGTTCTGCCGTGATGCACTTTGTCGTAGGTAAAAAACGCTTTCGGATTCATGTAGCCGGTATATTCGTTACATTAGAAAAAAAAGAAAGAATAATGCTGAAGCAACAATTTTTTTTTTTAAATTAACGATCTTCGATTTCACGAAGATGCGCAGAGGATTATCAAGTACCTCGAGGTAAACATGGCAGTTAGTAAAGACTTCAGAGTAGAAAAAGAAGAATAAAAAATAAGCACAGAAAAGAGGTCAGTTGAAAATTTCGAAGAGTTTCTTTAAAGTCTTTTTTATCTTATGTTGCGTATCACTGTTAAAAATAAACCTTGTATATACTTTTCAAGTAAATACTTCGCTTTTACGGTTTAACGTTTAATGATTTTATAAAACTGGTCTTGAAAATACTTTAAATTCAAGATAATTTTCGCTAACTAATTCTAACATCTTTTATACTTTTAATTCTGAACATAATTTCAAAAAGACTTTAAAGTTACCCTGAATCTATAAATTACATCGCAGCAATGAAATGTATTGTTCAGTCAACTTGAGGTTGGCAAAACTATTCATAATATGAAAATGTAAAATTTTCAATAAAAATCGTATACAAATAAAAACTCGACGCAAATCGTTATCTAATAAGCTCATACGTATCAGTTCGTAAGCATTTATTTTTCTTTGTTTAATTCTGCGTATGTAAATATTGAAATTAAGAAAACGTAGCATTAGTACAAATTCCATTTTTTACAAGGGGTAGTCTTTTGGTTGAAAAATTGTTTACGTTAGATCTCGATATTTTGTACATTTACGTGAATATTGATATTTTTAAAATTCGAAGTAATAAATATGTATAGCGAAAAAACATCTAGATGTATTTAAATTGAATTGGACTTAAATGTCGAATCAGCAATGATCCGATTATGATAACCGAAGACTACCCTCTATAGTTGTATCGAAAAATAATCTTCACAGACCTAGTTCGATTCTATTCACGTTCGCTATTAGTTACATACATACGTCTAATTTTAGAGGAACAACCGATTTTTTTTATTTCCTTTTACTTATTGATTCTTTTCTCCTTATTAAACTTTCATTAGGGGAATCGCTCGGGTTACATTAAAGTTCAGTAACGCAGCTTTAACTGACATTTTGTGTAGGTCACTTTTGAATGTAAACCAATCGTTTAGAGTAGGTAAAAGAATTAACGATTTGCGATTGCAATTGAATGTTTTTGTAAAGATTCTCTTGAGATTATTTTAATGGATTTCGCAGTGAGTACGTGGACGGTACGAATGCATTAAACATTATGAAAATAATATGATATTTCGCCTGCGATAAGTACACTATGTATGCAGATATCCAGAAACAACGAAATTTTTTTATGATATAAGTTTCCAGCAAAAAGTTTGTAAATCGTCGACCAGCGACGAATTCATCGCACAAACTGTATATCAGGAAATCGTCAATCCACATTGTAAAGACTTTAACGCACACTTTTCATTATTACATTAGCTTTTTAATAAATTCAATACCACGAAATAATGGCTTATGAATGAACAGAAATTATTTTATAACGAAAAATGCTTTAGTCATTTGAAGAATCTTTGCAAAAACATTCAAAATTATAATTTACTTTAAATTGTATCAATTAAAACCGTATCGAATATTATCGAAAAAGCAGTGCAAATAAATACATATCATCGTATAATTAAATATTAAAAAACATATTATTTTAGAAGTTCTCGTCCAGTAATAGATTTCTTTCAAAGATAAAAGCAATATTTATCATTCATGACTTTTTTTTATAAACTTCAAAAGATCTTTTCAAGTACTTCGAACTATAAATGTAGCATTGAATTGACAGTTTACTTTTATCCTCGAAACCAATCATTTACCTTTCATCGACATCACAAAATAAGTATTCAAAAGTAATAACTAACACAGAGAAAACAGAAAAGAAACAGGAATGAAAAAAGCAAAAAAAAAGTAGAAGCTACGTACTCAACAAAAAGCGGTAGTACGTATAACATAAATTCCGATGAATTTTAGAAGCGTTAGGTGGCCGGTCCCTCCCACTCGATGAGATACTGAGGGACGCCGTTGGGCCCGTTCCGCTTTGCCCTGACAAAGAACTTCTCCCCGGAAGCTATCCTATTCGCGGCTCCGAAGTAAATGTTTACGGAGGACTTGAGGTCATCTATCGATATGTCCGGAGCGTTTTGCTTGACGGGCGAACATTTAGCCGGTGAGTTCGGCACACTGCTGCAGTTGCCGCAGCCACCGGACGTCTGTTGCGGTTTCCTCGCGGTCGACAGCGACGAACTGCCGTTAATATCGGCCGGGAGGATCGGCGGTGGCAACAGCTTGTCGCTGCTGGGAATGCGCTGGCGTAACCTACGCCCGTTCAAAGCATAATCCACGTAATTTCCAACCTGTTGTTGCTGCTGCTGCTGCTGCTGCTGCTGACTCGAAGACGCCGAATTGTTGAAGGAGCTCCGCAGATTGCGGGCGAATTCACTATTTTTCACTTCGCTGTTGCGCGCCGGCAAAATCGCTGCAGTTTTACTAGCTGTCTGCTGATAGCCCTGTGATAACTGATCCAAAAAAATCTTTTCAAAATGTATTCATTACCCAGAACGCATCCATATATCGATACCACTGTTTTAACTCTACAATGAATCTTTTAAAGTTTTACCAGAAAACTTGAAGCTCACTCTCTAAATTTAATCCACTGAAATCTCACTGAATTTCAAAGCAATGAAATTTCACTGTTTTTCAGTCAAAAGTATGTCACTCTTCTGAAGTTCAGTGGGATTTCAGTGGATTAAATTTAGAGAGCACGCAACAAAAGCAAACAAACACCGTAACAAGCTTCAAACAAGTAGTTAGATAAAACAAAAAAAAAGAAAACATTTCAGTAAAAGAATCAGAAAGAAGCTAACCAGTGTTTGATGTTGCGGGGGTCTGCCTCGCCTGTGTTGCCTCCTCCTCTTCACCTGGCCATTACGATCGATGATGATATCCTTCTCGGACAGCTGCCTCTTTGTCGGGCGCACAATCGGCGGCTGCGATATCACCGGCGTCAGGGGTAACGGCAGCGTTATCGGGCACTGATTGAAGACGGGCGCGGCGGCGGCTGCGACGCCACTGCAATTCGGTCCGTTGATGCAGCCGACGCCCTGGTTCTGACACGTGTTCGAGGCAGGCGCGACTCCGAGCAGCTCGCTGAGATTGCGGAAAGGATTGTTCTTGCCTTCGAAGTCCTTGGGCGGCGGGATGAAGGAGTCGAGGGTGCCGCGGGAGCTGGTCTCGTCGCCGCTCGTGTCGGCGGGCGTCGTCGGCGTCGCTATCTGCAGCGGCTGCATCAGATCGATCGAGCTCGGCACGCTCAGCTCCGATATGGCTGTGCTGGTGGCCGGCGGCGTCGGCGGTCCCGAGACCGAGGTCGGCGGCGTCGGAGGCAATTCCGCTGCCTCCGCGTTGCTATTCCTATTTTTGTTCTGCAATTCACATGCCTCCGTGGAGATTAGTATGGTCGTTCTCGCTTACAGCACAGAGTAATGAAAATGAAGATAAAAAACATTGTCTACTTTTCTGACGTCCGCTTTAAAAGTTAAGGTTAATTATATAAAACACATGTGTAAATATAACCTATTTTTCCGAGTGGTATCGCTAGATCGGGAAAAATCTCGTTATTTCTAAAAGTTCTTCGTGGGTACTTGCAGGCGAGTATATCGATTGCACAACCGTGAACTTATAACTGATATAATTAATGAGAAATTAAACATTATTTTACGCGTTTGAAAATCAAAATAATTTGTCAATCGCTTATCAACATTGATCGTACTATGAATGAGAAATGAATGACACGTTTACGTATGATATTGTTCTGCAATATTTACCTTTGTAATAGCATTCTTTAACAATTTTCGTGCCTTCCAATACCTAGCCACTCTGAGGACCTGTTTCTTGGCTTCGGCGTCGGCGATGGCCTTATCTCGCTTCTTTTGCTTACGCAGCAATCTTTCGCGCGAGTTACCGAGCGCCATCAGTCGTCTTCTCCTTTGCACGCTAAGCTTAGGGAACGGGACGGATTTCTTTACGAAGCCGCCTCCGCTGTATCTACAATTTTTTAATTAAATATGTTCAACAACTATTCTAAATTGCAATAGCATGAATAGAGAATCTTAAAACTTAATTATTATTATATATTTTTATATAAAATGATTTAATCTCTGTAAGAAGTCTACAAAGCAAAGATCTACATAGCAATCATCTACAAAGCTTTATATTATTAATTAAATCAATTAAATCAGAATTTAGAAGAACTTTAAAGAAAAGCAGTTTTAATAAAAGCTTGCAAACCAATTAAAGCAAAATGAAAATTGATTTTCCTGTATACCTGTCTCTCAAAGTCTGTGATAACTGATTGGTCGGACTAGGACCACAGCTCTGGTCAGCCTCTGTATTTTGATAGATTGTACCACGCATAACTACATCTGATGGATTTACAGGTATTTCTAAACTCTCTGCCAAACTCTGTTTTAATGTATGTAATTGCTTTGTACTTTCTGGCAAAGACAAAGGCCTAAAAAAAATTATTAATTTTATATTCATTCTTATCAATTTTATTTTCAAAATTATAAAAAAATGTCACACTTATAAAATAATTTGATACAAATAATAAAAAAAATTTCTAAATGGCACAAAAAAAATTTAAGTAAAATAGTTGTTTTCAATTACATCAGTGTTACCCACCCAACAGTCGGGGATAGGAATTGCAGTCTTTTATTAACGCCCCAGCAACGTCTGAGAACAGAGTCATCGATGACACCAGTTGCAGGAAGATTAACAACAGGGCAAGGTGGAGGCAGCCTCACTCTCAAACCCCAAATGGTGGTTCGCTTTTTTATTTCTCTACCGCATTTAAACCTATTTCTATTATTTGTTAGTATAGCGAGTATAGACTCCGTACGGACCTGTGCACTTACGTCACGCATCTATGAAAATTGATTATTTTATTAATATTTTCGTAAAAGCAAATATTTCACAATAATTTTGGAATGATTTGAATTTTACTCTACTTACTCTGGGTGGCAATTGGAAAGTATTCCAATTGTCATTTGCATAAGGAATTATGATAGTTTCAAAGTCGTAGTACTTCTTTGCATTGTACACTGTGAGATTGTACAACATTAAGTGCACAAGGTCTACCCATTTTAATTCTAATCGACGTACAAATTCCTTGCCATAATTGCACATTGAACAAACAAACACGTAAAATCTGAAAGACAAAGTTTTCATTATCAAAACACAAATTTAAAAAGGTGAAAAGAGATAATTAAGCATACCTGTCTCCACTGTAAAGAGGGTAAGATAAACAGCCAATACATTTTTCATGGAACCACTGTTTGCAGCGAGCACATTGCAACATTTGGGTATACCATTCACCATTCAAACCGCAGTAACAGTATATTTGTTCAGCATTTACTCTATGATGTGAATCCCAATTTAACATTTCAGGCTGCATAAAAAGTTAAATTTTCTCATTTAGTATGCGTTAATATTTACTTTTTATAAAAAAAATTAATCTTATAACTTACATCATACGGTAACTTTGTTTTATCATCTGGTGGTGGAACCCGTTCATCCCTGCCACTGCATACTTTTCTGATGTTTGGTTTGACCATGGATTTTTTAATCTCTTTTGGAGGTTTAGGTTGACAATCAAAGCATTTCTTGCATTTCCAATGTGCATCTGAGAGTGTATCTTCTTTCTTAATTTGAGGCTTTAAATGAAAAAAGTATAATTTAAAACTTTGAAATTGAAATTCTTCTAAAATATATTAAAAAGATAGTAAATAAAAGTAAATAAAAAATGAAATTATATACTTCATGACAAAACTGGTGGTATCCTCGACCGCATTTGTCACAGGTAATAATGTCATCATCAGTTCTAGGTTGAGACCTTTTACACAGGACACATGTAACATCAGATTCTGATGCTAACTTTGTCAACTCTTTGACTGATGACCAAGAAGATGTGTTATCCAAAAATTTGACAAGACATCTTTCTCCTGCCAGGTCCACCTATTATATTAGAAAAATAATAAATATCATAAAAAAAATGCACAGGACATGATTAAAATTTAGAAAAATGTTCTGATACATATTACAAAAATTAATAATATATACCTCCACAATCGTTCCAAGATAAAATTTTCCATCATTTTGCTGAAGAAGAACATCTTCACCGTGAACAAAGCCAAGGCGCTCCCTAGTTGTACTGTCTGGTGACGCTGAACTATCTTCAGACTCTGCCATTTTCTAAGTTATCTAGTAAATAAAAATAGTACTATAAAGTAATTCTATGAAAAAAATTATTGGCAAAAATAAAATAGTTTTATGAATTAAGTAAAAATATTATAGTAATACCCAGTCTTAGTTATCAGAAATATAAATCGAACTCAATGAGATGTTCATGACATAAAAGTATGAAATTTACTATTTTTCTTTTTTTTTAATTATCAAGTTCACCATAACGTATTGATTAATAATTATTTTTTAATGGTTCGATTTATATTTTGAAATTATTATATTTTACTATAATACTACAATCATTAAATTCATCATTGTATATAAAAAATATAAATCATTATAATATCAAATGTTTAAAAAAAAAACCAAATACATTTCATATTTATATTTCAAGCCTAATTGTAAACAAGGTAAACAATTTCAATTGGGAGAAAACTAACGAATACAATATCAAATAAATATTGAATCCATTAGACCTGTATAAAAACTAGATACTGAGTCTCCCAAAAAATATATTTTAAATGTTATAAAAAATAGCTATAAATTAAATTTAATAAAAAAAATGTTTCTACAATTTAACTAAACAGATTTCAGCATTTTGAACCCTCCGTGTCTCCTCTGTGTCAGTACCTGTTACAATAAACTTTTTCCGAATAAAAAGTCACTTCATTGATAAATAAACAGCTTATTATAATTATCCATACAAACTCCCGGAATTCATATCCCTCAAATCATTAGCAAATGTACGTTAAATCCTCAAAACCCCAACTAAGAAGCCCTAAACTCCCAAGCTCAGTCCGGAGTCCACCCCAGCTGCACACCCTGGCAGCCCCAGGTCAACAAACCATCCCAGCACAATCATCCACTCCAGTAGCCCGAACCGCGACCCACGTACCGCTCAACTCTCCGTCGGTGGCTCATAAAACTCCGTCCAGGCACCTCATGCTCCCAGCGTTCGCGTGTCAGCCCAAGAGGTTCACCTCAGCGCTCGTCGGCCATTTAGACGTTGCGCTCGGCGAGTCCCAAGACTTCCAAGGGCGCGAGGGGGCGGGCGTCGTCTCCGCGCGATCCGCGGGCCCTGCACCTGCCGCGGCTCGAAGGCGACCCTCTGATCCTCGACCTCGACGACGTCCTCGCGCTGCTGCGGGAGTGAGGAAGCGGGGGGAGGGGCAGCAGCGTCCCGGAGCGCGGTGGGCGCACTCGGAGCCGCGGGGCTCAAGGCGCGGAGAGGCGACGAGGGCTCGCTGTCTGGCTCAGACGAGGGGGCTGCAGGCCTCGGCCCGGGGCCCGCTGCAGCTAAGCCTGGCGAAAGTTCCTCGAGCCGCCGCCACCAGCACGTCCGCCATCTTCGTCGGGCCGAACCGCTGCTGCTGCTGCTGCCGCTGCCTCGCACGGGACACTGCCGCTCGGGCGGCCGTGAGCCTGTGTGGGTACACGCAGGCTCGCGCGAATGCCTGCCTATTGCCTGCAGCCTGCCTTATACACGCAGCGCTGCCTGGCCTGCTCGCGGTGTACGCGCGTATGTGTGTGGCCGCGCGCGCGCACACACACGAACACACGGGCGGGCGCCAGCCCAGCGAGGTTAGGCTGATTCCGCAACGGCGGCAGGAGCGAGCGAGACTCGTAAAGATGGCCGCTCGAACCGTCGCCGCCGGCCGAGCCGCCGAATGCCGATACCGCCGCGAGCGCGGTATACCTACGTCGCTCTTGGAAGACGTCGGGAGGGTATGTAGGTAAGCGCCTCCGCGCTCGAAGATAGGATCCGGAGGTGCAAAGCACCTGGATATCGTCGGGAGGCTGAACGGCTTGAGGGATTAAGAATGACGGGAAGAATTTTACTGCAGCTGTTTGAGGGCTAAGCATTCTTTTCTTCACGTCATCGACTTATTAAGGACTACTTACCTGATATATATGATGATGTGTACACGATTGCGAAGAGCTGACCGCAGATTTGTTTACATCGCTTTTACCGCGGTGTTTATGCACAAGCGGATTTACTTAGCTGAAGAGTGCATTTTTTTTTAATTTTTATGCGAGTACATCAGAGCTATTTTAAACAGTGGTACGTATATATATTACTGGATGCATATTTGACACATTTCGAGCAGAACTTAGGCGTTCGCGTCAATTAATGTAACAAGTTCTGCGGATTGCAGGAAAAGGCTATACGCGTCATTCCGCGGAACTAATTACATCAATTGGAATCTTCCAATTGATAACAGCGTTAATTTCGATTCCCGAAAGTTACCGATTGCTGGCAGCGTTTTTTCTGCGAGGGAAGCCAGTATTTCTTCGTTTCTGCGTATATAAATCAAACGTGAAAGGCTGGGGCCTTGTTTGCGTATTCATCGTCCCCTTTCAGCCCTTTTTGTCCGCTTCGAAATCTGCAAAGTTCATTGTCCCTTTTTCTGCGTTCTTCATTTCTTCGCTCGGACCGTATAGTGGCTCGAGACGACGCTACGCGAAGCGCATATATATCTTGCGATGCATGATCAGCTGGCCACTCAGTCCGCTTGCTCGGCCTTTGAAAATAGGTGAGTTGTCGTTTCTAATTTTCACAAGAGAACTACTTACGACGTATATGCATGCCTACCGTCGCTAAATTTTTCATATCGTTCGAGGTGCATTCAGTGATCTTATTAAAGCACTTTATAGATTTATGTAAATTGCAGTAGTAGTCAGTCAAATTAGCAATTTAACGCAAATTAAAAAACTGGCATAATTCTTTTTTCTTAATTTTGATTATCATTTAATTATTTAATAACTGTGCTGAACGCGTAATTTCCATTTAATACTGAAGTGTCAATGTTATATGAGCATGTGATATATATCATACTTCGAATTAGTAAAATTAAATTTTGTTAATAAATTTTATTTTTTTTACATTCTAGTTCTACAAAAATGAAAAATATAATTTAATAATTTCAGGAATGACGCCAGGATGTTGAATTGCGCAAGAAAATGATTGGAGCATTACTCGTATTTTATATATACGCTTTCGTCGAAGTGAAATGACTTTACTACGAATTAAACTGTTAAGAGGAGTTCTAATTTTACAACAAAAAAGATTTATTGCTTTCCTGTCAAACCAAAATCCAGTAGAGTAAGTAAACGCAGCCCTTGTAAATTTTTTGTTTCTGTTTGTTGTATATAGACGATAAAAGAAGAATCTTAGTAAAACATTCTGTAATGCAAGAAGCGTGAGAAGGTCGACTTACTTATCAACCAGAAATCAGAAAAAATATATTTACATCGCAGTATCAATGTCAAACTTATACAAAAAATTAATCTGTAGAAAAAAATAGCACAAATAATTTCACATTGCGACTTCAATGCAATTCTTAGCAAGCGCAATTCGTGAGACTGTCGATTCATTTTCACCTTTAGACACACGCAGATTCAGTCTCATAATTTAAAATTCTAACAACAACGAACGGTTAACTGTAATAGGTAGGAAATTTTGGTAAAATTTACAAATTAAAATTATTATCATCATTTAAATCGGTAACTTCAAAATTTATAGGAATTTCGAACGATCGCGCGGAAGTACGAAATGATGCAGCGAATGAAGGATTTCACATATATCTTCCTCAAATCTAGTATCGCTTAACAATCTAAGAAGAAAAGTAAGGAATGACTATGGCAAATCAATGAATCAGGCAAATTTGATCGAGGCCGCAGAGCGGCAGTGAGGCCCGACGTCCGCACGAAAAGGTATATAATATACGGGGGACCAGCGGCCGCGGGACCCGAGCAAACAGTCGGGCGTACGGCGCACGGCGTAAAAATGGATAATCGCGGCGAGAAACTCGTCGGTGCGCATCGAGCAGGCCGTTTCAGTCGGGGCTTTAGGCGACACGCGCGTCGCTCGTAGGCGCACACGCACGCACACACGCGCCTCGTCAACGCGACGTGAAAAATGGCGACCAGCACGAATCTACTGCTGTCCGATCGCGAGTTGCTCAAAGCGCTCCGTTTAAATCTAATTCCTCTTGCTTTGCCAAAAACTTTTGAGGCTAGCGCATGCACGGAATCTTCTTATCAATGATTCGACAAAATTAATTCATTAGCCTCGCACTTGCGCGGCTCTTTCCGCTTCATTTAGCGTACTCTGCTGCTCTTTTCACGCGACCGAATTTCGACTTCCTTTTAAATATGCCCATTGTTAAACAGTTATTTACTTCTTTCTTATTTAATAATCGAAGCTTTTTTACGGAAGTATCATATTGTTATTTATTTTACTGGGTACTGGTAAAACAATTTGTTGTGTCCGTATTATGCATATGATGGTCATTGTAAGTTATAAATGAATTGTGTAAATGAAATAACACGTATAAAAATTACGCTTGGATTATATTATCTCGGAATCGCTATTTAAGTTGTTAATAATTTTATATATAATTAATTAATTGACTAATATAATTATTAAACTTTGAATAGAAATTAGAACATTTATATGTTAGGCAGATTTGTATAAAAAGTTACTTATAAAAGTAAATGCGCGCATATAAAGCAATCGAAATTTAAAAATGAAAAATATCGGTTATTCGAATGGATCTTTCTCCATTTTTTTATAATAATTATTATAAAAAAATAATTCAATCTTTATATTTCTATAGCAAACCTACTCGCTAGTTTTAATTAATATAATTGACGATTTTCAACGAACGTAATAAATTATCTATAAGGTAATTTTCTGTGAAAATATACGGAAATTAATTTTTGCGTACGCTAGTACCTTTTTCAACTATTGATCCTCGCTTGAAATTCAAATTGATATACAATTACAACTATTAAAATTATTTATTTATTAAATTAAACAAAAACAGATTAATTATAAAATAGGAATAATCATTAAATAATAGTGATACTGCATAAATAATTTGCACTGGTAGTAGTAAAAAAATACTAAGCTTAATCATAGTTTAGTTATCATAGCTAAATTAAAATTTCTTTTAATATTTACTATGATTTAATATATTTATAAATATTTTTTACTTTATTTATCAATTTTATAACTGCACATTTAAATGATCGTACGGTATATATATAATCTATAAATGCATCCGTTACCGACTATAGATATATTATCTGATGGTATATTGCAGAGAAGCAGAATTATAGCAGTGTTCGTGCTGTAGCAAACAATATATAGAAGGTGTAATAAAATATAGTAACTTCAAACGTCACGCTGACCCAGCGTTTACACAGCATGCAGTAGCCACTAGCCGGTCAAGTGGCGCTGCGAGGAAAACACATGTGCGTGCAGGAGCAAATGTTGTTATTGTAATTACTGTTTGAAAAGCTCAATTATTTAAAATGAGTGACGGGGAATTCGATTATGACAGCGATCAGGAAGTTTCCAAAAATCATTCGAAACTCGTCGAGACTGTAAGATCACTCGACAAGACTCAAAGGTATTTCAACATTTTTAGGTTACCTTAAGCATACTGAGTATTTAGTTTCAATTTATTTTAATTTTATTTCGTTGTATTACTCTCGATACTTAGAAAAAATTTTTACTCATAATTACATTTAATTTATTTAATATTTATAATTTTTCTTTGTGAAGAGTTAAGAAGCCTGAACGGAGTGAGCCAAGTTTAGAAGTTTCTGAATTTCACTTAGTTAAAAGTGGCATATCGGATTCAGATGCAGTTTTAATTCAGGATCTAACCAAACCCCTTGAGAAGAAAAGTCATCATGCAGATCTTAGCAAAAAAATTAAGGCTACGAAAAGTAAAACTAGTGTTTTATCAAAGCCTTTGGAAAAGCCTGCTGCCGAAAGAGTTTGTTTCTTTTTTACTTTTAAGGAATATAGTAGATATTCTGTTATTTAATCATTGATTTTTTTTTCAGATAAAACGTCAAGTAGGATTTGAAAATACAAGGAAAGAACTTGGAAAATGGAGCGGTATAATAGCAAGAAATCGGACAGCTGCCAGCGTCAGTTTCCCATTGAGTCAGGTGTCTATGAAATTGGTACCTACGGATGAGTTTACAAAAAAATTTCGTTTGCAATCAGAATTGGAAAAGAAACTTGCAGAGCTAGATCCACCAAAAGAACCAGAGGAAGAAAAGGATGAATTTCCATTAACATTAGAAGAGATATTAGAAAGAAGACGAGAAGCTGCTAAATTTCGAGCACAAGAGGTATGTATCTAATAATTTTACTTTTAAACAGACAAATATATTCAATTCATTTTTAATAAAGATTTTTCTAATCAATTACAGAGTTACAAAGTAGCAAAAGCCCACAGGCAGAGAAAAATTAAAAGTAAAAAGTTTCACCGCGTTCAACGAAAAGAAAGAATCAAGAAAGCTTTAAAAGAATTTGAAGAGTTACAAAAAACAGATCCAGAAGCAGCTTTGGAAAAGTTGGAACAATTAGACAGAACTAGGGCCGAAGAACGTATGACTTTAAGACACAAAAGTACTGGACAGTGGGCAAAGAGTAAACAAGTTCGAGCTAAATATGATAAAGAGGTAACTACCAATTCTGCAAATTTAAAAAAAAATGTTTTTTTTATAAAATTTAATGATTTTTACTGATTCACTGATTACAGAGTCGACAAGTATTAGCAGAACAATTGTCAATTAGTAGAGAATTAACTCAAAAAGTAAAAAAAGATGATGACAGTGATGAAGATGACGATGAAGATCAACATGTGCAATTGTCAAGCACTGATAAGGAAAACCCTTGGATGAATGCAGTGAAAACAACTTCAGAAATTGAAGACTTTGTAAGTGGATATCGAAAGTTTTGGGATGAAAAGAATAAAAAGAAGAATGACCAAAACGATATCACTGAAAATGGTGATGGTAATGAGAGCAAAAAGGTATTTGAAGAGCCAGAAATCGTCATACCTGCAAATAAAAACCCTGTAGAAAAAGTCATAGAGGAGTATCATAGTGAAGAAAATGGTTTTGCAGTTGATGATATTTCAGATGAATTAATTAGTGCAAATAAACAAAAGAAGAAGAAAACAAAAACACTACAAAAGAAAAATAAAGATAAGCTTGGAATTAAATCACCGAAGAGCAAAGTAGTCAATAATAAAAAAATAAATGCAAAAGCTGGAACGTCGAATTGGTCAATCTCCCCTGTTGACTCGCAATTAGAAAATGGCGTTTCTAAAACCGACGATAATGATCTTGATCTTGACGAAATGTTCGATTCCGTTGACGATAAATTACAAGAAAAAATAAAAAGGAAACATACACAAGTTGAACGAATGCTCGCAAAAGAGATCAAAATGGAAAAGAAAAGAGGTAAAAAACGGAAAAAGGATGATTCAACAGATGACGTGAAAAAACTTGAATTAAAAGGGCAGAAGAATCTTCGACCCGTGATTGATAAGCCGTTAGACGAGACGTCAAATTCTCAAGCCACAAATGAAGAGTCGCAAACAGAAAAAGGAGCTGCAATTGGCTTGACCAAGCTCTCAACAACCAAGTCAAAGACAGCAGAAATCGATCCCAATAAGTTCATGAACATGAAGCCAAAACATGTGAAAACTATGGTACCAGACGAAGTCGGTGGAGAAGAGGAAGTTTTAGATGATGAAGAGACTGAAGAAAAACAACATGAAATAATAAGCGAAGCCTTTGCTGACGATGACGTAGTAGACGAATTTCGTAAGGAGAAAGAAGAAGAGGTAAACGCGGTGTTCATAAACTCCCTATATAACCATTTTAATTTTTTAACGATTTTTTAATATTTCTACAGATAAAGAAATCACAACCGGAGGATATTGATCTACATTTGCCAGGCTGGGGCAGTTGGGGTGGCAAAGACATAAAAACGTCATCTCGCAAAAAGCGTCGATTTATTATAAAATTCCCCAAGGAAGCGCCACGGAGGGATGAAAACAAGGGTGATGTCGTCATCATTGAGGAAAAATGTCCAAAAATAAAGAATCACCTTGTAAATGAAGTGCCTTTTCCTTTCACCAGCGTCCAAGACTATGAGGCGAGTCTCAGGGCACCGATAGGCCGGGACTTCGTGCCTGAAAAGACTTTCAGCAAATTGGTTCAACCCGCGGTGAAAACCTTGATGGGTAAAGTCATCGAACCGATGAGTGAGGAAGCACTCGTCAAGAAGGTGGATGGTGTCAAGAAGAGGAAAAGACCGAAAAAACCGGCCAGTGAAAATAACTCGAAGAAGCAGAAGTCTATGAAAAACGCGAATAAAAAAATAGGATTCCGAAAAGGAAGCGGGAAAACTATAAAGACTAATTGATCAGTTTCTGTTGTTTATACTTAAGATTAGATTTACGTATGTTATTACGTAAATCATGTATAGTTATGGTTGAGTTGATTGTATGACAAAGTATAAGTTATCAATTAAGTAATGCACAGAATTAGTTCGATTTCTCGATGAATAGATGCGATTTCACTCGAGTAACGTTTTGTTTACAAAATATATCAAATTAAGATAAATTTTTTTTAATTTGATGGTTTCATTTTTTTAATTCTACAAAGCAATCTTTGACTCTCTCGTAGATTTAGTCATAGGTTTTGTTTAAAATAAAAAGAACGCTGATGTTGAAAAAGTATGAGATTGATAGAATGATCAATCATTTTGCATTACAATTTTTAATCTTTGAGCGTTTCTTCTTTACTGCGCCTTAGACGTACACGTGGCAATAGTGCACAATAGTAAAAACAGAAAAACCTATTTTAAAGTGTTAGTTTAGATGATAGATTTGTCATCTAAATTAAAGTTTTTTCAAATCAAATTTAGCTCAAAAAGTTCCACCCACTCGAATTTTAAGAACTTTCTCGAGTACTTATACGTGGAATGTAATGAAAATAATCATTAAGTTATCGAAATATCAAATAAATACTTAGTCATTCATTATCTTATTTGTTACTGCAATATTCCGCGTTGCGGATTTAGCCAGTTATTGTTTTAATTTATGTATTTTTTATCTCAATTTCAGACGTTCCCGATGAAATTAGTAATAAGCAAAATCAGTGTAAAGCATAAACGAAAAAAATTTCGCGATGACGTCATTAGTCGTTACAACTTTATTAACTGTTTTTATGAAATAATTATTTTTCCAATTGGCCTATCGGTGACGATTCGTTGAAAAAAACAGTTAAGTACAGCTAAAAATATATGCGGTTATCGCTATTAGCCCAAGCAAACGATAAACTCATTTTTTATGTACGTCTGGAGTAGACTTTATCACACTCTGCTTACAGTGCTTTAGTAAGTACTAATAAAAACGATTTTTTTTCACCCCAGGCATGAAGTATTCGATCTCCCCCGGCGAGGCAATTAAAACGTGGAGATAGATCTCAGCTCGGCGATGAAGAAAAAAATATAATCGCTTCACGAGAGGAAACAGGAAGATTCTTTTCTTTCCTTCCTTTGAAGGTACATAAAAAAATCTACTATAATTCTAACACACAATCGATATACACCTAATAGTAACTGTATTCTACGTTAAACAATATAAAACACTAATTACTCTACGTTAAAATCTAGGTAAAATAAAAAATATAAATGAATAATTAAGCAAAACGGAAGTAAGCGAATCGCGTCCCCGCGTAAAAGAAAAAACCCTGGCGAGCGCTGATAAACGTACAAAAAAGTCGCGAAATTCGAAAAAGGGGGGGAAAAAAGGCAGGCGCCACTATTGGGCACTGTTCGCGCCTGCCGATTGGCCGGCGCTCAGGCGCGCGCGCAGGTGGACTCGTGGGGGGCTCGCGCCACAATCGCGCACTGGCGCCGCGCGCCGCATACATCCGTCTCTCTCCTTGGCACGGCGATGATGGTGCTCGCCCCTCGGCTGGCACGAGTCATCGAGTGTTCTGCTGCGCGCGGTGTAGTCTCGGCACTCTCGGCTCGAGGCGCGCGCGCGACCGCCTCAGTGAAATCGAAACTGCCGTCGAGTCTGCACCGCAGCACTTGGCCAGGCAGCATCAGCAGCAGCAGCTACATTCAGCAGCAGCGAACGAACACCGACGAACAGCAGCAGCAGCAGCACCAGTGGCTGGCTGTCCCAGCTTCTCGGCGGGACAGCTCCGGAGTCGCATAAAACGCGAGTCTAGCCGAGGGCAGGAGCGCACTCGCGAGCGGGACGTCCGTGTGGCACGGCGAGCTGGTATATAGTGGTCACTCGCGAGGGGGAGACGCGTTTTTTTTTTTTTTTTTTTTTATTTTCTTTTATTACCGCCGGGAGTCAGTGGTGCGCGCACGTGCGCTAGGAAGCGGGGGGAGCTTGCGCACCGGCGGCGTCCAGAGCGATGGCGGACACTGATCAAGTGGTCAAGTCGACGGGCAAGGAGAACGGCGTCGAGGGTGCCGACAGCGTCCAGTTCTTCGAGGGCGTGGAGAAACTCCTGGAGGTCTGGTTCACCAGCACCGACGGCAAGGACAAGCAGCGCGACCTGCGCCAGATACCCCGGTGAGTAGGCAGTGCGGCCCGTCGACCCCTTCGTGCCCTTTGCCGGTATTCTCTGGTGTGCTCGGCGACGAGGGACGCGGGGCTAGCGGGCTTTCTTTGGGTGTGTCGAACCCTCCGATCGCGCGGATTTCACTCCTCGGGGAGAAATCTAATTACCTGCACCCCCGGTTGAGTGGTTCGCTCGCGCGTTGATAAAGTCTATTGTCGGGCTTGTAGCTGTAAGTTGTAAGGGCAGGCACACTCGGAGCGTGAGATTTCGCGTGGAATAAATAGAAAAAAAAAAAATTCGTAGTTTTTTTTTCTAATACCTACGCCTCGGTTGTTCCTGCGTGCGCCCACCTCGCGGGAGGAAACTGCGCATGAATGTCCTTCCGACCTCCCTTTCTTATCACTCCTGCGCTCGCCTATATCTGTCACGGAGAAAAATCCCTGTGCGTCTTGTTAACATTACGTAATTGAAAAAAAAAAAAACAAAGAATTCATGGGAATTCAACAATTTGCCGTGACTAAGTCGCATTTTCTTTTTTCTTTCTTGCTAAATTAATAACCGCTTTACTGGTATGAGTAAACAGTCTATTAATACGGCCTTAGAGTGTACTCGGCGATAAAAGTGCAGTAGAGCATCGAGGTAATCGTTGGAAAGTTGCCGAAAAATTCGTCGATCTATGAGAATATGCGACAAAAAGAAAATGTCAACAAGTGTTTACGAAGGGATCGGTTAATTAGGAATTTAGGATGTTTTTTATTAACAGCTGATTCGCGGATGCGGGCGAGTCGCCCTTTAAATTCACACGCACGGCGAGCGATCGATCGTTTCCTCGTTTTCAAGGTTGCCGTGCGTAAAGTACATTTTCGCGTCTTTCCTTGCCCTCGGGCAAGTTCTGATTGTCGCGCACGGCAGTTCCCTTGACGCTCGGCCAATATTTACCGGCGCTAATGACGCGTTTGACGTCATGCCTGCGGCGATCTTTTTTTTCGCTTTTAATATATCCACAGCGCCTCGATTCCGTCCATCGTGTTGCGGCCCAGCGAGTGATGCGGCTGCACGCCGGGGCGTAGGCATTTTGATTACGTTTTGATTGCATGCCGAAAACGGCATCCTTGCATAAATGTATTCCGACGTTTTTGCATAATTTTATTCAGTCGTTACTACACTGCTTTTTGAGTCATTACTTTTTGTTATACACTGTGGTGTATTTCCATTGTCGGTTAAACGTTAATATATTCAATAAATGCTTCAAAATTTTATTTTTTGAAGTGATACGGTTTAGAATTGATAAAATAAATAGGGCGATCCGAACGAAACAGGTGTTTTTTTTTTTTTTTTTAATAAACACATCTATTATTGAATCTATTCATTTCCGTCGCTATAGAACGTACTGTTTCAATAAAAAGAATACAGGTAAGAAAATATTAACGAAATATTGACAAATTTGTAATAAAATTCTTTATTAAAAAAAAACACCTGGTTTGTTTAGATAATTCTATTTTCTTTATCAATTGAACTCACATTCACATTAAATAAATTCGATATAGTTAATGAAAAGCCAATTAAGTACACTGTGACAGCTGTTTAAATTTATAAATAACTTGGATTAATTCAGCTGCAAACGCCATGCCTTTTCATCATTTATTTAACTCAAGCACGCCGGAAATTTGATCATTAGTTTTCAATTGAATGCCCGATATTTTTGACAGGAAAATTAAATTTTTACCTAACAAATTGACGCTCGCGTATCCCAAAATAAATTTACATTTTTAAAAATTATGTAAATATTTTTTTCCTCTTTCTCTTCGCGCTACCGAAATAAATTCTACGATACAGAATTAAAACTGGAATACTCGAGAATTCCCAATGGATAACGAAAATTTGATAAATCGAGCACAATAATTTTTACATTCCACCCTAATTAAGCGACAATCGTGCGATAAGGGATGTGCTTCGTCAGTATTAATAACTATCAAGTATAAACTAAAAGTCGGTCATTTCACATAACTCGCATTGAATGCGCTTAAATTAAACGCTGATTGAGTGCTATTGCACTGTTGCAATAAATGAAAAAAAAAAAAAAGAAGAAAAAATAAAACTAAACGACATGCGCCGCGGCAGATAAAACTCCGCGCTCAAAGTAGATTTTCCTCTGCAAATAGCTCGCCGGAGGATTCAGCATTGTTCTCGCGTGGTTATTTATGGGATTCACAGAATGCGCTTTGACTCTCGCAAAATATCGATTTCTTCATTGTTCGGGTGTGCGCGCCTACTATAAACTGCATCAATCCACCTGCGCGCCTTACCTCCCATTCGTCAAGGAAAGCACCTCGAAACGGTGATAGTTGAGGGACTGGAAAGGTTCTGCAGCTCGCGAAAACGAAGCGAGAAAAATTCATGAGTGTTCATTTGCATAGGGGCAAAGAAATATACACACACACACACACACACACACACACACACACACACACACACACACACACACACACACACACACAC
>JAWWEN010000009.1:19680087-19699709 GCA_035582955.1 Sycophila texana | reverse complement strand
ATTCTGGTGCAAAAACTTAATAGGATATGCGGTTTCTGCACCCTTTTATGCGGTTTTATGCGATCGTTTCAATAGGGTAAATAACTATTTAGTTGCTATCAGAATTCACGATGATTAGGGGGATCTAATTTTTTCGTGTCGATTTATTCGTACTCTAGAAAATGTATTCAATGGTAAATCAGCGGATTTCACTGGAGGGAATTAAGAGATAATGAATTTTGAGGTTTCTTAGGTTAGAAAATAAATTGAAAAAGAGAACAAATTATTTCGCATTTTATGAATAGTTTAAACAGAGAAAAATAAGACAATAAGATTTTTTTAGAGTTTTGAGCAATGTAGATGCACTGTAGAGCAAAGGTTACTCGATGAAAATACTTTTCGAATTACGTATGCTGACGATCAATCAATACAAAATAGTTTTTTATTTTCTAGAAAATCTCTACCTAAGTTAACGATACTTATATCAAGTATTAATAAAAAAAATGTTAGTGAACTAAAGTGAAAAAATTGACAATAAAACTTATTTTCTTGAAAATCTGTTCAAAACTGAAACTAAGAAAATAGTAAGAATATTAGTATTAATAGTATATTAGTCATTATGCGAAGTATTTAAATTGGTCACGCTTCTTACACATTATTTAAAGTAAATGATCATAACTTAAGAGTAGTTTTCATAATTCAGAATCTAAGGCGATTTGCTCTCTTGACTTGTAATAAAGTTTTGCTGCTCGGTTCCGACAATAATTTCGTAATGAACTTTATCCTCTTTAGAGTTGAGCATTAATTCTTTAAAATTTTAAGGCTTGAAAGGGAAAAAATATTCTAATAAATTATTCTAATAGGTTTAAGGTTTTATATATAAGGCTACTTAATATATTTTTCCATTCGTAATTAAACTTTGTTTAAAAAATAAAAATAAATCCTCATCAAAAGAATAAGATATACTTATGAGAAAGAATATCGTTTAAAATGAAATAAAATAAACATCACTGGAGAGCTGACTTTTAAGCTTTGTTAAATGTAATTTACTCATTTTTTTTATGAAGTTCATATTTCCAAGCCTTCCTTCCGCACCGTTGTTTTTCGTTATTCACCAGAATTTTCAGTGAACAAAGAATTTTTTCGCACTGAAATATACATCTAAATGACCACCTTTTGTATACAGCGGAGTTTCTTGAATTTGCACAATTTTACTATAATTTATTCGTTAAATAATCATAAAAGAAGTCATCATTTTCTTGAATAACTATATATCAGCACAGTTTATTTTCCATAAAATGTATTTCTTCAAATTGCAATAAAAATTAAAAAAAAAAAACACTAAGAACAAATAAAAATATCACAGCTCAAATAACCTTCCATGAATTCAACGATTTCAGCTCGACTCTAGGCTCTGCGACGAATCAAGTGTACCAAGCGTTGGCACAACTGTTGAAGCTGTGCGACGACGTGCTGCTGCACGGCGACCAGTCCTCGGCGCTCGACACGGCCAACGTCACCCACGTGATTGGCCTCGTCGAGGATGCAGTCAAGAACCTCGTGGACCTCGCCCAGGAGAAGATCTCCAACAAACAAAAGCCCGCCCTGCAGACCTCCAGCAATAGGTACGCCACGGAACCACTTCCGACTTTTTATTTCTTTTATTCGTGTGCTTTCGCGCATCTTAATATCTGGGTCGGGAAAAAACAGTGTCTTGAATCGTCCGCCGTGGAAACTTGTTTTAATGCTGATTTCTTTCCGGGCTTCTTTTGTCAGACGCGGCGCCTTTTGTTTCGTTTTCCAGGTGATTTAGATTTAGGTAAATTCCGTGCATTAATATACGTAATTTGTACTTTAAACATTGAATTGTTTAAGATTGTTATAAAGTTGAAAAAATGTTGAATAAGTCCAATTTCAAAGCTGATAGTTCAACAGATAGATCGATGGATTGAGAGGTAAATAAATATAGATAGAAAGATAGATATAAAGTTTGTCCGCCCTTTAGGTAAGGATATACAATATTTTACGTGATTTGCATTTATTACGGTAATTTATATTTCTTATCTGATTGCAAAATGTATAAAATATACATCTCTATATCTCTATCTCTATCTCTATATCTCTATATCTCTATCTCTATCTCTATATCTCTATATCTCTATATCTCTATATATATGTATATCTCTAAAATAGAGATACATTAAAATCGCTTCGATAAGTTCTAAGTTTTATTACATATACAAATCGATAGCATTCATTAAAAATTTATTCCACACTCCGTTCAATAAATATCTATAAGAGCTCAATTCCGTATGA
Organism: Sycophila texana; assembly: GCA_035582955.1. Classification (NCBI taxonomy): domain Eukaryota; kingdom Metazoa; phylum Arthropoda; class Insecta; order Hymenoptera; family Eurytomidae; genus Sycophila; species Sycophila texana. Next base: position 19,697,414 of record JAWWEN010000009.1, on the reverse strand, counting down.
TAATTATACGTTAACAGTCGCATTTAATAGACCAGATTTTTAGATAAAATACCAAAGAAATTCGAATGTTAAAAATCATTCTCTCTTTTCAACTGAAAATCTCCCATTTCCAAGACGAAATTAAAAAAAAAAGAGAGGAAAAAAAAAGGAAACTGAGATACGAAAAATTCTCGAAAAAAAAAATCGTTATTCACGTCGGCCCACGCCGGCGGCACATTTTGCAATAAAGTAGAGCCGGAGAAGAAGCGATTGTTGACCGGTGCCGGTGTATGATTCGCAGAACGTCGGGCTATAGCTCGGAACTGACACCGCAGCGGAATTCCCTGCCCGACATACCGCTGACGCCGAGGGAGCGACAGATCCTCGAGCAGTCGGCGGCTTCCAGCGCCCTGGTGCGCAGCTCCCACAGTTCCGAGTCCATCCTCAGGGACTCAAGTCCGCCGCCGGCAAAGCCGCCTCTACCCGACAGGTGAGTGAACTCCGTCGATATGAATGAAAAAAAAATTTTCTTTCGATATTTCGTAAATGTGGTTTAAGCATTTTTTTTGTGTTGTTTAAATACTTAAGCAGTTATTTAATATTTTTAAGTAGACTTCATAATCGTGACTAGTAATTCTGAACTATAAAGTATGCGCTTCTTATACGAAATGCCTATACATACCGCGTACCCAAATAAAGTTTAGGTACATTCATACGATACGACTTATATTTACGTGTGCAATAATTACGTTCTTTTCGAAAATAAAAAATGAAAATATTATTTAAAGACGTCGAGATTGATTAAATAAAATGTTCGAGAGAATTGTTAGAATAATACATTTTTTTCGTGTGCAGAAATCATCAATTTGGAGGGATTAAACCGATCGAGACGATCAACCGATGGGTTGTTAATAAAAAGATTTTTATAATATATACTTAATTCTCATAAAAATCCATTGGTTTGTCTTGATGGTCCTAACATAATCTTTCAAAATTGATAGTCAATTTTAAAACAACAATTAATTTAAATTCTATGAAATACTTTGATTAGTAACTTTCATTAAGGCTTCTATATACATACATTTTATTAACTTTATTATAATGAATTCCCTCTTACGTATATACCAATAATGTTTAAAAGTATAAATTTTATCACGTTTATTGACTTCTACAACGTAAATAGAAACATTTTTAATGATATAAAAAATTACTTTTACAACTGAATACTATTTAAAAATTTAAAATTCAAGATATCTATATGCACTCTCTAAATATGAATAAGTAAAATTTACTTCAAATAAGTGAATATTCACTTATCACGTATAATAAGTGCACTGAAAAAAATAATGGGGGAAAGTTTACAATAAATTTTTTTAGATGGGGACAGACTTGGCAAGCCAAGAAAATTGCTATAAAGTTTGGAAAAAACACAATTTTTATAGTAAAGTTTGCTACAATTGTGAAAAATTTTACTATATAACATTGTAATTTTTCTAAAATTTATAGTAATTTTCTTGGCTTATCAAGTCTGTCCTCATCTAAAAAAAAATGTATTGTAAACTCTACTGTATTATTTTTTACAGTGTGATGTACATTCACTTATTTGATTACATAGAATAATTAGTATTATTCACCTATTCAAAGTGAATTTCATCACTTATTCATATTTAAAGGGCAAATTACGCATCCTTTTTTATAAAAAGCAAAGCAGCTCTATAAACACCAAAAATAAAAAAAAAAATAAAAAAAAAAAAACATAATAAATTTCTCCGTGAAAATTAATCAAGCAACTAATCTGTTTACACAGCAGGACGCTCTGCCTGTCGGAGGACAACAGCAGTTCGTCCGGTACGACGCCGCCGCCGCTGCCGCCGAAGCGCCGGATACGCGCGCAGCAGCAGCAGCAGCAGCTGGAGGAGCACCAGCATCAGCAGCTGCTGCAGCAGCAACGCGAGGCGGACGCCAGTATCCTGGCCTCGAGCCTGGACAGGGTGTCGCTGCGGAGTCGCTCGCCGGAGGACTCCTCGTCGCTGCTGAGCGCGTCGGCGGGCAGCCTCGACTCCGCCCTGAACCACTCGCGCGACGAGGACGAGATTCGCGCCATCATGGGGCCCAACGACGAGTCCTTCAGCGACAGCATGGATCTCAGCCTCATGGCCACTATCCAGGGTAATTATTCCCCACGATGCGAGCGCGCACTTTATATATGCGTCTATATATAAAATGACGGTGTTCAATATGCGTTTACGGTGAAACTTTGGTTTCGTTCCAAGTATTTTGTCAGATGGGATTTTTTTATTTTTCTTATTGGGTACTTTGTGTATATTTATAGGCGTAGCTATATTGGTATATATAATGGGATATTGTGCGTGGGAGAGAGAAACGCGACGAGGAGAATCGCTGTAATTAGGAGGTGTGAATCACGTGGACGGTCTTTTATTTTGCCTTATTTTATTTTGCGGTAGCACTTTTTTCTTCTTGCTTTTCGTATTTGGTTTCAATTTGAAGAGGCGAGCGGTGAAAAAGGAAGCTTGACTCACTTATATACACTTCTGCGAACGTTACTTAAGTAACCATATATAAGACGGACAGCGAGACCGGCTCTGAGGCGAAATTGTTCAGCGGACTTTTAAAACGTCAGTTAATTTTATACACTTTGAGTAATTTTTAGTTATTTTATTTTTCAAAGAACTTTTATAATACTCCGCCTTTAAGCGCGTGCGGCACAATCGGCTCATTGTATAGCACTGACGGTTCGAAGACGATAATTTATTTTTAACGAAGATGCAAACCTCTCTGGATAATGTTTATTTACTTTACGCGGGAACTTAAATCGTAGAGATTAATAATTGTTAGGAATTATGAGCTCGCAATTAACTTAATTATACGCACGCAGTTTTATAGACTTTGCAACTAAACCGCGAGAATATTTTTATAATGAGATATTGTCCTACACGTTCATATCCGATTATAATTTCACTCTTTACCTTCACTTCATTTATACATTTAAATTAACGAAAAAAAAAACTCATATACTCAATTAAAAATCGCATCGCGTACTCTTCTGCCATAAAAAAAGACTCGCTTATCGCTACCCAAAAAATCATATATATATATATATATATAAACACTTTCCGCCAGTACAAAAGTCTGGGCCCCGCGGCCGAAGCATCAGCCCACTCTGTCCAAAGTAAAAGTCGACCGGCCTCGGGGAAAACCTCTCGGCGCCTCGAAAAATCCCGTCCTGGTGAAAATCCGAGTCCGCGGAAACCGGATTCCCGTCTGGCACGCGCTCACCACGATAACGAGCCCGCGCTCTCGCGCGTCCTCCGCGGGTCAGGATTGCGTAAAAAATATAAGAGCCATCTGCGTGCTCGCGCGCTTGTGTCAGTAACCAACGCACGTCTGCGTGTGTGTGTGTGTGTGTCAACGCACGCGTATGTGTGTGCGTGTGTCAACGCACGTGTATGTGTGCGTGTGTCAACGTACGTGTGGGTGTGTGTGTACGTGTGTGCGTACATTTACGTGTCTGTGTGTGCGTGCGCGACGCGGTAGCTTAGTCAGCGCACCGCCGCCGCTTGCCGCAGCAGCTTTGCCCTCGCTTCCATACCCACACCGTATATCGTGTGTCCAACGTCAGTCGATGGCGCACTTTTGCTTCGCGACGGTCGCACCGTACTCACTTTGCTCACTCGCTGATCATTAGCTCTCCCGGAAAATACGCTCATCCATTATAACGTTGTTTTTGTTGTGTTTCGTTTGTTAAGTTCAACGCTACCTGTTAACCTTTCGTTTTTTTTTTTTATTGTTTATTGTTTTTTTTTTTGTTTATTATTTTTTTCATTTACTTTTTTTTTTTAATTTTGGTACACACGGAGTACAGACATTTTGGAGTTTGTTTCTTTTCCTTCCTTCGAGGTGATTACGTTCGATGATGGATCGATGATATATAGGTTTCGATTCGTTAACTGCGAGCGAGATCGAGTGTTAGGATATGTCGCACGGCAGGAGGAGAGACGGTTTGTCGTTGAGAGAGGCGGCGTGCGGGAGGGAGGAGATGGACGATGGGAACTCACGATTTTGGTTCTCCGAGATAGCCAAACCCTTTCACTTTAATTTCACCGAGCGTACGTATTTTTTGTTCTCTTCATTTTGGATTTTTTTTTTTTGCTTCTCGACATGCGATCGCTTGAGAGAAATTATTTTCGAATTCTTTCTTTTAGTTAATTACTATATTATTTGTTATTATTGTTATTAGTATTATTATTTATTATACTGTTATTACTATTATTTTTTACTATTATTTATTACTACTATTATTTTTTAATATTATTTATTACTATTATTTATTACTACTATTATTTTTTAATATTAATTATTACTATTATTATTATTATTATTATTATTTTTTATTTTTATTTTTATTATTATTTTAACAAGCGGTTCACGCTTCTTTATTCAGTCGGACAGTTGCGTCGAGCTCAATCAAACTGCACTGATTTATTCGCTCGCGTTGGTCGCGTGAGATATGCCCTGCTGTTTTGCACATGTTGCCAACTATATATCTACATTTTTTTCATTCCTTTTTTTTTTTTTTTTTAAAGAACGTGACTTACTCGTGTGAAAGTCGCTCATTTTGATAATTCTTAATGCAAAAAATATTTTCTTTTATTTAAAAAATAACTATTTTTTAAAAAATTATTAGACGCTTTTTAATTATAAATGATTTTTTTTTTAAATTATCTACGTGAAATGTACGCTGAAAAAAGATTAATAAATGTAAAACCAATTCTTTAAAGATTTGCGCTAAGTTAATTATATTTTTGAATCTACTATTATTCATGTTACAAATGTTTTCTTAGAAAAAAACCTTTAAAGAAACATTTTGTTAGAATTACTAACTGTTTTTTCAGCTCAACTAAAGTAGAGAGAAAAAAACTAAACAAAGTAAAGATACGCAGGTATGCAATTAAAAAACATTTAAATAAATTAAAATATAGAATCTACCTATTAAATTGTATCATCATCGTCTTCTTTTAATTCACACGCGTAGGAATCACTTATATACCGATCAGTGATGCTTGATTGATCTCCCTCCTGAATAAAATATAATCCGAGAAAGCCGCGCGGACGATCCACTATATTACAGCCGCAGACCCCGCTGTACCGCTCCTTTTCTCTGCGCAGGTATGCAAGTGAACGGGAGCTCGCACTGCGGCTGCTGGGATGGCTCGGAGACGAGTCTGCCGAGTACGATGCTGCTGGGTCAGCAGACGTCTCAGGAGATGCTCAGCCAGTTCACCGGTAAGTACTTACCTCCCTCCCTCCCTCCCACTTTTTTTTTCAACCGGAAATCCAGAGTCGAGCTCGTTGACCCGTTGTATGCGGCCAATCGTCCGTCGAGGTGAAGCATCTCAGGACGACGCGCTAGGCATTGCTTTTTGTTTGCTCGGATCGTCGACCCGACGGCGACGAGGAGTGCCTGGCAAGCTGCCGGAATGTGTGATGTAACGAGGTGACTTAATCGCGATTTAATTGGGGGATAATTAGATTGGATAATTAGAGGGTCTTGATTTTGCGCGAGATTTTGGATCGATTCTTTTTTTTTCTATTCAATGGAATTACTGTGTAAAGATGAATATTAATGAAAACCCACTTCGATCAATGAAGTTTTTTTATATTTCAAATTGTTGTTCTCTTTAATTCAAGTCCTGACGGAAGCGCGCGTTGTTTTAAGTATGCATGGAGTAAAAGTTAATTTTAATATTATTGGAAAGATTGCATTAGTTTACTGTAAAATTTGCTGTCAATCTAAAAAAATTTGATACAATTTTTTTTTAATTTTACAAGAAACTATTCTGCATCAATTTGCGAGGACATTAAAACTGCGACTATTGCCATTTTTTATAAGTTGGTCTTTTCTTTGCGTTTGTACATGCGAGTATTGAGAGTAGCTCTATTTGGTTCGACTTCGGAGTGGTTAAAAAAAAAAACCTTGAAATGTGTGTTCGAAGTGAAAGTTATCCGCGCAGACCAATAAATCATAAAATCGTGATAATACTTGAATTTCCTTTATGAATGCAAAGTTTCCTTGCGCGGCTTTTGCAATATCAAGATTGATCTGCGTGTTTGTTTTTTTAACGGCTAAATTGTAAGGTTCGAATATCAATTAAACGCTTAACCACTTCTCGATAGATAAATGGGTAAGATAAGAAGCCCGACTGCTTTTAAAATAGATTCAAAGAAATACCGCCATTTCAAGATTTGCGACTTATTATTCGTGAAAATGCACTTTGCTCCAAAATGCCTCTATTTTCATTCGGTGATCTTTTATTAATAAATCTCCATAAATCGTACCTTTATTGCTCCATTAAAAAAGAAACTAAAAGTAATAAATTTATATTCTCAGCATTTTACAAATTTCCATCCCCGCCATACACAATTCTTTAATTCTTTATCTCTCGCATAATACAGTCTATTTAAACCTCGATTTTCCTAAAAAAAAGAAGAAAGACATTTATATTTTCCTCAATACGCACACTTTAAAAACTGTGCTCACCCTATCAATTTAACATTTTACAAATTCCCGTATACCCGCAATAGAATATCCTTCATCTCTCGCATAATTCAGTCCACTTAAGTCCGGATTTTCCTAAAAAAAATGGACTAAATTTATATTTTCCTCAATATACACTCTTCAAAAACTACTCACCCAACTCAGTATTTTACAAATTTAAAAATTCCCTCCCCGCAATAGGCAACCCTTCGCCTCTCATAATTCAGTCCACTTAAGCCTCGATTTTTCTAAAGAAAAAAAGATCTCCCCAAAAAAAATGTTCCCACTGCACTCAAGAGAGGAGCCACTCCAGCGAAGTGATCGGATCCATCCCGCGCGTCGATGCGCCTCTAAATTTAACCACGTGCACGCGTGCCCCTCTCGAGTCCCAGCAAAAAGTGTCATCCTCGTCCCAATGGAGGCGTCGCTTTTTTGTCGTGCCGACAGTCCGGACTGTCGCTATTTTTTTATCTCTCTCTCTCTCTCTCTCTCTCTCTCTGTTTCTCTCTCTCTCAATTATTTATTGACGTTGTTCAAACTGTGTTCATAATTTATAACTTTTGTTTTGTGGTAATGACGTTGTACAAACTTGCATTTATAATTTTTGCCGCTGAGGCAAAATAAAGGTCTATCTATCTATCTATTTAGATTTAGACTTCTAGCCTCCATACTCAAAATCATGGACTCTATCAAACCGCAATGCAACCTAAACAGTATTAATTTACTCTCAATTGTTATTTATTAATGTATTATAGTAGACTGTATTAGGTTACTTAAAACTTTGACTGTGATAAATCTTCTTGTATTATTATTCGACTGACTGTGATATTTTATCGTACTTATATATTTGTGACATTTTATTGTGTAAAATATTGTATTTTTATATTTTGCCGTTTTTCGGTAAATAAAAGGCTATCTCTCTCTCTCTCTCTCTCTCTCTCTCTCTCTCTCTCTCTCTCTCTTCTCGTTATAAGGCGACCGGAGGCGCGTTGCACAATATTCCGCGGCCGTAAATAGCGCACGGGGGCCGCGTGGGCGACGGGCCAGCTGGTGCACGCGCCGCGGCACTCATGAATGAGCCTCGGCCGAGGCGAGAGCGCACGACCGACGGCGATAAGTACGCCTCGAGTGGGGTGCGCGTGTGAGCGACGATAAGCGCGGGGCTTGGCTCGGGCTGGACGGGGAGAGCTGGGCGACGACATGGCCAAGAAGTCCGCGAGGCCGTGGGAGAACCTCTTCGCCTGCTTCTGTGAGGAGATTTGCTATTGCAGTTTTTAGAGCGATCGAGTGATGTTTGGATGGGACTTGTGCGTGATGACCTTTTGGGGCTTGATTTAGTGTTGATGTCTTGTGAGATTCGATTATGAGAGGTTGCGTCGTATTTTTTTTTTCTTTTTTTTTTTTTAATGTGGATGAGGGACGGTGGTGATGATGAATAATTGATTTACGGGGTTCGTTGCGTGGGTGGTGAGTGTGATTCATTTATGAGATGAAGACAACTGCTTTCTGGATTTAGAGGGAGTTTAAAATTGCGCTTACGGTTGACCTAATGACACCGTTATTCATATTTTGGTTTAACTACTTTGTGATATATTCGAATGGAATAATTGTAATAGATTACCTTTCTTCGATTTATTAATTTTCATTGTAAGTGGAGGTAATAAAACATTTTTTACTGATCGAAAAATGGAATCGTTGCTTTTTAAAAGATGAACTTCAGACATGATACTCATTTATCTTCAATTTACATAATGCGTATCAGGACTATTAACTTAAGCGTGTCAATGCTTACATAAAATTAACAATTCTCAAATAGTCTTCCGAATTCAAGGTTCAGATTTACACATCTTTCTAAACATTCTTTAGATTATTTATTATTATTTTTTTTTTATATTTAATTATTACTTATTTTTTTCATATATTTTTTTTTATATTTTGACAAACTATTTATGTTATCAAAACTAAAAATTAAAATATCTACAATTTATATTTTACTTTCCTATCTGGGGATTCTGGCTTACTTAAATTAATTATTACACAAACTATAATGCATAATATTTCAAAAATTTTTAACTAATATCTTAGGATCTCTAATTTAAATAATCTCTTCCGCATCATATTATACTTGCGACCTATAATTCTTATCGAGATCAATAAGACGCGGTTTCAATTTCTTCTTAATCTACGAATAGCGGAAAAAAATGCAGAATCGTTTTTACATGCAGTAAGGTGTCAGCGTACCTTTAGTTGAATATAAAATGACAATAAAATAAAAAAAGCTATTAATTTTTCTGAATGTGGAATGATCGAGTAATAAATGTTACAGTAATGAACTTTACGATCTTGAAATAACATTTAAAACCTTTTTTTCCAACTACACCGCACTTTTACTCTTATCATTTTTTTCCATTTTCAAACCGTCATATTTTTCGTAAAATTATTTTTAGCACAATTGCGATAAAATCACCGGTGACGTTATCAATTCTCCACGGACCCAAAAAAAAAAAATCTCTCCCATACTCGTCCATTAAAACAGAACCATTGAAAGTTTTAATCACTTAAATTGAACGTCACATCCTCCATGCAGAAAGGTAGTTACGTAGAAACTTCAAACAGATCGGAAAATATTTGCCTAACTATTTTTCGAAACTTTAGTCGGATCCCTCAATTCCTTTAACGACTCGAAACTCTTTTCAAATTACCTACCAATTTGCCGTTTATTTTTAAAACGTAGAGCTTTTCCAACATCCCGCGCTCATTATATACTTAACGAAAACGAAACTTATCCCCCAGATTTTTCCCGAATAGAAATCCAATTAAAAATTTCTCTTCGTTAAAAAAAAAAAAAAAACGAGTCATTAAAAATGAAAAATTCGGTGCAGGTCTGGAGGCGAAGATGGAGCGACTATCAACGCAAACGCAGGAGTCGGGCTTCGTGTCGATGCACTCGCAGCGCTCCTCCTCGCAGAGCTACACCGCCGCGACGACGAATCTGATGTCCAAGCTGTCCTCGCAGCAGAGCAGCGTGAGCTACAGTTCGCAGAGCGTCCAGTCGTTCTCGCAGCAGCGGCTGTCCGGCGGCGAGGCCAATGGCAACGGCAGCCTGCTCAGCCACAAGAGCACCACCATGACCAGCTCCAGGAGCGTCCACAGCGCGACGAACATCGGCGCCGATCCGTCCTTCATGGAGAAACTGGTAAACGTGGGTGTTGCATGATTTTTTGCGTTTTGTTTTGTGCATTGGGATTTGACATCTGTAGATATAACTAACCGTGATACGTATAGATATCGAGATATGGAGCTAACGAAGATGAGGCTACTTTGCCAGGGTTTAACACAGGCTTATATTGAGCACTTTTTTTGTATAATACTATTTACTGAGCAATTATTTTTACCTAAAAATTAAACGCAAGTTTGTTGAGATTTAATAGTAATTATTTTGACTGTAGTTTTGTCGATAACAAAATTATTCATGTTATCTACAAAACGACAGTGAAAATAATTAATGTTATTCTTCAGCAAATTTACGTTTAAGTTTGAGGTAAAAATAATTGATCAGTAAATAGTATTTTACAAAAAAAAAGGTTAGCTATATATCGCGGTATCTATATGTAGCTATATCTAAAAATTTCAAATCCCAACAGTACTGTTGGAAATCGTTCGGTTTTCTCTCGTCGATGAAACGATAGGATAATTGTGTATTTTTCGTCCATTTGCAGATCCGTCAATTAAATGGTCGAAAAATATACAAAAAAATCGTTTCAATTAGGATAAGAGGATTGCAGTCGGTTTCTAGCGATGTATTTTAGTTGTTTGTTCTTGTTTATTTGCCATAGTGTCACGGAGTGTAAGTTTTGCAGTAGTTACTTTGGATTTGTTTTTATTTTGTTAGCTTTTGTTTGATATGCTACATTCTTATGCAAGAGTGCGCAGGGATAATTTATCAAATTAAAAGAAATCCATGAAAATTAAAATAAAATCTCGGTAAAAAAATTTACTAAAAAAATTTAATGAATGTTATGCATAGATAACATTTAATTGAGAAACTTGCAATTTATACACACTGGTAATAATCATTTGCGTTAACAATGTTGCCTGTGTTTCTTCTTTACTTTTTAGTTAATTGTAATGCTTGAAAGAACTTAACAAAAATTTGTATTTATTTTGGTCATTATTTTTTGTAACATTCAATTCTGCTTTATAGAAATTCCCAATTTCTTTAACTCAAATAATGTAATATCATTTGAATACAAATGTGTGTGCACGTAAACAAATAAAGATCGTGACAATCCATATTCAAATTTTCTTTAAAATTTCTTACATCCGATTACATTGTGATGAACTCAGTCCATAAACGAAGAAAAGAACATTTCAAAAAAGATTTATTTTAAGCACTAGAGTAAAGTAAAACTTGTGGTATAATTCGTGTGGTACCCTACCTTTATCAGGGTTTAGAAGTGTTTACATAAACAAAGTATACTTTACTCCAGTGCATTAAAAATGGCAGATTAAAACAGTCCTTTTTTTACATGTGCTTTTCTTCGTTATAGAGTCGACAATCTGATAAAATTAATCAAAATCAAATAAAACTTGTCATTTTACAATAGATTATACTCAAACGTTCTAATGCGTCAGAATAAAACCCTTCCACTGCGACTAAACGATTTAAAAATACGAAAACTAAAATTTGTCTAAACACCAACGAACAATTTTCCAGGAGATAGAGGCGCTGGCGAATTCGGACATGAACGGGGTGCCGCCAGCGCTGCCGGAGAAGCGCTCGAAGCGCCGTAAGGAGCGCTTCCCGTCGCAGTACGACAATGTACCAGAGAACGAGCACCTGTCGACCTGCAGCCTGCACACAAGCAACGGCAACAGCCCCATCGACAACAGCAGGCCGCCGCCCCTGCCCATGAAGAAGCGACACAGTAAGTTCCCGATCCACCCTCTGGGCAACTTTATACTTTAACCCCCTCTTATTAAGCCGGGGCGACTACTCTATCGCTTACTCGATGTCTTCTCGATTATTTCTATACTTTTTTTACTCTTTTTCTTCTGTTTGCATCGACTCCGGTCGTTTGTTTATTAATGGGTGGGCGATTTTTTAATGTTTTTTTTTTATTCTTATCGCGAGAAGATTTGTGCGAACTGTCGGATGCGGGCGACTTTCGGTACTACATGAATTCAGTGGGCTTTGTTTGTTGTGCTTGTTTCTTGTTATTGTCGAGGAGAATATTCGGTTTAGGGATTTGTGCGGAATAATCGATATTTCAGTGTTGAAAGTGTTTTATGTTTTAATTTATATGAGAGGACACTTTTGGGATTTTTCTATGGTCCAATATGAAAATATACGGAGATAAAGTGTGTACATGAATTGAATGAAATGTTCTTTGTTTATGAATTTTAAAAGTTCAAATAAAATTTTTGTGCGTAATTCGTAAAAAATATTTATCAGTAATTGACGTACCTCATATATTACTCATTTTAAGAGATACTCCTTTGAAGAGTAGTTGCAATGAGTTAATTGATTTTACTTGCCTCTATTAAATACAAAATTTTGCTATTAAATATACAAATTAATCAGTAAATTATATACGAATCAACGAAATTGATTGCAAAACAAACAACACTTCAGTCGGTAATCTCAAAACTTATATACGACTCTTATACAATCGTTTAATTTTAGCATATATTTTATCAGAAATCAAGGAAAGTATTTAAAATGATAAATTAATTCTCGTCAAATCGTTAGCGAAATAGAAAACCTAAAAAATATCAATGTTATAATAAAAATAAAGAAATACATCGCCTGCATAGTATATTCGTACTCTTAACAAAAATAAAATTGCGAGCCAATAATCGAATGACTGCTTTTTACTGCGCGCGCTGATAGAAGCAAAAAACCACTCTCCCCAATTTGTCTGCGTTACTATGTTGAAACTGATGCAATGTTTTGTTGTCCTCCAGTGTTCCAATCTGTGGCATATTCCGGTAAGTGGGATTTCGCCCACACATACTCTACAAACCTCGGCAAATATACCCACACGCTAAGTTGCACACCGACGATCAATATACATATGTTCTAATTTTTTTTTTCTTAAATAAAACAATTTTTCTTTTTGTTTACGATAATACTCAAGCTTACTACATACTGGCATGTTTGCTGTTTATATAAAAACGAATAAAACATAAGTCATTATTTTTTTAAAGTTTCATCCTCACTATCACACATCGACATTGAAGCTTTTTGATTTTTTTTTTGACAGATTAACACTCACAATGTACTTTGCCGTCATTTCATCGCTTTGCGAGCAGCTAAAACACGACGATATCTCTTTTTTTTTCGTAGTGCGATGCGATGTGTCTCTTACAATATGTGTTTTCACGAATCACTGATTTTTTGCTAGAGCTTTTTTTTTTATTATACATTTTTACGTTGTATATGGACTAAGCGGATGCGCATAAAAAAAACTTGGCTTCTTTTCACACGATCCGGCTAACACTTTTTAAGCTGTTTGTATACTGTTTTAATGAAAAAGCGAAATTTAAAGTAATGATATAAAAAAATATAATACTTTTTTTGTCATCAATTTAATGTAGCATCGAAAATTTGAATAATATAAGCTCTGTAAATTGAATTAAGTGAACACAATCGATAAGTCTAGCAGTGGTTGAGAAAAAATGATAACAGGGCGATCTATTCGACCTACTAGGGATAAATTTTACTAAACTTCTCGTAATAATTCATAGTGGTGGTATTGCAATAATTATTGCAGTACTAAGTTGTAAAATTACGTATAGAGATGTAACAGAAAAATTATTTAAAGTGTGCAAATTTTGTTGCATAAACAATCAGATTAATAAATTATATTAAAACCTATCCCTGTAAATCTAAAAATATGAAAATTCACTTAAATGTGAATAGTGACAGTTTGTATGTAAAATTCGTCCACATATTGCATCAGTGGACGATATTTGACAAAAAAAAAATGATTACTATTCACATTTTCCAAGTGAATTTCATATTTTCCGATTAAGAGAGATCATGCAGGAAATTTTGTAAAGTTTAAAGTAATAGTAAAAATTACTGTTTTTCTTAATCTATTTTTCTCAGTGTACCTTTACGTTTGTACACCGAGTGTTCACTGTATACATTTCATTTAATTCCAGAAGTTTTCACTAAATTCAATCCACAGAGATCTTCCCAGCTGCACGAGTGAATAATCGCTCAACTGCGTTTAAAAACAAAAGGCTCCTACTGGCACACTTCAAACTCACCCCCGCGATTAAAAAAAAAAAAAAAAAAAAAAAAATCGCTCTATAAATCGCTTGGCTCGTCTTCCGCTCGCCCGAGCGTCTAAAGCGGAAAACGAAACGGCCGAAGGAGAGACGAGCGAGGCGATATAGCCGGAGAACTCATCGCGACTCGTCGAAATTGGCGAAACTCGGGATCGAGAGCCGGAGCGCGCGAGCCGTAATTATCTCATCATCGAATTGACCTTTCTGCCTTTATCGCCGCCGCTGCTGGCGGGAGCGCGCGTACACACCTTTTCCCGGGCAGTGCAGTGCGCGGAGTCGCCGCGCGACGTTTTCCTCGCCGCGTCGCTTATAATTAGACGCTCGAGCGCTTTTTTTTTTTTTTTTTTTTTTTTTTTCGTTCGTTCGTTCGGCATCGCAATTGCGCAAGTGTTGCGCCGCGGGAAGCGGAGCCCCGGCGAGATGCTCTTCCTGAGGCTGCACGCGCATTCCAGTGAGTCGACGTATTTCACCTGGGAAGCAGTGTTGACTCGCGTGGACGACGTTATTTGAGAAAAATTTTCCGCTCTTCTTTTTTTTCTGCAATTTGATTTGATTTTTGTACGTGCTTTGTGTGTCGCCGACGTACGTGCGTCGGCCTTCGTGAGATTATGAGAAAATAAATTGAAGTTTGTTTTCTTTTTCATTTTTTATACTTTGGAACTTCTTTGCCTTTTGTTGGCGTTAATTGTATTTTAAGGAGGTTTTAATGTTTAATAAAAGTTGACGAAGGACATTTGTCGGACTGTATAAACTGCGTTGCACTTTGAAAATTTTATAATTGTTGATATAAAAGAATATCGGTTTTTTTTTTTTTTTTTTTTAAACTTTACTCGGACGGTGTGTGCGTTTTATAATTACTTTCTGTTATACTTTTCGTGCCTATTCCGTTGTTCTCGCACTCGCGCTCCATTGTTAAGCAAAATACAAATGCAAATTGTTCCGTTTGCATTTCCCAGTGAAAAACGCGCACTCGGTGTTTTGCGTAACGAAATATATATATTTTTTCTTTCACCTAAAGTTACACGTGTCATATGCTAAATATTTTTAATAATTCACCTCACGTAAATCGATTCGATTAGCTGCGAAACAAAATAATAAGACGCATTAACTGCCTCGAGACGTTTTTTATTTTATCAAAATTCACCTTGAAATGCACGAAAGTTCGGCTTCTGCAAATTTAATTAAGAGACTATATATCTAATCGATTTTCTCGAGCTCCTCAAAAGTCACGAAAAAAAAATGAAGCGCATTATCCCCCCCACTTATCCAACGCTGCATATCTTCCAAAAACACATCATCACGAAAAATAGCAACATTCAAAATTAAAAATAAAATAAAATAAAATAAATTAGCACCTGTACAATTTTTATTCAATATCTCCATACCGATCGATATTGTTTATTATATACGTACTCTTAGCAAATAGATTTTTTGTTCGAGTAAACAGCTTGCTTGTATACATACGAAACTCTCACCGTAATTTTTTTTTACTTTCTTTTTTACGTTTTACATGTGATGAGACAGTCACGGAGGGAGTTGA
The DNA here is from genome assembly GCA_035582955.1 of Sycophila texana. Taxonomy (NCBI): domain Eukaryota; kingdom Metazoa; phylum Arthropoda; class Insecta; order Hymenoptera; family Eurytomidae; genus Sycophila; species Sycophila texana. The sequence continues at coordinate 19,682,040 of JAWWEN010000009.1, read as the reverse complement.
TTAAAAAAAAAGTTCGAAAGCGAAACAAGTAGTGTTTGCATCTTCGCGAGACGAGCGTCGGAGGAGCGGAGGATCGTTCTGACCTTGGGGTTTCGATTTTTCTAGTAATGGCGTACATGGAGATGTTCGGGAACTGCTCCCACAGCAACAACGACTTCATCTCGGGGATGGGCACGAGGCACTCGGTCGCCGCTTACAATAGCATGCAGGCCGAGTGGCAGCAGCAGCACGACATGTCCCTCACCACCACACAGTCCTGCTCTTTCATGAGCCACACGATGACCAGCCTCCACGATAGCTCCGGGTAAGCAACATTTTCAGATCAATTTCATTGTTTAATTTTGCTTTTTAAATTGAAAAACATTATTTTTTAAATTGCCGATTTTTTATAAATTGTTTGGTACACTATCGAAGTAAAATAATTGATTTATTTATTGCTATACTTATTACACGGACGAGTAGTCCTTGCACAGTATGTAATAAATTTATATAGCAATTTAATTAAAAATAAAATGAAACTAAACAAAACTAAAAAATCGCGCAAAACATACTCAATTAATGATTTAAATTTATATATAGTAATTATATGTATATTATTACTAGAAACGTGTGTATTAAATAAACAAGAATTAAAATGAATTTTTTTTTAAACTTTATTTTTATCTTTATCATTGAACTCCGTCTAAAAATTAAATGCTTCGCAAGGTGGCGTAAATACACGAGCTTCGGCTTAATAATAAAAAAAAACTTTCACAGCTCTCGCACGTATATTTATTAGATTAAATTCCTATCTCAATCAGCAGAGATCTTACATCGATCGATCTTTCAATGCGAAGATTTCTAAGTCGATAACAAAACAATATCGCCGCGATAACTTTACAAACGGTACCAAGAAAAAAAAATTTTCGAAAGAAAAAAGAAAGAAAAAAAAAACCCAGATACCCTTATCTGCAAGCTTTTCCGACTAATCTATATAACCCACGCTCGAATCGATCAGTCCCGAAAGTCAGTATCTGCGGTCGAAATCAAAACGAACGAGAAATCGAAACGAAGCGAGAAAATAAGAGAAAAGAGCATATCCGACCGAACGGCGGGGGAGGGGTAGTAATAAAAATGAAGGTGAAAAAAAGCGCGAGCGCACTATAAACGAATGTCGCGTGCCGAGCAGCAGCCACGGGTTCACGATGGCGCCTACGATAAGGGAGCTGGCGGACGACTGCAGTGTGCCGCCGGCGCTGCCGCCGAAGAGGTCGCGCTCGGTGAGGCCGAGCGCGACGCCGCCGCCGATATCGCCGAAGCCGACGCAGCTGGGCATGCAGCCCGCGCCGGGCGCAGGGGCCGTGATCACCTCCACGCCCGTCAAGGCCGAAGAGCCGGCCATCCACCCTGCCCTCATCGCCGACAAGAAGGAGGTCGCCCCGGCGAATAACGTCAGTTTGGTGAGTTTTTTTAGTTTGGCTTTATTTTGCTTTGCGAAATAGTCGGGAATTGATAGCTTTTTGTTAAATTAAATTGGAGTTTCTGGGCATCTAGGCGTGTTTTATTTATTTATTTATTTATTGATGTAGAAGACTTGGACGTTCATTTCGTACTTGTAATTAGATAGGTAGAAAACTCGAATGATCGGAGACGAACCAATTTTATTTTAATTATTTATTTGCCAACGTTTCGATATTTTTGTTTTAATAGCTTCATCAGGGCTTTACAATAATTAATAATCAGCTTAACATTCGTCGGAACATTCTTTGTCAATTAAAGGCGGTGCGGACACCTTGTCAGAATTTATTAGACACTCTGCACCGTCCAGTCTCATTATTAGTTACTAATCTATTATTAGTTACCTATCTATTTATTTATTTATTAGATTATATTGTAAACACCGAGAGAAAAGTTTAGTAGCAGTTACTAAAAAAGCATCTAACCGTTGCTAAATTTATAGTGCTATAGAGGACC
>JAWWEN010000009.1:19662088-19676086 GCA_035582955.1 Sycophila texana | reverse complement strand
TCTGGTAAAATTAACTATATTCCGGTTTACTAGGGTGTATAGTTAAATTTACTTTTGACTTTTTTCTCAGTGTACTAGCGCAGAAACTAAAACATTCCTTTACTGTTAATTCATGTGCATTTGGCTCTATTCAAATCCACATTCCTTGACAGTTAAGTCAGTGACTTTGGGGCAACTGAATCTTTCTGTCAGGGTGGGGAAAACAAAGAAAGCCTCAAATCGCATGTTTATCAGCTGCAAATGGAAATTCCATACGATCTGCGACATTCTTTATTTTCCCTCCCATGGTGCGTAATATACTATATTTTAAGCAATTTAATTTTCTTTAGAGTTTAATCAAACTGATTTGTTACTTTCTTATCGTAGGATGGAGAACGAGGCTAAGGACAGGGAAAAGTACGTCGTCAAGTTCATCAAGATAATGAAGCATTTGAGGAAAATCAACAATTTCAATAGTTACTTGGCGCTATTATCAGCGCTAGACAGTGCCCCAATTAGGAGGCTGGAATGGCAGAAGCACATTACGGAAGGATTGAAGGAGTACTGCGCGTTGATTGATAGTTCCAGCAGCTTTAGAGCTTACCGACAGGCTCTAGCCGAAACACAACCGCCGTGTATTCCGTACATGTAAGTAATCTCAAAAAGTCCTCTCTAAATATGATAAACGAAATTTACTTCGAATAAGGGAATATATACTTATGCCACGTGATAAGTCTTTCAATTATTCGATATGTGGAAAACTTATTACGTAGAACAAGTGTATAGGTAATTCTCTTATTCGAAGTGAATTTCACTTATTCATATTCAGAGGGTACTTAAGAATAATAAAAGGGTAAATAAATAAATTACAAGAAAGCGTCATCTCGCTGTCCCTAACGAAAGAAGGACGATTCATTTTTCACTAAGAAAGAAATGCATGCAGCTGTATTTTGCCGAAAAGAAGAGTATATATACTCTTTTTTCGTGTAAAAATTTACTTATTCCACGTGATAAGTAAAGACTTTCACTTATTTGATATGTGGAAAACTTATCACGTAGAATAAGTGTATAATTCTCTTATTCGAAGTGAATTTCACTTATTCATATTTAGAGGGTACTTAAGAATAATAAAAGGATAAATAAATAAATTACAAGAAAGCGTGATCTCGCTGTGTCTAACGAAAGAAGGACGCTTCATTTTTCACTAAGAAAGAAATGCATGCAGCTGTATTTTGCCGAGAAGAAGAGTATATACTCTTTTTTCGTGTAAAAATTTGCGTCCTCTTCACAGAAATCTTACGAAATGGAATTTCTAGTTGCAAGCACTTTGCAAAGTATGCGTTTCTTCCAAAGAAATTCTACTGAATTTCAAAGCAGTGACATACTTTTGACTATGAAAAACAACAAATTTTCATTGTTTTTCAGTCAAAAGAATGTCACTGCCTTGAAATTCAGTTGGATTTTACTGGATTAAATTTAGAGAATAGTGGACTCTTTCCGTTAAAGGAGGGAATGAAATGATCACAAGCACAATAATTGACTACGACTTTTCTTCTTAATTTGCAGTGGTCTAGTCCTTCAAGATTTGACGTTTGTTCACATTGGAAACAGCGACTTGTTGTCCGACGGTAGCATCAATTTCTCAAAGCGATGGCAACAGTTCAATATCGTAGAAAATATGAAGAGGTTCAAGAAGGGGTAAGCTCTTTCGAAAAATTCATTGAATTCATCGTTCTATCAATCAGCACTCTAAAATCTCATTCGGCCTCTTTTATTTTTCAGTACATACAACTTCAAGAAAAACGAGCGAATAATCACGTTCTTCAACAACTTCAGCGACTTCCTGTGCGAGGAGGCCATGTGGCAGATCTCCGAGAGTATAAAGCCGCGCGGCGGTAAGAAGCCGCAGCCCCAAAACTAGGCCACGCCTAACCCTTTCACTGCTTGCACGTCGAGCAAGAGACTCTCGCACTAGTTGTGTACACATTCGTTTCCTCGTTTTTTTTTATTTTGCGTATTATTCAATTCAAGCGACGATGAATTTATTTCCTTCGTTATCTCGCGCATTTCCGTTCGATTCGCATTTCGCGCGACCAGTGAAGGGGTTCGTCGAATCGCACGTCAAAAGTGGAAGTCGCGATTTCAAATAAAAAAAAAAAAACAAGCCGGCCTCCGTGAGGTGTTTTTTCGCGATTTGTATACCCTGTAAAACACTTGATTAGAAGACAGCGTTTGTTATATATATAGCGATGCATTCTTTACAATCAAAAAAAAAAAAAGAAAAAAGAAAAAAAATTGAACTTCCTGTGTTGTGATAATAGTCAAGAATATTGAGAATGACAAAGGTGATCGAAGCGCCGAATAAAAAAATCGATTAATGTCAATCTTACGTAATTCTTATATAGGAGAATAATAAGAATAAAAAGTAGCGAGCGTCTAGCCGAGTGGTGGTCGCTCTTCTTTGCATTAAGCCGTCTTACGGAAATTCGGATAAATATATAAAGAAAAGAAAAAAAAAAAAGAAGATGAGTACGTTTCGAGTGCCGATCGAGTGGTTGCTTTTTCGTATAAATACCAAAACACTTGAGTGATAATTGCTTTAGTTTATGCTTAGCATAACGCTAGCGAAGGAGTGGAAACAAGGAAAATCTCTGAACTTCCGAGTTATTAAGCTAAATGAAATTTAATTACACTTAGAAATCGTACGTATTATTTATTTATGTCGTTTTCCATTCGCCCCACCACCCCCCCCCCCAACCCCTTACCCTGCCCCATTCTCACCTGCATATATGTAACGTGCACATAAATTGAAAATTAGAGAAGGAAAAATTTTTCAGTTCCAAATGATTTTTTCGGTATATGGTAAAATGTATACCCATTGTCTAGCTTTATGTAGATAGATACGTTTTCAATGGTCAACAGCGGAACTGTTGATTACACAAGGAAGAACACCAATTACGTTGATTAATGTAGAACCATCGTAGTTTCGTGTCGACGCTTTGATCTATGCGTGACTCGGGGCACATGGTATGACTGAAAGCGAATATGTAAAACAAAACAAAAAAAAAAAAGTAAAAAAATAAAACTGTTGCATATACTATTGTATATGAATTATAGATGACGTTTTGTTGGAGAACTTGTTAATGGTTGTCCAGGCTTTCATCTTTAAGTCGATTTGCTATTTAGGAACTTAGGCTATTTAATTGAATTCGACGTCTGTAAATCGATTCTAACGTCATTTAGAAGAAAAAAAAAATGAGAGATTCGAAGCTGTTTGGTTTCCTCGGCACAAAAATGAAAAATAAAGCGTAGCTCTGTAGCGGATAAAGACACGTTTGGTGCTGTTTGTATCTAAATATTATAGTCACTTATAGAAGAGAAAGGCTTTTTTATTTTTCCGTACTGCTTTTTTCTAAGTAAAAGAAAAGAGAGAAAGAGAGCGAAGTTTAAATAAATGTCAATCGAGTTCGAAGCTACGGAAGTGATACACACCAATGCGTAAATCGAATTCGATTTCCAACGGTATTTATTGCGTTGTACTTTCGAACTGCGTGTGCGTGCGAGTGAGATAAAAAAAAAACGACTGAGTATAAAGGAATTCCCACAAGCAATTGCGATAAGTTTCAGGATGAATACATCGAAGAAAATTTTTAGTAATGATAACATGAAAAGTCTGCTAATACGGGAAATACACACATATATGATATGCGGTTACATTCAGTTTCGCGTAAAAGAAAATGCACTCGGGCGCGAAACTACAGCAAATTATAGAAATTGATCAATTTATTAAAAAAAAAAAAGTATACTCGTTTCGCGCTTCGTTTGAATTTATTTCGTGAAAATTTTTTATCGCTGCGCTTGTCAAGGAACAAAATTTCTAACTAGTCATACTTTGTAAGATTAGAGTGTATAAACGTAATTTTTTTTATTTATATAGCGCTAGATTTAACGCTACAAATTGTAATGGGAATCTGCTGTCGTTTCGCCGTTCGCGGGCAAGTTACGAGAAATACAAGGCCTAAGATGACCAAAATGTCAAGCAATCCGACCATATCTTGTATTGAATTTTTTTAAACGCATCACACAATATTCTATCGTATTTTTGTAATCTTCAATTTTTGCCCTCCCGAAATTTCGAATGGTACTTTTACAGGCTCTACTTACATGTGCAGGATTTAAAGAGAAAAAAAAATCGCGATTCATAAAGGCATTGTCAAGTCGCGATGTATTGTAAATCAATCGACTCCTGTACGAGGCACAGAATAAGTACTATTTTCAATTAAATTGCGGTTTATAACAAGTGTATAGCGAGCGAGTGAGGAGCGAAATTCTGAAAAGAGAGAGAGAGAGAGAAGAGAACAATTCCTGCGTTTATTTCCGAATTCTGTATTAAATAATTTTGCATGAGATTGGAAGAGGACATGTGAAATATGATTTAAGGATGATTTGTAAATATAGGCAGTCTACCGGTACAATTTGATTCTTGTGCTGCTTTAATAGTATTTAATAACGATGATTGTAAAGTATATATGTATGTATTGTATGTAATTGTAAATGTAACATCGATTCCAAATCGCATCCTTCATTGAGATATATATCGTTTTATATTCGATTCAACACACTGTTCGCTGCCATATTACTTTCTATATATCATAGTCATGCGTTTACAAGATTTATATTATTTTTGTTTAACATAAATAATTAATAGAGCAAATTTTTCTTATTTTTTTATTACCTAGTTTCTTTGATTATTTTACTTTTCTTTCGTTAATTTCGCAATTTTATTTCGAGATTAATTTTACGTTAAATTAATAGACTAGAAAATTCTGTCTGTAGCAATTTTAATGACGTCCATCCATAGAATCCATCGAAAAGGTACAAATTAATTTTTTATATTTTTCTCAATCACCGTTATATTAAACTGATAATCGTAATGGAAAATTAACGAGAGCAGAATTAAAAATTTTAAGAGTAAATTTCAAAGGTCTTCCAAAAAAAAAAAAAAAATAAAACGTAATTCATAAATGTTACTTGAAACTTAGAATCCGAAGATTTTTTCATTTACACTTAAAACAAAGCATATGAACATTCACAAAAAAAAAATTTACTTACAATTAAATCTTGTAAAAAATTTACAAGTACCCTTTATCCACAATTTCATTTAACGCAAAGTCAATCAAAATGTACAAACTTTTACTAAAAGTAACAAAATAAAAAGAAAAAGATCAAAAGCATTTCGCAGCATGCGCAGACAGAATTTTTTTCTCCGTCGAAATAAAATTTCCTACTTATATCGAAGTAACGCAAAATATATAATAGCGCGTAATAATCGATGTATAACGCTGTATCGCATAATGAAACAAAAAACTAGCAAATTACTAAAAAAAAAAATCATTAAATTAATGAGTGAGATAAAAGCCAGTGAATGCGCAACGAAATATATATAAATATATATAAAAGAAATATTAAAGACTCGATTATGTCGATTAGATAGGCAATTGTATAAGAAGAAAGTATCAAGCGAATGTGATCCAGTCTCTTAATCGCGCTGTTCCCCCGGATTAAAAAAAAAATTGGAGGAAACTGTAGGAGATAAAAACTGTATGTTGTAACGGATAAGAAAAAAAAAAGATTCAATGTTTTTCTATCTTCTGCTCGGTGTACACATGCTTTTCTGGGAAAAGTCATTTTAAGATTTATATATAAATATATTATATATTATGGCATAGCTGTACGCGTAATAGAAGATACCCCAGTTTGCATTTTACTTTAATGGGAATATAAATATATTATTAAAAAAAAAAAACAAGATGCAACGCGATTATCGCACTTAAATATCGTTGCTCCGACGAGTAATCAATTTTGCGAGGATGCGATCGAAGAGCGTCTCCGTGATTACACATAATACATTGCGCTCGCGCAAGGTTTACAGTAGATTTTTAAATCGAACACCAACGTGTGCTGCACCAATGCATTCGAGGCAATAGGGAATCACTCAAGTGACTTTTTCATCGTTGACTCGTTATTTATTTTTGTACGTTTTTTCGTTTCGTTAAAATTTTTAAGGTACACCACTTTTCTAATAAAACACATCGATCGAATGAAAAAGTATACGAAACTTTGAACATTTAGTTTGAAAATCGCGCTGCCTGTTTCATTCTTTGTATCATGTTTTTATATATTGATCTCGTGACTCGGTTTAACATTTTTTATTTCCGCACAGTAGCAATAAAAAGGCACGTTAATATGATAGAGATAATCAAAACGTTTTTTTATCATTAAGAGATTGAGGTTGTCAGTTTGAATTTGTCGAATCTGTCACTAAAACATAGCTGCATCCGCAAGTTCGTCCATAGTCATATACAATGCAATGCCAGTAAGGAAAATTTCACCGTAATGATGTTGTGTGAGGAAAGAATACACCAGACAATTTATTATCAGCAATTAATAAGAGTAACTCTTAATGAACTAACCATTTTAGCCACCTTTTATCGGAAATATTTGTGTGTACTTTTAAGGTGTAGCAAAGTAATAAATCCAACATCCGTAGGGCCGAATAAAGTATCTACATATACTGCAATGATGTTAACGAAAGATGTTTAAGGAAATGTTAAATGTGCTTTTATACTAAAATTATTTAATGACCAATTGAAAATATTTTTTATTATTACGCACGAAAATATTTTTGTTTTTTATTAAGTATTTAATATCCTTCTGTTTTACGAGTATGCATTGTTTAAATTTAAAATAAAAAATCAGAGTTGAATATTTTCACCTCTGAAGAATTCCAGAAGAATTCTTGTTTTCGATAATTGCGATTTAAAATTTTTATGCGTTAACTTCTTTAAATATTCGAGAACGTACTTTTCGCATTTCCTTAATTAATACAAAAAAAAAGCACTAAAATTCGATCGAGCCGATCGATCGGTCAATATTGTAATCGCGAAGCAGCAATAAACAAAAGCAGCATTAGATTAAAAGAATAAAAAAAAAACTTCGAAGCATATAGTCCGTAATGCAGTAGTAGATGAAGCGTTAAAAAAAATAGTTGTGGTCAAGAACAAATAATAACAAAATACATATCCACACAAGATGAAACACGTTGCTGTTTGCTAAAGCGATTTTAAGGTACAATATATTAACTACCCAATCTCACGATAATTGTAAAAGGGACAGTGGCGACGGGCACAACTAACTCGTACTTTTTAATGAAACTAATACCTAAACAAAAAATATGCATTTCAATTGTACGTGTTTTTTCTATTACCCGAGAAAAATAAAAGCACACACATGATGTTTGAGTCTTTCCGACGCTGTTGCTAAAATGAGACTAATTTTACATTGTAAATAGAAATGACCTTTTTTTGCTCGTGTTATTTGTCGTGTAATAAAAAGCAAAAAAAAAAACTGTTTTTTCGTCCATTTCGATTGATCTGTGTTTGATAGTGCAATTATTTGGAAAGAGTATTTTGTCATTCTTTATATTCCATTGTTCCGGTAAAATGCTAAAGCTAGTAATACATACTCGAGCGATTAAAATAGCAAATTCCGCATTGATTTGCATAATTAAAGTGAGGCGATTAGTGTGATAGAATAATCGTATATTAGCTTTTAAGAAACATTTTTAATTATCAAAATGAAAGGTGAAATAAAAAATGATTGGTTATATCCATTAGTATTTAATTTCGTCCCTACTTCACCTACTTTTTTCTCATTCTTATTTATTGTTAAGAAAAATTCTACTAAAAAAAAATAAATTTCAATGATTTCTGATAATTTTTACGTAACGATTTTATATTACTATACTTGAATTTTATGAATTGCAGGTAGTACAGCAACGTAATAAAAGTAGTAATAGCAAATAGTTGGAGAATCACAATTAATTAAACGTCGTGACATGAATTGAAACAGATAACAATATATAATAAGAATTTATTTTCTACTTTTTAGATCATTCTATTGTTAAAGAAGTCACTGAAAAAGTCACAATATATTATATTATTGTTAAAAATGTAATTCAAACTGTTCATAATTTTTTAAGGTCAGCAGATTCGAATTTTCGTGGGCAGCAATCATCTTAATTTGGTAGAGATTTTTAATAATAAGAATTTTATTAAAAATCATTGTCGATATTTCGATAGTATTTTCATTCGGGACTTCGAATTCTGTTTAAGTAGAATTTTGTAGATAGTTACTATGATCTATTTTAACTAAAACAACTAATGCTATACTATATTTTTTTTTTAAATTCTACAAAATTCGAAATTCTGAAGAAGATAATGGAAAATATTGCCGTCGTTTCGACAAAGATTTTTATATTGATATCAATTTATTCATTACTAAAAATTCATCTTGATAACCTTAATAACTATTAATAAGTATTAAGACTATCAAGATGAATTTGGAAGTGAAAATTGATGGTCTTCGTTTCTTCTCTCTAAATATGAATAAGCGACATTCTCTTCGAATAAGTGAATATACACTTAGTTACGTGATAAGACTTTCACTTATTCGTTATGTGAAAAATTTATCAAATAGAATAAGCGTATATTCACTTATTCGAAGTGATTTTCACTTATTCATATTTAGAGAATTTAAAATGTAGATATCCAGTTAAAGAAAATAAGTATATTTCACAGCATCAAATGAAATATCGAAAAGGCCATCATCGACGAAGGAATGCCAGTTTGTTGATCCAACAAAGTCCATCATCGAACGTCAGCGCACGCGCCAATCCCGCAGCTTTGTCACCGAGCCTCCCACGACCCACGCATATAAAAGTCATCGATACAAGCGAAACCCTTAATCCCGTCCGTACACCATCACGGTATCCCCGTGACAGCCTACTGCTGCAGCCTTCAGCTGGGCTCAGTGCGCGAAAGCACCGGCGTCTGCGCCGTGTGCCTTGCGGTTTTCCGCGAAAGCGCATTTAAAAAGGCGCGCGGGGGCGGGGCACAAAAGGTGCATGGAATCGATGGGTCTCGGCGCGGGCAGCTTCCGAAACATCCAAATATTTTCGTTGGCTACCTCGCGGACCCTCCGCCGCGTCGGGCACAAAAGCCACCAAGCCACCGGGCGCGAGTGGTCGAGGATTCCTTCTTTTTTTTTTTTTAGCTGAGGGTATATAGGGAGAGTCGATCTCGCGCTCCGCTGCACCCACGGACTCGCCCGGTGTATAATGAGACCGCCGAGGCGGGATCTTGGCTTAGGATCGCACTAGAAGTTCATCTTTTCTCACGTTGCAGCTTTTTTTTTCAGATGAGTTTGAATGACGGGGATTTGGGGCTTCTTGTGTTTGGAATTAGGTGGTTTTTACAAACTTTTTGACCGATCAGTTTTTTTTTTCTTTAGAGTTTGAGATGTTTTTTTTTTTGTACGCGGTTCCGGGTACAGAAGTAGCTTTTTTTGGTGCTTTGTTAATTGGATTCGACTTTTCGAAGAAGATAATCGATATGAAGTTTAAGTGGATTACTATATTTGGTAATAATTTTTCTAAGTAAATTTTTCTGCCGGAAATGATTTTTTTAAGAATGTTAAGAATGAATATTGGAAAATAATGTATCTATTATATGGGCAATAAATAGGTTAATGATCATTTTATATATAATTTGAAAATAACAGAAAATTATAATACAAAGCAAACTTAAAAATTTTAAAGTAAGTAGTACAGATATGCAAAGTTAACATTTGGAAAGATGTATTATGAAGTTTTCTTTAAATCAACTGAATAAAATCATAATTAATCAAACGTAGATTTAAAAAAATATACACAGATAAAATCCTTCTAGTAAATTTTACAAACTGTACCAATCAGCTAATTTTCATAAATTTTATTATATACTATTCTAATTTTTTGTATGCAATTCTACGAAATTTTTCGCGACGAAGTTATATAATGACACCTATACACGCTGCAAAATTCTCCAGCGGAGTTCTTTTTGTATGAAAAATTTCTTTTATTTGTTCTTCGCACTTAAAAGCCATACGCAGTATTAGTCATAATAAAAATTTACCAATAATTTGTACCAGACGCACATTCTCTAGTCACTAAAGAATGTGTCTCCACATAAAAAAATTATATTATTTAAAAAATTACATTAATAAAACGAAAAACTGCAATTGTCGGTAACCACGATGCATATAAGATATATAAAGGTACACTGAGAAAAAAGTTTAGTAATCACAATTAACCATTAGTTGCTTTAATTAATATTTACTTGTTTCAACCAAAATTTATTTTGTTTCAATCAAATGTTAATCGAAACAACTAACCATTGATTTCGATCACTTACTTTTTTTTTCAGTGTATAACGGATCCCCCAATCAAATAAATAAATTTTCCAGGAACTGACCAAACGGCACTTCCCGGCCAATCCCCCAACAAAGCAACAGAGCGATCTCTCCATCCGCCAAGAAACCCGCGCGCAAAGTATCCGCGAACAAACGACTTGACCAATCGTCCTGACCCGACAATGACCCGGGCGATTACACGGTGTCTATGTCAGCGAGCTCTCCCGGAATCCCGACGAGCCGCACAATATTCGCCAGGCCGGCTGTTCGCCACTGCACGCCGTTATTATATATACTCCGCCGCCACAATGCGGTAGGCGCGCGCCGGACCCTCGGGCCGCATTAACCTCCGCTGTTTTGCCGTCTCGATTGTGCCGGCGAAGAAAGGCGCACAGGCGCTTTTAACTGGAGTTTAATAAAAGGCGAGCAGCCCCGGGGACTCTCCTCGACCCTTTTCTCCCGATCTACGACGTCTTTTTTTTTCGACGCGGATCACTCCGAGGAAGGAAAGCGATCCGCTCGTCTTGTGTATGGATATATACATATCTGTATATACTCTCACGCGGGTGCATTGCGCTCCTGGCCGGCTTGCTTTCCACACTTCTTCGAGGATCTTTATGCGGAAGTTTTCCCTTTCCCGGGGTGGGCCATTGTCGACGCGCTGAATGAATTATACTTTCTGCTGCTTCGAAAATCGCTGTATTTTGAGTTCTTTTGTGCTGGAAATGTATATATGTCAGAGGTATATACTAGGCTTAGTATATACTGTATTCGTGGCTGAATGAAATGTGTTGTGTTTTGAAAATATTTTCGAATCGTGGAAACATTTTTATCCCGGTTGTCGTGAATGGTAAGTTACTATATACTGTATTGATTTCAATAAATTATATATACATGATTCATGCATATTATGATATATTTTTGAATGCGGGCATTCCTTTTAGGCCTTAGGACTGCTTAAAAAATGAAATAAATATTGTTATATAAAAAAGAGAGCTCTTCTGATGCTTATGTTTCTCCTTAATTCCCGTATCTTATTTTTTGCTGTAATAAAGTAAACATTAGTTTCATTTTTGTACGATTAATGTGTAAATAATCAGTTTAAAAACAATGATTATACTTACAAATACTACCAATGAAGTATAAAAAACCGCTGCCAATTCATTGACACGTGGCTTCCTCAAATAAAATGTATTGTTATCATTCATTAAATATTCTTTCCTTTATCTAATAAAAAAAACTTAATTACTTATGTAAAAAAATAGATAACTAATACTTTATAAATATTTTGTTCGCATAAAATTTTAATAAAATTTAATTAATAGTAAATAAAGAAAAAATATATTACATCGACTTACACCCTGTATATCAAAAAAATTTCTATAATAATACAAAAACATAGAAAACTTTTTTAATGATATATGTTGCGAAAATTTGTCAAAAAACAACCTAGTATTTTAAAAATTATTTCCATTTTTTTTTTTAATTAGAAAATTTAAGAAGCTACTAAACATCGGAACATCATAAAACCGGGCCATTTTCAAATGTCACTTCCACTTAGGACGAATCAAGCCGAACGAGCGGCTAGTCGTGGCACCTCGCGGCGCCCTGCGAGGGCAGGACCGCGCCAGCAGCTGTCAGAGGGGGGATCAAGGGGCTATACCTCCTTTTTTTTTTCTCAAAGTGTTTTCGTATTTCTGAATTACGAGCTTTAGTTGGGCCGATTTCTCCCTCGCGCACGCGCGATTGCGTTTTCGAAAAGTAGAACCATATTATATCACTCGTCAGGGTACCGCCAAGGTTCCCCGAACGGAATCCTCGTCTCATTGTGTTTTTCTTAGCGAAGAGGATCTACCTTGAGCTAGATAAATATTTGATTATCCACTTTTTCCAGTGGTTTAAGGAATATTAGGGATTTCTGAAAAATTTAGCGATCCGAAATTATTTCCGTGATTTATCGCGGGTGAATGGATGATGAGCGGGCAAGTAAATCCGGTTTTTAATTTATTTACATAAAGCTACTTCATCAGATCCTATAATAGGTCTCCTACTTTTATAATAATATACTTATTTTTCGACCTCACATTTATTTATTTAACAGTTTAACGGACTTCGAGTCCTGTGTGCATTATATAAAATTCAATTGAACAAAATTCTTAATTAACTATAACTAATTGTATGTTTAAAAATCGATGGTAGGATGTTGTGATCTATTGTAAGAAGGAACTGGATTGGTTAAAGAATAAATAATTTCCGGCTGATCAAGTGGCGTCAAAACTCAAAACGCGTTGATTATATCTATATTTAATGTTTAAATTGTAATATAAGTTTTGAATTTTTTATCGAAATTATTGAAACTTTCTGCACTTCCTTCAATATGTTTAACTCACAATACCCAAAAGAAAAAACTTAATTCGACAAAGCGATTCCGCCATCGGCGTGTCACTTCCTATAAAGAAATGACGCAATCGATTGCCAAGCCGGCACAAAGTAAAAATGAGTCTAAATCGTTTCTCACGATTCTGGGGCTAAACGACTAGAATCCTCGGTAGAACTTAAGCGGCAAAAAAGACCTCGATCCCCGGCGCGGATATCCCTCCCTCCGAATGTTCATCCGCGATTAGCGGCGCACGCGGGTAAAAGTGGCGTGTAACGCGCGGTATTCGGATCGCAGGATCAAGGACTTAAAAAGGAGAGGGAAGAGAGAAAAAAAAAGTCCGTGAAAGGACTTTCCGCGGAAGATGCGCGCGTTTGCCCTTTCAAACGTCGGATTCTCGCGGCGTTTCGAGGCAGTGAAAAGACGTGCGTCCGAGCGGCCCGGGATTATCGCCCGGCCGCGGGGGAAAAAGTGATATGCTCACCCCGACTCGATCGTTTCTTCGGTTGTTTCGGGGTTGCTTTCTTTCTTGATGGTTTCGTTCTCGACCTGGAATCGACGATTCCCCTCTTTTTTTTTTTTTACTTTTATACCTCATTGTGAGGTGAATGCTAAGTGGAGGTGAATCTTGTCTTTGATTAACTTTTGAACGGGTTGGATCGATGCTCTTTTTTTTTGTCCGTGCTCTTTGATGTTTTGAGGATTTGATTTTTTGATTGTTGCGCCTGAATGGAGGGTTAATTCATCGATTGTGTATAGTAATAGAAAAGCTTGATTTTAGGGGTTGAATACATTTGTAGGTATTATAGTGTATTTAGAAGCTTGTTAGACGTAGTTTATATATAATAATAAAAATCAAATGTTAAAATTTTATTTATTATTTAGTTTTCGTTAGATTATTCTGATTATAGTGCAAATATACAATTCATGCATTTTTAAAATTTTGTTGTTAATTAATTCACAACTAATCAAAGCAGTGACTCTTCTACTATTTTCTCAGTACGTATATAATAACGTCCTTACAATTTATCGAAAAAATTGATTATGCTTTAGATTAATTCATATTTATGAGTAAAAAAATTACTTAATTAAAATAGTGAAAATTTTTCCACTACACTGAGCTACTATATATATTATCTGGAAAATGTGTCACGCAGACTATCATTCTAAAAAATATTACCGCAAACTTTGCAGTAAAATTTATCAAATAATTTTGTAAATTTACTATAAAATGTAGTAATCTTTTTCAGAGTGTCAATCTGCAACTGCTTTCCCAGATATAAGGTACCTGTGCCTAATATGGGCATGCGCCTAATATGGCCATGTTCTGGTATTTCGAATTGACCCGCGCT
>JAWWEN010000009.1:19624040-19658366 GCA_035582955.1 Sycophila texana | reverse complement strand
TGGATAATTCTCAATTTTACTAGAGATGCAGACATCTCTATGAGAAAGCATTGTGCCAGTGCAGTTGGCAGCGTTTTCTTTGGTTGCATCACTTGCATTGTAGTTGGTCGAGCGTAAGTATATAATATAAAATTATTAAAAAAATTAATAAATTCAACGAAATATTTCTTTAAGCATGAGTGCCAAGTAAATGTTAACAATATTGTTGAAACTGCTATAAATAAAGTTACTTCGACAAAACGTTTAGTTAATTCAGTGAAACCATTTACTTGGCACTACTTGAAGAAATATTATTTTGAATTTACTAATTTTTTTTTGTTGCAATTTACTCATTTTCTGCATCTTTACAAATTGAAGTAAATACTTAAGTAGACTTTTTATGCCAGACTCCTGTCATGAAGTAAAACTAAGGGCTGTTGCGTTGATGAAAAATTACTAATTTTAAATGGAAAAAGGAAACAAATTTTATGAACGTTTAAATTTATTTATTCAAATATAATATTGGATATTCGATAATTAATGTAAATACATAAGAATCGCTATATACAATTTCAGTTTGATAGCGAATGAATTGTAATACCGCTTATAATTGTGAAATTAAACAACAGCAAAGTTTACACATACAAATTCTTAATGTTCATTCAAATTGTTATTTAATCGTTTATCATTAACTGGTGCGTGTACTTTACGAATAATTATAAAAAAGTTTTAATTTCCCGGGCAATTTTTCCATCGCGGTTAAAAAAGAAAATCAAGTTGTCTGTATATTATTGTTACCATCGACATAAATGCTTTTTCTTTGTAGGGCTGATACCGTACTACCGTAGCAAATTGATTAATTACAAGCGTTCATTATTATTGCGATTTTTTTCAATTTGATTGATTTATAAGCGGCGAGTATCTCCGGTTTTAATTAATTTTTCTTCATTTATTTTTTGGCCTTTCATTTGAAATATACAGTAAACACGTATGCTGTCTCATTTTTGTCGATAAAATAATTTTAATTAGAAAACCCATTTATGATATTTATTTATTTCTGCAGAGTTTAATTTTGATTGATTCGGCATAGCCATTTAATTATTAATTTATTTCTTGATAAATTTAGACCTAATCGACCGATTGATTAAGCTAGCAAGTTATAAACGAATTTCAAACTTTTTAATTTCATTTATTTAATTCGTTTAAGAAGAATATTTTATTCTAAAAACGTTTTCCTTTAGGAATAATTGTAGATATAGATTGTAAGTCAATTATTTCAAAATTAATCTTATTTGTATTTAAAAAAAATATTATCAAATACTTTAATTGTATGAGAGAAAGATTATCGATGAAGTTTATTTTCATCAAAATCAATCGACTGCCAGAATCTTTTCTGCGCGAAGTTATCGTCATTCTCCAAACGAATGTTATCAGCGTCAATAAAATGCACATATTCTAATGTTTCTTGGTTTGGATCAACTTTTTTCCAGTCAAAGTCAAGTTCCATTTCAGGATACCTAAAGAATTTATTTTATGTTTACTCAGTACAAGAGAAAATGTCTGCGTCAATTTTTATTTACCCTTTTTCTGCTACTGAGACTGCAAAATCAATTAATTTGAGTTGCATTGCTCTGTCTTTTTTAGATTTTGGGGGATAAATAACATCATCGTGATAAATCATCATAAAATCATCTCCGTGTGAAACACCTGCAAGATAAACATTTGTTTTTAAGAATGAAATGTTTTTTTTTATTCTATAAATTTGCAATAAATTGATTTTTTCGCACCATAGTTTTTGTTATCATGAGTCCATGCTTCACTTCTACTATTCAGGGCTCGGTAACTGTTATACCACAGTAACACTGGACTTTTGTTCATTTTAGCTTGTACTTTAGCTGATGTTTCAACATGAGCACTATAAAGCCGATCTCCGATGCAATAAATTAATTCTTTTACAGTTTGTTTATTAATCAACTTATCACCAAAATAGTGTTTCCTAATTTTTCTGGCTACTTCGGCATGCTTTTCTAATGGTATAGTAAAATTGTAATCTAGTAAATGAGGAGCTATTGTTTCCCAATTTTTGTCTAATTGTTCGAGATACTCATCCTTGTTGATGTATTCTGCATCAAAGAAGAAGATTAAATAAAGAAGTTTTACTGTAAAATAGTTATTTAAATTATGTAGTTATAGAGTTACCTGCACTCGGAACGAGACCTTCTTCGCTAACTACACCAGTGATCCACAGCACATCAGCTGCATCTCCACTGCTGATTATCTCAATTGGAGAACGATCAACAAACGGCTTATCTCCATGTTTTTCCACAACTGGACCAAAAGGTGTAAATGGGTTGTATAACCATGGCTGAAATTCAAAAAATTTAATTAAAATTTTGTCCGCAATGGCAAATCCCATTTCTAATTTCATCCATGTATTATACCATGAAATATCTTGTAGCTTCTGCGATTGTCCGTGCGGGTTTGTACCGCAAGCATTCGACCATTACATGAATATCTTCTGTTGGACATCCTAAAATTGAGGCTAATTTATAAGCCTTCTCCCGTGAATTTTCAGTTTGCTTTCCTGGACCAAAGGTGGTTCCACTAAACGATATACCATTTTGAAATAATCCTTTGCTCATTGGCGATAGATAATGATAATGAACGCTCGCAGCACCAGCGCTGATACCTATCAACGTTATTCTTTTTGGATCTCCAGCAAACTGGTGGATATTCCTTGAAACCCATTGCAAGGCTAAGCTTTGATCCTTTAATGCCATGTTACCAGGAATAACGTCATCCTCTGTGCTTAAAAAACCAAATATTCCAAGGCGATAATTCATTGATACGACCATAACATCTTTATCCATGAGAAATTCTACTCCAGTGAGAGCGGTTCCTAATTGATAGAATCCTCCGTGAATTGTAAACAGAACTGGCAAGGGTTTTGAGCTGGATCTAACTGGCAAGTAAATGTTTAAATATAGACAGTCTTCGTCGCCTATTACTGTGTAATTTCTGGTGTACTGAATGCACGGGCTTGCTAATTTAGTAGCAGTAAAATTGCCAACCCATTCTCGAAGTTGAACTGGCTAAAATTTTATACAGATTATTGAATAACAAATTTAATATCAACTTTCTATATATATTTTTTTTTTTTTGGTTTTGAATTTCTCTAGATTGATTTTATGAATGAATTTGAATTTGATACGGCATCTATTTGTAGCTAATATACTTTATATAAATAACAATATCAATTCAACATTTTGTTACTTGTCGTATTACATAATTTTGATAGGGACTTTTCATACTACCAAATACAATTGTGTAATCATTTTCAATTGTTCGTTTAATAATAGCAGTAATTATTAAAAGTTTCGTAGTTTTTGAACACTGTAGAAATTAACATACTTGAAAACGTCTTGATCCCGTTGGTGGTAGAGTGTACGGTATACCTTCGTATGCTTCATATTGTCTACCGCTAAATGAAGTTTTATAATACCCTTCGATTTTTCCAAGTCGAGAATGAACTACTGGATGTGATTTTAGTGAAAAAATGTTTTTACCATAACTTATTATTAATAAGAAGAACAGAATTAAATTCATTTTTATAAACTTAACTACTCCAGTTGGCAATCAATGTCGCACTAAACAAAAATTGCGACAGAAAGTGATTTGCACTCAGGATAAGATAACATTTGATGAAATTGATTGCACTTATCCAAATTATTTGTATCGTCGCATGATATATATTGTAATGATCATTATTATATAAGATTCTATTTATTAACTTGGGAATTGGGCAATTCTAATAATTGTAATAATAATTTGAAGTTGATTATTATAATCCAAATTGTTCATAGGAAATCTGTGAAGATCACTCGCTGTAACTAAATATGTTTTTGAAATAATCGCAGGAAGTGGTTTTGGAAGTGTATCACGATAAGTGTGAATTTCGCTGCTCCAGTTTTATATACGTTTGGGTTTCATTTTGAATTCTGAAGGAAATGAGTGCTATTCGTGTGTATAAAAGTTAATTATTTCTAGGAGGCAGATATCAGCTATAACTACAGATGATTGATGATTATTGCGATTTTTCATATTTAAAAATGTGTTTTTTTCTTTCATTTATCATTATTTTTAAGACTCCACTTGAAATAATCAATAAATATTTATGTGCTCGTTTTTTTTATCAATGTTATAACAATATTAATTAAAACACAAGTAATACGCATTTATTTTGGTGGGATTTAATTGGAAATGGACAGCCACATTATTTTTTTACGCATACGCGTAAAAATATAATGAAATATTTTCTCCACGGTTAACAGTTTAACCATATCAGTATATTATTAAATTGATCGTGCGCTGACAAATATAAATAATTGTATAATTTATTGTTATTTCACGAAATTATCATTATATTTTCTTCTTCTTCGTAATAATTCCTTTTGTAGGTCAATATATTAATTTGAATTTAAATGTCAATAATTTTTACATAATTTATTGTATTAGATGAAAATAATAATAAAAATACAAGCACCCGACAAATAAACTGCATCTCTATATAAATCGCATCCAAAAAAAATATATATTTTTCTATAAAACTAAGACTATACTTCTATCCACTAATGCATCAAGAGTATCTTAATACTAACTTCATACTAACTTAGTACTGCTAGTTGAAAATTAAACATTCTTTTGGTTGTCTTTTTAATTAATAATTTTTTTACGATTCTTGATGCGTCAAGAATTTAAGTTTTTATTTATATAGAACCAGACCAGCACACAGGAATTTAAACTTCTTCTGCTGGGTTACTTCGTATGTAACGTTTTTACGTGCAATCATAGCTTATAGCAATATTTGTACTTTTACTCTGTTTAAATTAATGAAATAAATAAATTTCGTATTACCCATCGTCTTTATTACTATTACTCACCGCACCGATATATACACGCACACGAGCGGCGGCCGATCTCCAGGCATTAAATTATCCGCCGCATCGATTCATAATTAAAGCGATCGCGATAATAGGCATACCTAATATATCCGGCCTTTTTTCCCCGCCGCCCCGGCGCTAATTAAATGAATAAACTGCGGCCGCCGCGCGTCCCCGCGTCCGATTGAAGTATTAGTCCGGAAGATAACGTGGTCCTGTATAATCGCGGGCGTTGTGTGCGCGGGAGGGTCCAGAATAAACAGGCAGCATTATATTGCGCGGCGCGGCAACGCAGAAAACTCGCGGCCCGAGGCGATGCGCGCGCGAACCCGGGCTGCCGCGAGGCGGACCCCCTCAATCGCGCTGCCAATCCAATTAATTTTATTTTAATTACCGCTTTGGCCGGCGCGCGACGACGGCCCGGCTCGATTGTTATTACTGGCTCGCGTCGTTCGTCTGGCTGTCTCTGTTTCTCTCTGTACGCCTCCGTTCCCTCGTTAATGGTTTATTTTCGTTGCGCTGCGCCAAGCGCTCGGCTATACATGCCCGGGTTTCGCGTGCGCCGTCATCATATATCGATGGATTGAGTTGTCATGTCGATCGTGCTTACTGCCTGCTCTGGGATCCAGTTTTTTACACTTTGCTGAGGTAATTTACTCTCTTAAAGTTTCATTAATTTTTGTGTGACAACTGAATTAGCAAAATTTATACTATAAATTAGTAGGATTTCACTGATTTCTGTAGTAACCCCTATTAAATTAATAAAGCGTATTGTTTATAAGTTAGTAGAATAACTATTTTCGATATGTAGGTTCGAAAATGGGTTATCTATACTGATTATTGTGACGTTTTTCTGTTCATTCCTGTTGATAATAGTTTTATTATTATGGATTGAGTGAACTTAATAATAAGTTAAATTAAATTTGTTCCATTGTTCAAGATAATATAATGTAAATTAAGCATAATAATTATAGAGCAGCTACATGAATTTCGAAATAGTTTGTATTTTTTTATGAGAACGTTTAAACTTTTTATAGTTTAATTGCTGACTGTAACAGTCTTAACATTTCAGATATTTTGGATTAATTATACAAAAATATCTGAAGATCAATGATGCTCTGATAATTTCTTTATATTTTCTTATATTTTCTTTATATTTTCTTATTTATCGACTAATCACAAAAAATTTATCAAATTTTGTTTTTAAAGGTGAATTAACAAAAGTTTATCATGCATCAGGAGAGTGTTACACCTATAGCTGGATCATCAATTTGGATGAAACTTTAAAAATTGTTTTTCTACTTCCTAGTAATGAAGCACACCAGCTTTAATTGGATCCACTGGGGTTTTATTTAGAAAATACACAATTTTTTGTTTAACATTGCAAATCTGATATTTTTTGCATTGTCAGTTTTCCTTGTTGAATAAAAGCTCGTGGGATTAAAATATGCGTAGTTTATTTCATTTCTCAGTACTAGAAAATAGTTTTTAAAAGTTTCATCCTAATCGATGAATCTGAGGCGTGACATACTCCTGGTAAAATACATACAGAAAAATTAATTGAAAAATTACAGTTCCACAAAAATTTTGAAGATCTGCAATAGTAATTCATTTTGTCGTTAATTAAAGACGCTTTCAATCCAGCTTGACCGGTTTCCAATGACAAGACATCCTTCTTACGTACACTTTGACCCAACAAGTCTTTCCCTTCTCGCGTATCGCATCCCCCGACGGCCACATTCACAGCAGCTCCGCTCCAACGTCTCCGAATAAACATTTTACGGAAAAATATCTTTTTAATCCCGAGCGAGATTCACGAAGCAGCGGCGCACTGCGGCTGCAAATGGACCACGCGAGACTGGCGTGGGTTCGACCGGCGAGGAGATTTTTTAAGTTGCAAGAATAACAGCAGTGTCGCCGCGAGTCGAGAGAGCCGCGCTCCACGGCGACCTTTTAATTATCCCCGACGTTAAATTCTTTATCTCCCTGAAACAATGTGGCGAGACCGTGTTTTCAGACCAAACAAGCCCCATGTTGATACGCGGTAATAGAATAATCTGGCAGCTGATTCCGGGGATATAACCCGCGGGTACGGCCGAGAGAGAGAACGAGAACCCCCTATGCTTCGTCAACCCCGTTAACTTAACCCCCTCCCCCCTGTTCCCCCTTCCCACGCCATCCACCGTCTTCCAGTCATACGAGTGCGGATTTCTGCTTTTCCTTCTGGGCTTTCCTTTACGAGAACTATTCCCTCTCTCTCTCTCTCTCTTTGCTCTTGGAACTCTTTAGTTTTCTTCTCGGTTTCCCGTCGACAATTTTCTGAAATGCAAGGAAAATACTGTAATTCCCATCACTCCACCACTTAAGAAATAACTTTATATTGCAGAAATATTTTAATGATCCTTTTTTTTTGAGATATACTTTTGCAATAGCTCTAAAAAGTTAATGGCAAAGCAAATTCAGAGTATCTAGTATAATGTTGTGAATTATTAAAATATTTCTGCAATGTGAGTTAATTTGAACAACGAGCGCAGAGGTCATAACAATTTTGAAACATTCGATAATTAACCCATTAGAAATCAAATAACCAAATAAGTGCGTATACGAATATTCTTTGACAGTGAAGGCGATCATGAGGAAAAATGACGGCAACTTTTTCTGGATTTTCTGGAGTAGATATAGGACGTTCTCTTAAACTGCAAAATGGTCATTGATCATGGTACGTGAAGAGAATCTCTTGATAGAAGCTTTTGGAAACTTGTCATAAAATAAATTGTTTGGAAAATCTGCAATCGATGCGATCTATAATAAAAGCGAGTTCTAATTAAATAATTTAAAGTAAAGTTTTAGTTGGAGAAGGGACCTATTTGCCCTTAAGAAAGCGAGCACTATTTAAACAATTAAAAACTCGCACATCTTTTGAACTTAAGCATCTCGACAATATCTTTTATCATGCACGATTTTTTTCTGTTCGATAATATGGAATCTAACTTTTGTTACTAAGAAATTCGTGCCTATTTTAAAGGTCAAATCAAATGTTTCTTATAATTATAAGCAGATTTAAATCAATCATCAACATAGTTTTTTCGTATTTGATTAAAAAGCGAAAGGCACATTTACAAAAGTTTTATATAAAATGCCTTTAATAAAGATGACAAAATATTTTTGTAGATTGAAACACCGAACGGTATATACGCTACATACCTGATTGAATCGCGCGCGAGATTTTATTTGTAAATAGAAATTTTATACGCAGTAAAATGAAAAGAGAGGCAGAAGAAAGTAGCGAAGCTAAGCTTTTTCCTGCAATTGTGTTTTGCAGGAAGCAGGTGCTACATATGAATTTCCCTAGTAAAAAACAAAGTGGCAAAAAGAAAGGCTATCTAAAAAGGTAAAGTGCTTGAATATTTTCCCACGCGGAACAGAAAAGATGGAACGAAAATTGCCGGGGTTTCAGTACTCGAAAAAGTATATAACCTTTTTCGACGCGTGTAATATTGCAGGTTCTAGCGGAAAGAAGGGGCAAAGGAGAGGAGTATATGAACTTTTGTCGCATAACTTTTGTTGCAGGAGTGTATGTCGATGCTATATAGCTTTGCACAATGGCGAAATGATTGAAACGGACGAAATTCCAAGCTTTATTTCGACCTCTTTGCCGATGGTCTGTCTTGATTATATATGTAGTGAAATTGTTTTAAATTCCTGTGTGAAGATAATGCATGTCGTTTATTTATTATTTATTGAAATATTATTGGGTAAATGGATCATTATTTATTATTTTTTATAGTGATGTCACTCACCCCACGGGAAACTGGTAATATTTTAATTAGTTCCTGCTTTAACATTTTTTTTTATTTAATAACTATAACTATATAGTCTTCTGCGCTTCGCACGGTTATTAAATATTAATTTAAAAAATCATTAAAAATGTTTTTCTTCAGAATAGTTTGCTTCACTGTTAGGTTCATAATTTCTTTAAAAGAAGAAGATTAAATTATGAAAATTATTTAATTAATGTCTACTAAGCAACGATTTTTAATGCTGCATTAACGAATTATAGTTATAGTAGTTTTGGCAATCGATGATCTACGTCGTAAAGATGCCAGATTCTTTTTTTACTTTTGTCATCTAATTTTTATCGTGTAAGAAAGTCAAGAAACTCGTTATCTTAATTAGATTTTTATTAATCATAATTAATACTTACTTTTTTAATTAATACAATTTTTCTAATTTTTTAATGTTCATACATCAAAATTTGAGTGAAGTTTAAGTGAAAATTTAAGTTTTCTTTTTATCAAAGAATCATTATGCAAAATTCTCAAATTAAAGTACAGCGGTAATAATTTTTAAAAGATTCCGCGCTCCTTAGCATATACCCTATTACATTATATCCTGCCAGAGCCACAACTGTGCAACTGCACATTGCAAAAGAAAGTAAAACACTAGCGCAGACTTTTCGCAGCGCGCGAGTGGCAAAAAAAGCGCTTGGTACGTAGGGCAAAATCGCAGTTTTCGGCAGCGCGGAATTCGGAAAAATTGAATTTCTTTGTCCTATCCTTGGGGCGCCTTCGCCGGCGGGCTTTTTTCGCGCGCTGTGCCGAAATCGTTCGCGCGCGAAACGAGCGCGAGAGGCGAAACGTCGGCGCGATTCGATCAAAGGGTTTTTATTTCGCGCAGCGCGCTCCCCGGCTTTTCCTACTCGGCGTTCGCTGTTTTTTTTTTCATTTTATTTTATTTTATTTTTTTTTTTCATTTTTTACCTCGCTGCGCTTATACCCCACTTGGGCCTTTGTTTCGTGCGCGCACGCCGCCAGCGGCGGAGAATCGCGCAAAAAGGAGGGACGCGCGCTGCGCGAAACGCGAATCCCGCACGAATTTTTCCGCGGAAAAAAGTGGTGCGCACTTAGTTAAGCCAGGTGGGCGCGATATTTTTATTTCTCGGTGAGAGAGTTTGCCTCTCGTGAAAAATGATCTTCGTTACCGCGGCTGTATATATTGTTGAGCGACGTACGGGGCGTATTTGCTCGACTTTTATGATTATAAAGTTTCCGCTGCGGGTAACCGGGTAAACTATTTCGTGAATTAAACCGGCGCTTTTTGGAGAGCAGTAAATTTTGGACTTGTTCGATTTTTTTAAACGGATGCAATATTATACTCGCTGGTATATAAATTCATTTGTAGTGGCGCCTAGTCTAATAAAATTAATTACTAAATTTTAACTCGAGAAGCAGTGCACGCTTACTCTGATAAGGCAGAAAGAAGATTAATCCGATAACTAAATATCAAGATACGAATCAAGTTATACTATTTTTTTTTAAACGATTTTCAAAGCAAATCAACAAATAGGGATCGATAATAGTTTAAATTCTTGAATGCATTAGTGTCATATATATAACTATGCAGGTAAAGGGTAAAGATATGTTATATGTATAATACATGCAGAGAAATACGCTAGAAAATTTTACAAGATACCATTGTAATCATTGTAATTTTGTCTCAGACTGCTCATGTGGACATTTTTACAAGAATTGTTTCAAAGAGATTCGTAGGTTCCTTAAAATAAGTTTTATACGAAAAATTACAATAGCGACAGTAAAATTTATCAAAAGTGCCATGAGATTTGTCAAATTTTCTACAAGAACAAAAAATAATAGAAAACATCAAAAAGCCTTAAAAGTTTTTTAACTAATAATATTAAATGTTTTTAATATTTCGTTAAGAGATTCTGGAATTCTTTACCTCAAAATATCACAGCAGTAAAACAAATTGAGCAATTTTATAAATCTGTCCGATTTATTTTGTAACTGAATTCATAACAAAACATAAGTAATGTATACATATTAATTTTTGTAAGAAATTTTAGTCCGTCTAATTGATAAAATAAATAAATAAAATACAAATTAGAAATTCCATTTTTTATTTACTGTTAATTAGGTTTGGAAAAAAAAGATCGATATAAACCAAACAACGATGTTTTACAAATTTTATTTTAAATGTCCATTCGTCAGATCAGATCTTTCAAAAAAATCATGTCCAAATAGCACAAAACAAGCTTCAAACGAACACCATTTTCTATCAACAAACAAGCTCTTCCTGTAAACGGAAACTTTCTTCTCCAATAAAGAAAGATCGATTTCCAAAAAGACTCACGGGCCATTCCACATTGTTTGCTGTTTCAGGCGAGCGACGATCGTCTCGCCCCGTCGCGTTAATCGCAAAACAAGGGAAAAGGTCCCTCCAGCTCGCTGCAGGTGATGAGATCTCGTTAAACGCGACGCGCGCGTGTAGCACAAGGCACACTTTTGGGCAAGTTTAACGAATCGCAAAGGCGCGCGATCGCGTTAAAAGACGCTGGCCGAGCCTGGTGTGCCCTCTAATCCCGGTTTTTCCGCAGCGAGAAAAAAAGAGTTGGAGCCCGGCGAATTAGCCGACGGTTTTACGCTCGATCGGCGCTATCCCCGTGAGCGGCGAGCCCCCGCCATTGTCCCTGGCGTCGCTCGCTCGCTTGCGTCTTTATCGGCGAAACCATATACAGCTCCGCTCGCCAAAAGTTCGAGGATTACGCGCCAACTTGGCTTACGCTAATTTCGCCTTTGTGACCTGCGACGAGCGAGCCGCACGCGCCGCTGTGCTCGGCCTCCTTCGGCTATACTTGCTGAAAGCTGCCAGGGGCTTTAGTGAATCTTCGAGGAGTGAAGTTCGGAAAAGTGGTCACTGGTATATAGGTATATGATCATCGTCAATTAATAGAGGCTCAACATTTTCATATTTTCTGTAATTTAAACAATTTTTCTTTTATAAAAAAGGGGTGAGCTTTCATTAAATTTCCACTCACGTATGTTACAATTGTAATGCAGTTTCAGATTATGTAAAGTTTAGTAATACTCAATTTTATGCGATTTTGCCTGTTCTAATTATCTACTTGAATTTTTTCATTTTTTTTTTAAATATTACTATATGTAAAAGTAATCGATACAAATAACATTCAAAATCTCAAATCAAGAATTTTGTCACTTGTATTCTCTACGCAAATGAAAAGCTTTTCTAATTTATCAATTTTTTTTACCTACTTTAAACTAGGTAAATAAAATTTATTTTATTTTTATGCCGAACCCTTGTAAACGTAAAATCGCGTTACTATAAATAACTTGAATAAATATCGAACATTGTATTTCATGAGCTATAATATAATGACAATTTTAATTCATGTTATATTATATTATTTAAATGATAATGACAATTTTAATTCATGTTATATTATATTATTTAAATGATAATGACAATTTTAATTTACGTTATATTATATTATTTAAATGATAATGACAATTTAAATTTGAAATCAAAGTAAACGGAAAGCAAAAGTTGAACAAAAAATGCACTATACATATATATGATACCCTGTTAAGTTAAATTAGTAAAAATCTACCAAAGTTAGTGGAAATCGCTCCACTAATCACTAAATAGTGGAGCTCTTTTCACTACAGTTTTTAATGAAGTCCTACTAATTTTGTAGTATTTCTTTTTACTAATTCAACTTTAGATAATAATTGAAAGGCGACTAAGCTAAGTTGATAGGAGCAATTTTTCCGATTAATAATTCTGAGCGTATTAAGAAAAGAATTTCGGCGAATTAACTAGCATAGTTGATTGGAGTGGCCTGGCCGTATAGATTCAGACTGTCCATTGTATAGGAGAGGTTCATCTGCTTTCTGCGTAAGCCAGCTCGCCGACGAGTTAATCGAGCAGCTAATTATTGCCGATCGATAGCTCCCGCCCGACTTCGCTTTTCTTACGGTCTTCTTGTTAGCAAGTTCTTCCCGGCTAGAATATTATTGAAATTATTTTCTGAAATAATTAATGTAAAATCCAGCTCTTGAAACTTCTTCATTTAAGTTTAATGAATGTTCATTAGTAACGCTTTGCTCTCGTTCGATGTAATTAAATACCCTCGCTATAGATATATTTATGGACTTTTCATCGTTACGTTTATATTGTCTGAATGAAAGATTCATATTATCGCTTAAGTTTTTCTTTTTTTTTTTTGGAGTAAAATATGTATAGGTATTCTTTCTGGGTATAACTCTTTCAATTAAAATATTTTACACTTTGCTTACAAATTTCACCGTTAATTAGTCAATTTAGTTAATTAATGATATTTCATAGTGATATCGAGAATTAAAATAAATTAATTATGCGCAGTTCACGTTTTATAATATCTTTATTTAATTTGCAGAGAAATGATAAGCAGGAATTTTCACTCCTTGCATTACAAAATTTAATTATAACTATATTATTATTAAATTAAATAATATAATTATACTTTATTGTTTGTACTTACATACTTTGTGCAAGGAGTAATTTAGAAGCTATATGATTATTTCAAGAATTGTGTAAAAAAAAATTAGTAAATTCAAATTAAAATATTTCCTTAAGTAGTGCCAAGTACATGGTTTCATTGAATTAACTAAATATTTTGCTGAAACTACTAAATAAAGTTACTTCGCAATGAAATATTTAGTTTATTCCACTAAAATATTTAGTATTAACTACAATAAATCCATTTACTTGACACTATACTTAAAGAAATATTTTATATTGAATTTTCTAATTTTTTTTGTACATAGTGTACGTAATATTTCTTAATAACAATGTAAATGTAATTTACGCAATAATGTTTAAAAAGTAAATACATCATACGACTGCAAAATAAATCGTTCAATTCGCCTAAAATTAAGCAGGCGCGGAATTCCATTCAAATATCTTACGTCAGCCGAGCGCCCGGAAACCGCTAATATCCCTAAAGCGCGGCGAAACGGGGCCAAGTCAAACAGTTCCGGGGGTTCAGTAAGTCCAAGTCCTTTGGTCGGGCGAGGCGTCTGGAAGTTGGTCGGGGGAGTTGCGCGTAACGCGATAGTTCGGCTCACAGTTCGGCCAGCGGCCGGTTCGGGGGGATAAGCCGTGTGCACAGGTGTCGGGACAATGGGGGCCCCCCTGAGCATGAGCCGAGTTTCGCATTAATGACCGAGTGCCGGGATCCTTCCCCCCTCGGGAGAGGCGAGCCTCTTGTGCGACTGCGCCCGGCGAGCTTTTTAAGAGGAGCGCAGCGCGCGGTTAGGTTGCCGTAGGTGTTGCGAAGACCCATTCACGGCGAGCAATTTGCCCAGTGCCTGTGCCTCGGCTTCCTTTCAAAGGGAGCGAGTTCGGTTAATTAGGAATTACTTTATGCTGCGGGTGATGATTTATCGAGAGATTTATCTGGGAGTCGGTTTTATATAATGATTAAAACACTTTGGTTACGATGATTCTCTTCGTTTTTAGTAGGGTATTTCTATAGGCTGCAATCGACAAATTAAATTAAACGTCAACGATTAAATTAATAGATAATTACTGACTGATGTATTTTTATTCAAAATACTTCAATATTAAGTAAAATTGGACAAAAATGAATGACACAATTGTCTACTAATTTAATCGTTGTCGTTTAATTTCATATACTGATTGTTCAAATCTTCGTAAAAAATTAGAATTACGAGTATAATGTTTTAGATTTACAATTAATAAGAAAAATCTTAATTTTCATTGCATCGGAAAAAGAGCATTTTTAAAATTTATTTTAGATGATATTAAATGATGTGTATAGTCGGTTGGAAAAGTGAAAAGTCGGTATGTCACTCAACTCAAATAATCAAGTGTCTTATACTGGTCCTTAAATTCATTAAATCATTAAAAAAAAATTAAATTTTATTTGAAGTCCTTAATTTCATTAAATCATTAAAAAAAAATTAAATTTTATTTGAAGTCCTTAATAATCCTAAATAATTAAATACTAGTATTATCTCTCAAAAAAAACTCTACTGCATCGTAAGAATTTTTCTTTGAAAATTTGAATTTATGCACCATAGCATAATCAGAAAAAATTACACCGATTAGTAAATTGTAAAAAACGAAAAAATACTACTATATTTTCCTTGTCTATAGAAATAATAATTTATTTGTATATAATTTATTTAATTTCCCTTAAGTTTTCTGTATTCCGCAAATTTTGCTTCACCTCTTCAGTACAAGATACTCTGATAATGATTTAAAATATTAAAAATAAAATTTAGAGAGTAAATATCTCTACTCGTCTCTTGCATCATGATTAAACACCAATAAAATAAAACGACCCAAAATAAAAAATAACGACAGCTGATTAAAAATAAAATCTCGAGCAGTGCAAGGACATCGGAAGTGACTCGATCCTGCAATGGAGGCTCGCGTATCGTTTGCAGAGCTCTCGCACTTGGACGGATCCAGCGGGCTAATAGCCTGCGTACAATGGCCGCCGACCTGGGGGAATTCTCTCTCTCTCGAAGTCGGCAGCGTGCATTACTTCCTGCAAACCGATCGGATCCTTTTCGTTCTTCAAGAGGATCCCCGCTTTTCTCGCTCGCCCCTCCTCATACTCTCGTCGTTTTCATCTCAATTTCTTCTTCTGGCTTTTGGCGTTTGCCGGTGATGCGCTGACGGAAAAATCAGCTGGAGATAGCGATTTGATTTTCCTTAGTTGTTTCTATTTAAATACCTATTTTACGGAGAGAAAAGTTTTTTTTTAAATATACTGTTTTGTAAGGCAGAGACAGACTCGACACATAAAAAATTGTACTATGTACTTTCTAGTATATAGTACAATTTTACACATTTTACATTCTTTAACTATAATATTCTATAAGGCAGAGACAGACGCGACAAATAAAAAATTGTACTATATACTTTCTAGTAAAATGTTTGATTTGTCGAGTCTGTCCCTGGATTACAAAACAGTATAGTAATTTTTGTAATAACTTTTCTCTCCGCATACGTTTGTTTATACTTATATATTTTGTTAATCATTATTGCCGGTTGTAAAGTTTTATCGAAGTTTTTTCGTCTGACGTAAAAGTGTCAAGATAAAAAAAAAATCCTTCATAAGAATCTTTTAAATTTTGTACTCGACTCAACTTTAGTTATTATACAAATAAAAAAAAAGAAATATCAGAAAGTAAAAATTCTTTTTATCCACATGCCTGTTGGGGATATATGTAGATAAGAATACCTGCTCTACATCTGCATTTTATTTCAATGTAAATTTAATGCAAAGTACAATAAGGCATCCCTTTTTTTCGTTTATCTCATACTGGTATCTGGATCTTTCATTTAATTTTCTACTTAAGCCTTTTCTCATCCACTTCTATCTTCCTGGCGCTTCCCGCAGTAGTCTGATTCGCCGGGATAATTGAACCGTCAGTCGCACACGATCCTCGACACCACTTCAAAGCCATCCCGGTTGAAGCGAAAGTCGCGATAAAAATCAGTCTGACGATATTACGATGCTCGCTTCTTATCGCCTACAATAAACAAAAAATTAAATGAAACGTTCTTTTTAAATTCTGTTTAAACTATCCATTCACGTATAAAGACTTTATAATTGAATTTATTACAGATAACGTTATTACTTTAACTGCTCCGGGACTTACTAAATTCTTCATTATTTATAGTTGACAGTGCCATCATGAAGTCTATAATCGATACTGTATTTAGCCTTAGTTTCCTTATTGGTAAGTGCTTACAAGCTTTTTTTCATTTGCAGATTTATTTAAATTAAAATAATGATCTAATTACACATTTTTTAGAAAAATACTGCATGAATCATTTTTACGTAATATTATAACAATGTGTTTCTTTTTTTTTTTAATTAATCAAAATGTTGCCTAAAAGTTATTATAAGTTTAAAGGAATTAATAAATAAGCACCCATGTAAATATTGAAACATGCATTTGTGCACCTTTCTTTCTCAGGAAGCATAATTGCTGCCAGACATCGTAGAATGCTTGGAGGCAATAATGCCGCGATCGAAGATTTTCCATATGTCGCATCACTTCGCTATATGGGAAATTTCTTTTGCGCTGGATCCATAATTAGCGAAAGACACATTTTGACGAGTGCGCATTGTATTCCTCCTGCTGAAGGGTACTTCAAAGATTTTGTGACTGTTCACACTGGAACCAGCAGTTCCGAGGAACCTGGAACCTCGCACAAAGTACAATCATTCCACGTCCATCCCAATTGGAAAGTCGATAAGGATGGATACTTCAATGATATTGCTATTATCACTGTGAGTTAAAAGTTAAGCAGTTATTTATTTTCTGCGTTTTCTTGATAACTTTATTAATTTCAAATTTACATTCTTTTTTGTTGGATTTTTAGCTGAAAGATCCAATAGTTTTTGATAAGAATCAACAAAAAATCAGTCTTCCTAGTCGCAGTGTTCAAAATGATCAAACGGCAAATTTGACAGGCTGGGGCGCGACATCAAATTTCTCCTGGGAAAAAACTAAAGATTTACAAAATCTTCAGGTGAACATATTGACGAGCGAAAAATGTCAGCCGTTGGTAACTCTGCATACAATTCATAAAGAACAAATTTGTTCGTTTAACAGTGTTGGAACTGGGCCATGTCGCGTGCGTATACTTTTTATAAAGAAAGAATAATAAATAATGTTTTTATAAATTAAATAAAAATAAAAAATGATGATATTTGTCTATTTTAGGAAGACGATGGCGACCCATTAGTTTCTGACGGTGAAATCGTGGGTACTTTTTCCTTTTTGAATTCAGACGAATGCGACGATGGCACTCCCGGAATATACTCCAATGTATTTATTAATAAAGATTTTATTGAATCTATCATAAATGAATAAAATGTAGAAGCTAATTTAGCAGCGATTGTAAGAAAAAATAAAATAATACGTCAATTTTTAATACCGGATTTGAATTTTTTTCTTCCAATATTTGTTAACCGAGCTTTTAATGTGATTATTGACGCAAGTCTTGCTAACAATTTAAACTTGCATAAAATAAAAGGAAATTTTCTGTTCATTTCTCACATGTGGTACTAAAATTCTGCAATAAGTGTAAATAGTATTTGCAGAACAATTATTAATGTCACATCACATTTTATATTTAAAATCATTATTGTTATAACGTGCTTGCTTGGCTTCGACATTTTAAGAGTATTGGCGTCATGTCATCATATAACCACCGAGAATATAAAAGACACGTCAATAATTTATTTAGAACAAAATAAACTGCGCCTTCACAATGAAACAAAAAGTGCACAAAAAGAAGTCAGTCAAGTGTTGCAGTTCAAACGTGCGCCACTCTCTATCATGCAGTGTCTTTACTATATATATATATATATATACAGATGACAATGGACTTCTCGGTTTACGCATTCGAGCACACGCTCAAACAAAATCGTGAAAAATCGTGTGCGGATGTCACGGAGCTGCCACGCAGTGCACGTGATGAACAGACGAATCACGTGTAATGGTTATGTTATTTAGGATCTACGTCTAACCATGCGGTGACTTATCTACAATGTTTTATGTGTCTGAGTAAATGGAATGTCCAAATACTTTTCCAGGAATTGATTGATTTAATAAGAGTTAACTCTTTTAAGCTCTTTCGTTCATTTAACTAGAAAAAAGTCACTTGTTACACAATTTTGAGATCATGATAATTTAATTTACTATCGAGCTTTTTACGTATTATCTACTTTTTAGTTGATAAGATTATTTTTTCATGGTGAAAGGAACGTTTCAGACATTTATTCTCAAATCACCTTATCTTTTATAAAATATTCTTGAAATTATACAATGAAGGTTGTGGATTTGCAGCTCATACACTTGTCCAAAATTCGAACAAAGTGAAATGTTCAAAGTTTACACACCTGATGCCTGTAATACATCGATCAGACGTTAAATTTCAGCTAAAAGTAGAATTCTACTGTGAGTAAACAGCTTGATCCACCTGCCTGTAGCGCCAAACACGCTTATCTAAATCAACATCCTATTGTAAAAATTATCGGTAAAATCCATTTACGAACCGGCTAATATACTGGGATCCAATAGAAATGTTCATGGGTATAGTCCTCACGACCGCAACACTTAGGAAGCAATGGAAGGCGGGCGGCTCCTTTTCAGGTATAATTTGCTCGAGTGATCCTGCCGTCGGCATGTATGTATAAATAAACTCGCGGCGATTTTCTCAAATCTCGAATGCAACAATGCATCGTGAAAACCAGGCAATAATTTAATAATCCTTCGACAAACATCGGCGTGCCTTAAATTTTAACCTTGCACTTGCCGACTCCTTCCTTTTCATCTTACTGTTTTCATTCTTATCTTTCACTTTGCCGGCTTACAAATGAAGGGAAAAATGTGAGATGTAATAAAATTCTCCGAGCTATTTGCTTTTTCAATATTTTTCGTTTGAGTTAGAAATTTTCGTATACGCTTAAGAATGATTTTACATATTTTTATTTAAAATATTTTTTTTTATATGTAATAATAAGAGTTATATATTTAAAAGTAACTTAAATTTAACACTGTTTTTTTTTTTTTTTAATTAATAATATATATTGCGATTATTTTATTACGTAGACTTCGTTACGATTCAATAGTTTACAAGTGTTAGCTGTCTGGCTGATTGAAAAAAGCACATTTTTGTATAAAGTTTCAATGTTGATATATAATTGTATCATTTTTTAACGGACTAATCTTTCTAGCTTTGTAATCATGATGAGATCGCAACATTCACTTATTCAAGATCGCACGCTTTTATAGTCACATAGTTGTTAATTTGTTTACATAAATATTACGGGAATATTCCTGAAAAAAAAAAACTGAAATCAATAACTAAAAAAAAATAGCATCACATGTAGAAATCCAAACAGCTAAAAGTACACTTTACACTTTACATTGTACACACCCCCTTTTCCTTTTCCCAGAGGCCGACGCAGATCCATCCCAAGCGCCTCAGTGCTAATCCACCGACGTGTATTCAGGTTTTATCGCAGCCGTCGAAAAATTATGATGATGACGGGGTTTTCCTTTCCCGCGCAGTTCCGACTGGTTTGCTCGGCGGCAAAGTCTCGCGAGAGCAAAGGGTCGCACGACGACGCGCACCCGCTCATATCGGCTATATGTACATGCATGCACTTGTGTGCCCAGTCATTCACAGATTTCCTTTTCTTCTCGCCGTGGCGCAAGGGTTATCCGTTTTTCTCCTTTTCTCGCTGTTTGACAACAATATTACAGGCCGAATGCGCCAAGGCCGGTGATTTATGATGGGCCTCGGCCGATGACGTGGGTCTGATGCAAACAGTCGTAAAAGTCGGGGATCGGCCCACGGTGGGCCCGGGGATTACATTTACCGCCGCACTTGCAGCGCGGGAGGACCGATGGATAGGTGAGTCTGCCTGTGTGTTGATATGATTAGATGGAGCAGAAAATTTCAGTGCCATTTCCGCTTAATTTATTTTTTATTTGGTGATATGTAAATGGTTTAAAAGTTATACCTTGTTTGTTTAATAGAATTTTAGTAAAATATACGTAGCATTTTTTATGCAAATATATTAATTTGCTATATGATTATTAGAGGCATCTTTGACACTGTTGATTCTTTTTTTTTAACAAGTCTTAAATTTGTTACTTAATATCGACTAGAAGATTTAGCCTTTGAGCAGGTCGTTTTCAACAATCTCAGCAGCTTTGACAAATCACCGGAGCTGCGACGAAATTCCTTTTTTTTCGTATTATGCGAAAATTAAAATAATTTGCATAAAACCATTTACTTTTCAACCCACAACTTTAAAACTAAATTTTTTTTTAAATTTCCTAATCAACGAGATAGCAGGTGTAGCTTGGACGTGTTATTATCCAAGCTTTTTGCAGCAAAATCGGCGATTCCTCGGCGAGCCGCAAACGTAAAAGAAACTAATTATAAAGAAATATTCTTAGACTTTTATAAGGGGATTTAATATTATTTTCGACACTTGTGTGAGAAGACTCGTGTGAGAAGAAAAAACGTTATCGAAAACTCGTCTTCGCACACGTCGTGTCAAAAAATACTGTTCGATTCTTGTGCGTGATAAATTTCTCATCTCATGTGGACGAGATGAAATTTCTTCACGCACATGTATCGAAATGTACTATTTCTTTTATAAAAAGTATATAACGAATTTAAAAGTAATTTATAATAATTTACAACAAACGAAGGCAGTGCAACAATAAGTATAAAACAAACTCTAAAGAGAATAGCACTCGAATCAAAAGAAAAGAAAAAAAGCTTCGCTCAAAGAAGAATAAAACTAACTCGCGTAAAAATGCGAGGAATGAAATTTTTTTCATTTCCGCTATCACCCTACAAGACGCTTTTCAATTACATCACATACCTTCCAAACAAACCGAACCCCGTCGCCACCGTCAAAACTCATCGCCTCTATCCCCCAACGTAAAAAAGCCCCGGAAATCGCAGTAGAGAAGCATTAAACCGCGCCATCCAGAAAACCCTCTGCAGGTCGTGGGGCATTAATTGGCCGCGGAGCTCGGGAGGACCGTGGAGTCTCGGGGGGATCCGCGACACCCGCCGCTTCGATTAGCGCGGCGGCGGGAAGGCAGACGCAGGAAGGGAGGGAGGAATTTCCCGGGCGAGGCATGGCGACGAGTAGGCGAGCGCGAGGTCAAAGCGACGCGACGAGCGCCGGAGCGGCATTAATGCGAGAGGCGATTATCACATCGCTAAGCACGGGTGTACGCGCCGGTTCCACCCTTGGGGGTCTCCCGCGAGAGGATCGTCCCTGGTGGGGAGGACGCTGCGTGAACTCCGAGTGGGGGTGGGCTGTGGGAGGGAGGAGAGAGGGGGTGACGGTGAGAAGAGATTTTTCCGTGCTGTCTTTTGTTGCGACAGAGACGAGGACTGCTCAAATTGATGGGCGGATGTAATTGTGCACTATGATGGGTGTAATAATTGGTGATTGTGGTTATATCCCTTTGGCCGATTTCTTTCGAGATAAAAAATGTGAAAGATGTTTTTTTTTTGACTTTTCTTCGGTCGTTTGTTGTAGGTAGGTTTAGATGTATGATTTATTTGATGAAATGCAATAAAATATTAGAATAAAAGAGGTAAAAAAAAGTAATAAATAATAAGTTAAATCTCTCGCAGAGGGCACGCGGTTATAGGAATAAAATTAGTGCTTAGAAATATAGACTCAATAATATCTCAGAATAATATCTTTTTATTGAGTAGCTGTTGAAGTTAAACATTTGAATATTCATAGAGTGGAATATGTGTATTTTTTCAAAAGGAAATATAGATATTAATTACTTTTATTAAATGTACTTAGTAATGTTTATATGACTTTCCTATACTATAAATTATGTCACACAAAATCATTTCATTGAAAATTTTTTGAATATATATTCATTTAATTTTTTAGTTTCTCTGCAAGAAAGAAAGATATATTGTGAAAAATGTATAGTATTAATTTTTACAATTCTTATATAATATATATATAAGCGAGTAAGCTTTATTGAAAATCTGAAATATCTATTAATATATTCTATATGATAAATACTGCCTCTTCCATACTATACCTCTTTTTCTACTATACGGTAACATTTAAAAAAAAAACGAAGCAATAATATTTGAATAGTACAGGTGAACGAAGAAATCTTCAAATATTTCAATATTATCTTATCTTTAGGCTTAACGACCTGCCCAATGATTGTCTTCAGTCGATTTTCAAAAATGAAGAAAATATCAAGACGAATTTGTAAAAAATATTGTCTACGTTTATTTATATCAAAATAATTTTTATTCGACTGTAAATTTATTATTATCGTTGAATTTTCCATCAATTTCTATGAAAATAATATACGAAACTAAAATGAAAATCTGCATCTACACAGAATTCAAGAATATAACAATAACTGAATAAAATAAGTAATAATCTACATCTTACCAAAAGAAGAAAAAAAAAAAAAAAGAAGAGCAAAATCCAACAAAGGCAGGACGATCTCGTTGGCGCACGCAGGAGGGGGCCGTAGAACATCTCCACAAGAGGGTACAAGCAGCGTGGAGGGGTGAGGAAGACCGAGGAGGGGATCTAGAGGGTTGAAATCGCGCCTATCTCCGTCGCCACGCCTCTCGTTCTCCTCCGCCGCGACGACCAATCGCAGTGAGTCTTCTCGCACCCTCCCCCCACCCCCCCCCTCTGGAGAAAGGGAGGGGGAGGCCATCCATAGTCCTCAATCCGCGCGCCGCTTCCCTTTTTCCTCGTGCTCCGCACGGCTAGATATCGCGGACCTTCCTTTTTTCTCTGACGTCGCTCGTATATTATATCGTCGACCAGACGCTCGCGTCGACGATTCAGGCTATCGCATCCTGCGAGTCGTCCTTTTTACCCGGGCTTTGTTGCGCGCGCTCGGGCAATGTACGGTTGCGCTTTTGAAACGAACTTTATAGCGGGATGAATTTTTTTTTCTGTTTTTTTTTTTTGGCCTTTGGAACGATCGGTTTTATTGAATTTGTCGATGGCGAATTTGCGATACCTATATTTCGATTTTTGCGCGTATTAAGCACTTATATTAAACAGATCTTGGTGACTTTTTCAAATTAATAAAATGAAAAAGAAAAAAGAAATTGTTTAAACACTGATGGTACGCTTAAAATTAATTCGTTGTAAATTAATGCTTTTTAGAAGATTCCAGATACAATAAATCATTTTGACATTTTGTGTATAATGATGGAATGGTACTTTTGAAAAACGCTATTTTTGATCGTTGACGACTATAGTTTTAATTTTTTTAAATATTTTCTACTGCTTTACTTACATTTCAAAATATATTTTTAAATCCTTTTATACTTTTATTGTCGAAATCTTTTAAACAAATAAATAGATATTTATTTGCACGTGGAAAGCGCAATATATATAAAATATCTTTGAATGCAAAGTTCGTGAAACAAATTTCTTCTGTAATTATACATGATATATACACACTGATATTATAATCTATAAGATATTATTAAAAATCTTTAAACTTAAAAAAATTTCTTATAAAAATTATTATTCTGTTTTGTAACGCAGGGACAGACTCGACAAATAAAAAGTTTTACTAGAAAGTATAGTGAAATTTGCTAGACTTACAATAAGTTTTGCTGAATTTACAGTAAATTTGACTATAAGTCTAGCAAATTTTACTATACTTTCTAGTAAAATTTTTCATTTATCGAGTCTGTCCCTGCTTTACAAAACAGTGTAATAATTTTTACAAGAACTTCTCTCTCAGTGCACTCGTAGAGCAATTGGCGCAGGCCGTATTATTATTTAAAATTCTTTAATTTTTTATATACAAAAGGACAATGTACCCGCAAAATTATTTTAAACGAATAAATAAAAAAAAAAAAACTAATACACTCCGTAAGAAAGAATAATTAAAAAAGTTTAAAAAGAAAAAAAAAGCACCACGAATTAAGAAATAAATCAGAGCTCCTCTCGAACTCCCCCGTCGCCGCCTTGAAACGGAGAAAATCCAGAGCGCGGCGTGTGGCGCAGGCGCGAATCCACCGTCGGTCGATGAAAAATTACGATATCGCACGCGCGGCTCAGCGCCCGTCGCCTCTCTCAATTTCATTCGCCCGATTTTTCGTGGCACGCCCTATATAAATGCGAAACACATTAGTAGCTTTGCGCGGCCCGTTCAAATCCGGCGCGGCCGCGCCGCCTTTTAATCAAACCGAGAGGATCCCGACGCGGCTTCCTGCCTGGTAACACCCCAGCGGGCGATGCTCAAGCTGTCACTTTGCGTAATACACGCTGATGCCCGCGTTGAAAACGGCCGGCGGCTTTGTGCGCGCAAATATGTATATATGTATGTACCCTTGTACCTGACGCTGCTCCCGTATTCCCCCGGCCGTCTGCGGCGATATCGCTTTACTCGCGAGCGAATCCCACGTTAGCGACGTGTGCATGAGTTATGTACCTCGCATTTCAATTTTTCGAATCTTTTGCTCGGCGACTAGCGCGAGTTTAATGGGGAATCTATGGTACTGAGTCGGCTTCGATTTTATTTACACTCCTTTGCAAGGGGAGAATTCTGGAATTGATTTAAGAATGATTTTTTGTTAAATAATATTGTGGATAATTTTTTTTTTTTTTTTTATTATTGTATTTATAGGTTTTAGATAATAATTAATGATTCTGTCGAAAGTGTCTCTTTTTATTGGCTGATTTAGTTGTGAAACAGTGATTTATTGAGATTATTTTATGAATTAAGTTGATGGTTCTGTCAAGACAGCGAATATACACTAACACATTTGTCTCGTTTATTCCTCCGAGCGAAACAAAAACTACTATGACACTTAATATTTTTCCAATCAAGCCTTTAAAAAAATTAATTATGGCTTTATTAAGTTTTTATTTGCAAATCTGTTAATTTTTGTTAAATTCTCATTTTTAGATCTGCTACCAGTAGAATTTTATAATTTCAAGAATTTTAAGAAATTTGTATTTTTTGTCTTTCGATAAGAGATTACACAATAAATTTGTTTATTTCACAAATTTAATTGTGTTCTCTTACCTTTATGCAGAATAATAATTAGTTATACACAAAAATTATGTTCAGTTTGAAAACATTATTTCACAAGCGTAAACATAATGTTTCTTTTCTGTATCCGTTACATTATTAAAATAATGTTTAGAATAACGAACAGACTTTCAAAAGTGTGAAAATCTTTTCGCAAAATAAAATAAATTACGAATTTACCACAAGCAATACAATATCTCAATTCTTTAACCACTTTTTCTGCCAAAAAAATCATTAACAATTAAAATATTATTCGATGCGCATATTGAATTATATATAGTAAACTGAAGTACATTATTATAAAAAGTAATGCGCATCTCACACAGAGCCGCAAAAAGTCTCTTAACTCTTAATTATATGACATGATATCAAAGCACCTCAGCGCGATTACCCCTAAAAAATCAACGAGGGTGCCCAAAACAGTTAAGTCCCTCGTCCGCTAAACAAGTCCTCGCTAATTTATTACCCCCGCATGCCCCTACCCAATTCCCACCCTCTTTTAGCACGATCAGACCGACATCACAGTTGCCAAACTCTCATCCGGGCGCGAAATCTCTCGCTCGACCGAGCGCTCCTTTGATTTTCTCGATTATATTTTAACTTGACAGGTGCGCGCGCGACAAACGCGTACCTTCTGATCCGAGCCCGAGGGGCTGATCCTTATTATTACGACTATAGTCGTATATATATAGACGCGTCGCGCCGCGGCGCTTTTGCGCTTCCCCCGAAATCGCCGCCCCGGGGCCGCGAGGCGTTCACCTAATTAAAGTAACGAGCGGCATGGAGCCACGCGTCTTTTGCGACGCGCGCGTATATATAGATCATAGCGGGTCTAAGACTAGCCCCCGGCCACCCCGGGGATGATGAAGTTTCCCGGCACCCCGCGGTTGGAGATTTTCGCCGAGTCGCTCGGGCTTCTTTTGCTCCCTGGATTCGTCGGGTAATGCTTTTGCCGCGCGCCCTCGGCTTAGGTATCCTGTGCGCCTGCGAATTTTAAGGAATATTTGTTTTACGAGGTATTATATTATGCGCGCGTTGCATGTATAATATAATGTTCTGTGAAAAAAAGTATTTTATTAAAAAATTAATGTATTATTTAAAAAAATTATATATATATATATTTTTTTTTAATTTTTTTCCTGTGATTATAATTG
This sequence comes from Sycophila texana, assembly GCA_035582955.1. Lineage (NCBI taxonomy): Eukaryota > Metazoa > Arthropoda > Insecta > Hymenoptera > Eurytomidae > Sycophila > Sycophila texana. The sequence continues at coordinate 19,631,846 of JAWWEN010000009.1, read as the reverse complement.
AGTTGGTTGATTCGACGCTGCTTTTTAATAAAATATCAAATAAAAACGAGAGCTTAATTAATTTGCGGAAATGCATATTAAATATTACAAAGTAAGGTAATATATTTTACAATAATTATTCGAATTTCCACAAAAGAAACGTTTCGTTTGATGAAATAATGCGCGCAGTGAATGCGTTGTTGATCCTTGTGTTTAACATCCTTGATTGTCAATTTTTCATCGGTATAATTCGACAAATTAAAATGTTTAATTGCATTGTATCATTCCCTCTAAAAATGAATAAATGAAATTTCAATAGAATAAGTGAATAGTCACTTATTTCACGTTAAATATCTTCCACTTATTGCAGCAAGTGGAAAACTTTTTACATGGAATAAGTGATTATTCACTTATTTTTTCAAAATTTCACTTATTTTTACAGAGTTTATTTCCTGGCCTTTTATTACTTTAAATTTCACTTCAAATGTCTAATAATTAAGCCAACCAAAAGCTCGCCTAATTCCCTAACACAATATAGAAACTATTCTCCCCCGCAAAAAGCAGAAGTCAACACTCCAAAAGCAGATGGAAAAAAAAATCACTGTGATAGCTACAAAAGAAACATTTCTCGCGCCTAATTGGCTAATCTCATTTGGAGCGTGCATATCTGGTTGTCTGTGCGCGATAGAATCTCGGTCGTCCCTTGGCAAGCCGTGCGGAAGACAATAACGACGCGGCGGCGCGCTTAAGTCAAGGGGCGCGCCCCCGCACTTGCCCGGAGAGGGGGGAGGGGGGCACGGCGCGACCGCAGGCGTGAGGAGATAATTGCGCTGTCAGAGGCAGTGTCCCGGGGCGACATTGATATCGTGATCCCGGCGACGTTCAATTCGCCGCCGCCGACGCCTCCGCCTGGGTAATCATTTCATACGGTAATGCTCGCACTGTCAAAGGAGGCGATGAACCGCGCGGACCGACGCGCATCGCCCCGGATACATTCCGCTATGGCGTTTGGAAAAATTGAGAATATTATACTCTGGTTTAGTTTTCTAATTTTAGTTAGAGAAATTTTTGCAATTTTATTAATTTGTATGTCGATTTTTTTAATAGTGGCTTGTTCTTGCTAAGTCAAATGTATCTCATTAATTAAATTAGTATCATTGCCGTGGATATGTCATTTTCTTTACTTTATACATTTCAAATTTACAGAATACGTCATTTTCTTTTCTTTATACATTTCAAATTTACAGAATACGTCATTTTCTTTTCGTTATACATTTCAAATTTACAGAATACGTCATTTTCTTTTCTGTATACATTTCAAATTTACAGAATACGTTGATTTAACGAAAGTAAAACTGTTTGTTTTGTTTTTTTTTTTAACAAAGACTTTATAAAATGCTTGAGAGACAATTTTGTTTAGAGTACTACCCTTTTTATACGCTTTATATTTGATCGATGAAACATGATATCGTTTGCTTAATTTAGAGAATGATTAAACTAACGATATTTTAATTGTTTTTAAAAGAGTTATAGATGATGTTTGCAATTTTTTTTTTTTAAACTGAATTAATTTTGTAATTAAATCTAATTATCTTGTGCAGGTCAAGTGAAAAAGTAAAATTAGATGATTAGAGCTATTTATACACGCAGAAAAATAGTAACAATAAAAATTACTAAAATTTTTTCTAAAATAAGATAACGAGCTTGAAAATTAAAAAAAAAAAAATGGTATAATTGCTAGCAAATTTTATACTATAAATATAATCAAATTTAATATTGTTATAGTCAAATTTAAATTAAATATTTTAAAATTTATTAGCCTGCACTATGGTAATTCTTTTATTTTTATTTTAAGTTAATCCATACTATAATAAACACTATATTATAGTATTTCTATAAATAAGTAATAAAACACGTAAGACTGAAATAATGTTACACATATTTTTAATTTTACTCAGCCTGAAACATCCACGAAAACCTACAAAGATTCACTAAATTTCCCTTCAATCATTTCCATTCATATAAGTTATATTCAGTGATGAGTTATTTAGTATTAAGTATTTAGTTCTTAAATTTTTAGTTTATATAGAGCCATACCAGCGAACAGGAAATAAATTTCCTCTACTGGGTTACATTTTAAATTTGTAATGTATTATTATGTGCAATTTTTATATAATTAATGTATATTTATACTCTGGTTTAATAAATAAATAAATAAATAATAAATCAACCTAAAAACACCATAGTACAAGATATCTCATCAATCGACGGCGAAAATCAGTGCAGGCAAAGCGATTCCATCGAAAAGTCCGACAAATAACAAAAAAAAAGGCGTCGCGCGCCTCGGCGTCTCACAATCGTGCGTATTATACGCGCCACCGACAATGGCCGGCTCGACGACGGTCCATTTAATCGACAATGGAGTCGAAAAACACGCGGGGAGACGAAGCGACGCCGTCTTCTTGGATTATCGCAGGGACCCGTGGATGCACTAAAGTGTCGCGACTGTTGTCCTTCTATTCGTAATTAGTGTACACGCGCGTCCCACCCCTATATATGCGAAGGTCGACTGTTTGGATTTCGCCGAGCACACCCGCTTTTTCGCCTGTGCGAGTATTATAGAGGGGAGAAGGTCGATCGCATATCCGCGCGCCGCTCTCTTCGCCGCCCGTGTTTTTTTAACGCGACGAGCTGAGCGAAGTAAGTAGTGTCTTGTACGATTACACGGGGCTTATGTTTACCAGTGTAATTGGGAAATGACGGATTGAGGAGAGCCCGATTGTTTTTCTTTGCATTCTCGAGTGTAATTGAGGATAATTGTTATCTTTGGGCAGATTTGATTACTAAGAGATTCATCTTCGTGTGCTATAATCGTATAAGCATATATGCTTATAATAATTATATAATTATTATATTAACAATATATGATATTATATACTTAACAATTATTATGATAATATATATACTTATTATATTATATTAATATTAGTTAATTGATGATTTGTTTAGACTATTATTTGACAGTTTTGTATACTGAGAGATTTTTTTTATAAAAATTATGGGAACACGTAATCGTCGGATGGTTTGCAAGTACTATTTGTATAAATTATTTATTACTATTTATACAAATAATTTATACAAATAAAATTATAGAGCTTTGCAATAAAAGTTACGGAGCTTTGCGATAAAAATTACGGGGCTTTGCAGTAGAATACAGACTTGTAAAAATACTTTTCTTGTAAAAATAACAAAACCTTCGCCAGCCATTCAATTTCAGATAAAAATATAGTCATTTTCCCATAAAAGTTTCCAGTACTTGCAAACCGTCTAGTGATTATATTTTCCCGTAATTTTTACAAGAAAAAAATGCCGGTACAAAATTTTCACTGCTTGCTGATATAACAATAAATGAAATTAGGAATTAAATAATTAGTAATCAGGAGCTTTTCAAACTCTTATATATAGTTAGTACGCCATTTTAGAATTTATTAAATAAACTGTAAAAAATTAAAGTTTATTTACAAGCCTCAAATTATGTTATTTATTATGATAAATAACATATTTCGAACGATAAAAAAATCCTAAGGAAACAAAGAGGACTGGTAATTATTGCAACGTTACTATCAACAATAAATATCGCAGAATATAAAATATCAAGCAATCGTCGACAGAGAAATATTTATAAAATAAACAAAAAATTTATATGTATAGCACTTAAAATAATTATCCGTCCCCTCGCGCCCTATTTTAAATAAACACGAAAATTTTCGAAATTTTATCAAATTAAAAGTCAAATGTTTACCCAGATAATAATTTCACCTATACATGAGGAGTGCAGGGTACAAACCCCAGCGTCGCTCTACAAAAACAACAGCCGCTCGACTCCCGAAACCCGTGGAAAGCAGGCGCGCACTCCATTAGCTCGAGATTACGTCGAATTAATTTAAACCTATACCACCCTCTGAAGAAGGCGCATCCCTCGCGAGCCCACACCTCGAACCGAAGGCCATTGTTACCGAAGCGCGGATCAGCCCTGAAATAATACCTGCTAATGGCTCGAGGCCCCCGAGGTGACAAACTGTGGTGCGCACGCGCGACTCGAATCTCTCTCTCTTTCTCTCCTCGATTTAATTTGTTTTGCCTGAAAATAAAGCCGAGGGGGGTGGTCTCGAGTGCGTTAGCCTCGTTTTTTTTTCAGAGACGAGCGACGGACGACGATACGAGACGGCAAGGAAAATATTTTAAGAGGATTTGCTTTTGCGGATGACGCGCGCCTGTATGTGAGCTTGCGACGAGATGAAGGGGCTTAGTGCTTTATTAGGGAAATGCGTCATTTGACGGGAGCGGGATGTGCGCGGACACTTTTTTCCTGCAGGTCTCGATGGAGTGCTTTGTCGGCGCCACTTGGAAGTGGATAAACTTAGGCGAGAGATAGATTAGAATTAACAGATTTTTTTAGATTTGCTTGCGTGTGCTTTTTTGGAGGGGTGTAAGTATAAGGATGTGTGACTTTTAGTAACGGCGGCACTTAGTTTCTTATGGCAAATATTTTGTTTTGTAGGATTAGACGAAGTATAAAAATGATATACTTCAGATTTATAGTCCATTTAAATTAGTAAAAATCACGTATAAATATCACGAAAACTAAATTATCACTTTGTTCTAATAGTAATGTTTATAGTATATGCTGTTCACTTAATTGCTTAAGTAACATTAATTAATACAAGCTTAATTTTTGTAAAACACTAAAAGTGGAATTAAACTGTAGTAACATTATTTTTTATATTAAACCAATCTTGGTCCAATATTGAATACACGTTGCAATGCATTTTGTCAAGCGTTAATAATACTTATTATAAAAATATGACGATTTCAACGCGCTGACAGTAAAAAATATACACACTGATCAAAGTAAAAAAGAATGACTCAGATCCTGTTTTTGACATCCAAGTGAAAATCGTGATCGTGTTGTTTCTGAAAGGATTGAATTTTGAATATTATTTTAACATTAATAAATCTGGCATATCTCAAAATATTAAAACTAATAAATAACTCGCGAATTTCATAGACGATTATACCTATAAACTTGCTTATAAATACGAAGTACTATAAGCTACTAAATAATATAATAAATAACTTGAATACGAAATAATAAAAAAGGAGCTTTTAGAAGAAATTTGAAGTAAAAGCATAAATTACAACACCGCAGCAATTTTTCGCATGTTATAATTTTTAGTCTACTTTTTTACTATCCTTTGCTTAAGTATATCTATAAGCTTTTTCTTACTCATAAATTAAAACGCCATATTTTTTTAACCTTTACACCTGTAAAAATTTAGAAAATAACCAAAAGCTCTATATATACACTTGAGCTTGCAAAGCCCCTCCCCTCCCTTCATCTCGCTGTAAGATTCAGGATTCATCATTTAATTATCATTAGGCCCCAATTACGCAGCATTGTTACACTCCAGCACGAAGCGGATGTTTATCGCAGCTTGCATGTATATATACATCTCTCTCGGCCTCTCCCTCGCTCCAGCTTCAGCGCCCGAAGAGAGCGGCCCCGGCCTCGCCGGCATTTGTCGCTAAAATAATTAATTAACCCGGACGTCTCTCGCTCGCCCGGCTTCGCCTCGGCGTATTATAATTGCGTCGTCGGGGTTTTAATGAAAAGCTCCCCGGCAGAATGTTGCTTGAGTCGCGCGCGGCCGCCGCGCTCCTGTAAAAAGTGCAAATTACTGCGCGCTACAGCCGCGCACCGTCGGGTTTTATTTGAAGTTTATGCGCCTCCGAGTGAGAGGAGGCGGAGTTTGGGGGGGGGGGTGGGGTTTGCACGGTAATGGGTAAATTATAATGCACCCAAGACACTCGTGAAAAGCTCAGCCTGGGCTGCCTTTGCTTTTGTTCGCGCTCGGCGAGCTTTCGTTGTATTTTGTTGAGATTGATATTCGCCCGCGAGTTTTGATTATGATGTAAACTTTTAATTGCCGCGGCTATAGTGATCCATTGTTGGCTGCCTCTTCTTTTGCAAGTAAATTTAGATTATTGTTGCTCTTTTGCCTCTTTTTTTTTTTTTGTTGTTTAGATTTTTTTATAAGCTAATTGAATAAGAAGGTTCTCGGGCAACTGCCTTTCCTCTCTTATGTAACATATTTATTGTACGTTATTGTATAGTACATATTAAAGCTACACTGCTATCCTATTTGTAGCAATTATAGTTCTAAAGATTTTTGCAATATATTAAATCAATACCCTTATATTAAATTCATTTTTTATTAGAAGTAGTGGTTTTATATACGTTAATTATTATATAATGCATTTTGTATGCAAAAGACTCGTGTATATAAATGTAATTTATTCATAATTTTAAGAGATGAATTATAGCGGGGATTTTTTATTCTTAATCAATCAAAGTATACTTATATGTTAAAAAATTGAGGACGCAAAGGATAATTTTTTAGCGATCAGAAAACAGGTATACACAACCACTTGACCTAAAGGTAAAGAAGAATAAGATAACATAGAAAGTGCTGTAAGAAAAATTTAAACTAAAGACATAAATATCTCCCATTTTTTAACAACATGTTATAAACATTCCAAAAGAATAAAGATGTTGCGGTGAGAGTACACGTCATAATTTCAATTAAAAAGTTCGTGATCCAAAAAATATATATTGAAAATTTTTCTTAAAATTAATAAACTACAACGAAACGTTTGGTAGTTAAAAAATTTCTATTAATTTACAGCTAACTTAAAAAAAAAACACACAAAATATTCCATAATAATTCAATTATTACGTAACGAATAAAATATCGCAGCCACCCTACTGCTAACTCGGCCGTTTCGCGCGCGATTCACCACCGACTGAAAGCAATTGTTTGCGCTGCGCTCGCCTCGCGTTTATTCGCTCGCGCAGGAACTATAAGGAGGCAGCCTCGGTCCGGGAGGTCATAAGCCGCGGCGAGTAAGTATCTCGTATTACGGCTATTAAGCAGGGAGCGCGCGGCTTTGGCCTCGCGCCAGCGGAACAACAGTAGTCAAATCAAACACGGAGCTATTAACTGGTTCAACAATATTACCGGGGCTTTCGGCTACTTTAGCACGACGTCCACTTTGACGTCCGGGCCTCTTTTCTCTTTCCACCCCCCGGCCGAGCGTCGGACACGCCCCCGCCCTCGCTTTTGTTTGCCCATCGCCGGCTGCGCTATACTCTTCTGTAGCGCGGAAAATTCACGCTGAAATTTCGGGGATGAGTGCATCGAGATATTCCTCTTTTTTTAAATCGAGTTTTTTTTTTAGATTACGCGAAACTATATTTTTCTTTGATTATTTTCTTTATTTTTTTGTCAATTTGTCAAGAAGATTTTACAAGCTCTTCGGGAACTCTTTGCCTCAAATCATTTCATCAAAATTAACGCAGTTGGGCAGTTCAAGTCATCGTTCCGTTCATTCTCTATCTGTATTAGTTCTAAAATTTAGATAGAATTTAGAATTATTATTAGTTTAGTTTGTCAAACCTGGTGCTAAATATTTTTTGTAAAAGGACTTGTAGGCCGTTGAAATATTATTAAATAAATAAATAACTAAATTTGCTGTTAAATGTTATTCTGACGAAAATTATTTCAATTCAAACCGAAGGTATATAAATAATTTCATTTTTTGCTAAGAAGATAGGGGAAGGGCGGGCAAGACGGACACCTAGGAAAAACAGATAAAAAAATAAATTAAATAATAACAAATAAATAAATTGTTTGTGGCATTTCAAATTAAACATATAAAGGTACAAATAAATCTAAATAACTTTAGTAAATAATTTTTTTTAAATAA
>JAWWEN010000009.1:19608753-19623940 GCA_035582955.1 Sycophila texana | reverse complement strand
TTTTAAAAAAATTATTTGACATTTATTAATTAATTTTATAATTTTTAAATAGTGAGAGAGAAAGAGAGAGAGAGAGAAAAAGAGGTCCACATATAAGAGTTCGGAAGCATAGCTTCTTCCGTGTGGCCCGGCGCCACGCACCATTTTTTTTTTTTTATTTTTTATTGTGAAGTGGTTTTAGATAGGAGACTGTTCCTGCGGTCATTTGCAAATGTGGGAAGTAATGTATACGCCGTACGGTGTTTCACAATTTAAGTCTATGCTTCTAGATTATATTTAAAATTTTTTGTTTCATATTTTATGCTTTATTTTTTATATTTTATATTGTACATGGTGTGCTTTAAAATACTAGGCGTGATTAGATTTCATAAATACGAATGGAAAAGAAATTTTGGTTTAAGTTAGATCCTCAATTTATATTAAATCATCGAATTACAAAGTATAGTGCTCTACCATTGATTTATTTCATGACATTTAGTCTACTTCAATACCAATAAATTATTTAACATCATCTTATCTAATGTAATGCATAAAACTTTACTGACTGACGAAAGTTTCCTGTATTCATGAATGAATGCATTTAAATTTTTAATCCAACAAGATATTTAAAATATTTCATTTAAATTATAAATATTGCTTAAGTACAATTAAATACTTCTCAATAATTTTATAATATCAATAAAAATATTCAGTCTATATAGCTTAGAGTGACAAATTTTTTCTTAACTAAAGGGGCGTCTCAAACATATGAGTTGCGTACACTAAAAAGAATATTTTTGTCACAAAAAGATCATTCTATGAAGTTACATATAACAACTTTTCATTCAAGTCGATTGATTTATCCAATTTTTTTGACTTTTCCACATTATGAGACTAATTAATCAGTTTCGGAGCACGTATTTTAATACAATTTTGGTACAATAATTTTGCCTCTTAAACGCTGCAGTTGACCTTGCAATATTATTTACTATCTTATTTTTTAAATTGAATATTTTTTTAAAATTTATTAACGCAACGACTTCTGACCTTTTAATGTCGTAATCGGAGAAAATAAAGTTAAAACGCCGAGCTCGATAAAGCATTTTTTACTGGAAAGTAATTTGGTGATTTGCTTACGTCAAAGCTAATTAAATTGCGATCGGTGCTTCAAAGCCCCCAAAAAAGCGCAAATGTTTATGAATAAATGTACAATTAATTAACTGTTTCAGGAAAGTTATTCGTCGCGGACACAAAAACCATATCGCCGCAAAACTCCTTACTAAATGAAGTGGAAACGATGATAAACACTGCTATTAAATTGATTGATTACGAGCCAGCGACATTTAAATTGTATACCAGGTAATGACAATTTTTGTAAACATCAGTGTACACAAAAGTTTTTTATTTGAATAAATTTGTGCCGCATCGTTATTATAGAAAAATAAAGAATTTTTTTTTACTTATCTTAAAAATAAGAAAACTCTAAATTTGAACAAATGGGTGTCACTGTAAATCAGCGAATTCTATATATATAAATATATATTCACTGATTTTCAGAGACACCCACTAAATCAAATAAAAAAAAACCTACGTACGCAGGAATAATTTTTACGTTACATTTTTAGATATCATTCATTTGTATAAGTGGGAAAAATTTTGCATCGACGTGATACTTCACGTAAAATGAAAAAAAAAATTAAAAAAAAAATTGCTTTATCTAATGCAGGCGTGTCCCGAGTATGTAGATAAGTAAATAATAACAAATTACCAAAAAATTCGAAACATTTATCGTAACACGCGCTGTAAACTTGAAACAATCGCGTCATAATAACGGAAGCATATTTATAAATCTCCATAAATTACGCATTCAACTGGCATCATTAAAGCTTCATCGTCTCAACTTCTGTTAAGTGGCGCTTGCAGGAAATGCCATTGACTGTATCGCGATGCTTACTCGAATTACTTATATTGTGATAATTGTTTATCTCGAAAGGCATATGGAACTATTTAAAAATAACAATTTTTCTGATAAAAAGACTAATTTTATTCCTAATAACATTTTTCGGACGTTTGTACGTGCTCCTTGTGACATATGCAGCGGTGATAAAAACAAAATTGATTAGATCAACGCTTTAATGTTACAATTTCAGTAAATACGAAAAGCAAATGTGGTTACTCATTAAAAGAAATTATTGTATGATCATTACGATTTTTTTTTCAAACGGAATGAAAAATTATGAAGTAATATGGTATTTCATGATATCCTAAGCCTAGACAAATTATGAATGAGGCAGTAAATTATAAGTTTTTTTTTAAGTTTTTATGTCTCTAAGAAAAGTTTTTAAGAGCATAAATTATTTTATTACTCGAACTTTAACTGATCAATCTAAAAATCGCAAAATTTTGCAGCAAATACACTTCGATAAATTAATTAAGAATTAACTTTTAAAATTCGAAACTAAATTCACAATTAAAACAACGTAATTACTGCAAACTAATAAAACTATAATCTATGAAAATAAAAATAAATAACCACCTAAAAGACAAAAATAAAATTTTACAATGAAACCCATTCACCATCAATCGCCGCCTATAATAGACTATAAAAGCGGCGCCTCATCCACCCGTTAATTGAAGCAAACGAACGAGGAATTAAAAAAATAAAAGAAGAAGGAAGACTAAATAGCAAGATACCCGACAGAAGTGGCGCCGAAAAGCCGTAAAGGATCGCGACGATCTCCCATACAGTAGAGCTTATACATCGCGCGAGAAAGTCAGACGCGACCACCTCAGCGCGTCGGCGCGTCGGCGCACGCGCTTTATTTTTTTTTCCTTTTTACTTTTTGCCTCCACATGGCGCCTAAACGATATCGCGGCGGCCGGTTACTTACATCAATCGGTCCGGATCGCTCGCGCACGGCGCGCCGTCGCGCCTTTTTTTTCCACGCGACGTCTCGGCGCGCACGCTATTCTCAGCGCTGACGCGCCGCCGCGGCCGCGAGCATCGCGCGATGATCCGCGATAAATTCGCCGAGGAGGGAAAAATCGCGGGAAACGCGCGCGACTGAAGGGTACGTTCGAAAACCCGGCGTGGGGAAAGCTCGAAATTTGAATTTGCGCGCGAAAAGCGCGTGGGTGGGTGTGCCGGTCGGCGAATTGATTGGTGACCGGCACTTTCGTGAGTATGCCTTTGTTTTTTATTTGCGATTGCGAGGACGAAGTTTCGATGATTGACTTATCAAGTTCGATACGCTTTTTTTGCTCGCGGCGTCTGTTGATAGATCGAGGTGTGTCAACTTTTGTGGGATCCGTCCTGGAATTCGACACGTGAATTATCTTTATAAAAGAATTTTTGTTGATAGCGGAACGTCATATTTAGTTGGCCCTTAATTAAGTTTAGATGAAATTTTTCAAAATCAATAAATTACATTTTTCGTAAGAATTTATATCTACATGTTTGAGTGCGAGGTCGCAAGCGCACTTTATACGTACACGAATGAAGACGAGTTTAATTAAGCGATACTCTACCACTTTAATGTGACGTGAAATCTTACTTGTTATGTTTAATATTTTTTCCTTTATTTAACTCTACAATGCTTACTCTTTTAAATGCCATCCCTGAATAAGTATCAATTTATTTTTTTATTTTTTTTCTCATTTCAAAAGTAATCAGAAAATAAACCTTTCAAGCTCAGCTCTTCAATAATTTTCGTATGAAAATGTGTGTATCAGTAGTAACTTTATCTAGTAAAATGTACTGATAATTTTTATCATCTATAATTTATAAAAAAAAATGTCTAGATTTTTAAGAACCAATGGCATAACTGAGAAAATCATTAATTTTGCATCGTGACTCATCACAGACGTTAAACATCGATTGGTACTCATTCATATCACTCGGACATCAATGAAACATTAGAACTATATCCTGCTTTGTACAAAAAATGGGTCAATGTTTTGTTTCTATGTTTTGTCTACATTAAACTCGATCGCATATTATGGAGTCACAATATTTAAATTCTCGACGATTAACATAAAATGTTAGCGAATCATGCATTTCAATATTTACAGCAGTGCATTATTTGTATAATTAAATTTTTTTATAATTATTTGTTTAAAGAAATTTACACTATTCTAAGCGTTGCAAAACCATTGTCGTTTGCTACAAGTTTATTTTCACGGCACAGCGATGTATATTTCTTTCAATCAATAAATGACAATAATAAGTCGTACTTAATTATCGCACGATATTTAAAAATAGAATAAGCTTTTTATCAAAACAATTATTATAATACACATGCACCATCGGAAAAAACGCTGCTAAACACTTTTATCACCATATCGTACGATTTATAACTTCTCGAGGCTACGGTTGCACTTTACTCTATTATTATTCCTGATAAAACGAACTTACAGTGAACCGATCAATTTTCACCAAAATGCAAGTTCGACTAAAAATTAAAAAAAGAAATCGTTTCTCTAACGATGTCTCCAAATTTCTCAGGGAGAATCCATTCGGCGAGGAGGAGCTGCAGCTGAACAACACCGAGATTTTGTACGCTTCGCACTTCAACGAGAGCCGCCCGACGAAGCTCCTCATCCACGGGTTCAGCGACACCGGCAAAGAGGCCTGGATCCGCGGACTCATAGACGGTAAGCGGCTGCGAGAATAAATAAACAAGAAAATTCATAGATAAACATTCGCGAAGACGTAGACGTGACCGAATAGTGCGAACTATGGGACACGCACGTTTTATCGGCGTGAAAAAAAGTTTGGTGTCGACATTGTTGCACATCGGCGCAACGATAACCCTGAGTGAACTTTCGTTGAATTAAAGTTTTCTCGCCACTTTTGACGTGACGGAAAAATCGGCTCGAGCGTGCGAGTGCGCGCGCCTCATGTCATTTTCTAATTATAATAAGTGACATCATTTTTTTGAGAAAATGTTTATCGCGATTTATCTGCGCCGATTGCTGCAGCATTTTTTACATTTTTACGGTTCGCTGAATTTAAATGACTGTAAGTGTTTTTTTTTTTTTTTTTTCAAATTCGAACGAATAATACTGCAAAGATTATCTTAATTAATTCATGAGCTCATGAAGTTTTCTGAAAATCGTATTATTATCGCAAAAAAAAAGATTACTTTCTGTTTCAATAAATTTTTGTTACTAAAGTAATTTAATTATTTTCTAGAATAATGAGCAACATGAATCTAATAAACAAATCGTGATGATCACTTTCTCAAAGTAACAAATTAAAATTGTTACTCACAATCTCTATTTTTGTTTTCATAATTAACAGTATTTTTTAATATAAACTGTAAATTAATACTTTAATATTAAGCATCGTTTTAATTGTGAGTAAGAATTATTTCGCTGTTCGAAATTTTCATTTTCTTCTGAATTTCCAGCATACTTAAGATACCAAGACGTTAATGTGATCGTCGTCGGATGGGGTATCCTGGCAGCCGATCCGTATACTAAAGCAGCTAACAACACGCGCCGAGTTGGGGAGTATCTCAGCACTTTTCTCGATTTTCTCAGTCGTGAATCGAACCTTGAGTACAAGGACGTGCACATGTGCGGTCACAGCCTGGGTTCCCACGTAGCAGGCTTCGCCGGTTCCCTTCTCGACGGCCGAGTCGGCAGAATCACTGGTACGCACATTTTTAACACTTCTTTAAAATATCGGTATTATCGAATTTAAATAATCGATGCATTAATAGAGTTGCACTAAAAAAAAAGAATTATTATTAACTGCTGCTGCTATAGCTTTGTTTTTAAAAACAAGAAAATAATTAAATTTTTTTAATTTAAAAATGTGATGCATAATGACTTACATACAATGTTTACCTAAAAGCTATAGTTTACATAATTTTTATAATTATTGAATTTTTAAACGAAGGTCTGGATCCAGCAAGTCCACTATACGAGACGGCATCGGGAGTGGTAGATCCGGATTTCCGTCTGGACCCGACAGATGCCCAGTTCGTCGACGTCATCCACACGAGTGGCACTGCTTTCGGATTCCTGGCAGCCATCGGTCACGTCGATTTTTACCCAAACAGCGGAAAATTCCCGCAACCAGGCTGCGATTTCATACCCACAAATAGTGAGTATCAGCAACAATCGGCACTTTTTCATAAACGATGACGTCGGCTAATGTTTAGGCTACTATTGGTTACTTGATCTTGACTCTTTCTTTAGCCTACTGCAGTCATACTCGAGCCTACCAGCTCATGACCGAAAGTATCGGCAGTACCTCAGGCTTCAAGTCGAAAAGCTGCGAGAGCTGGGAAAAATACAAGGAGGGCCACTGCGACCACAATCCGATCGTCCTTATGGGAGAGTACGCGTCAACGTCGTAAGTACTCCACTCTATTATCTGAATAATAAAATATTTAAATTATTTAGAATCAATAATTTTGTTAATAATTTTGTTTTACTTCTTTACAGATTGCGAGGCAAGTTTTACTTGATGACCAAGTACGCGCCTCCGTTTGCCATCGATTGAAATTTTCACGAATCGACATTTCTAATTTCATCTCACAATTTGAAATGTAACGCTTTTAACTAGTCATTTGTCAGATACTGTATTTATACATCATGTTGCATTAGCTCACACTTACTTTTGTTGTGATTTGATGAATGGAATGTAAAAAAAAAAAACAATATTTTTCATTTATTGTAAAAAAAGTCATCGGCGCATCATTTAAAAAAATAAATTTAACAATTTAGTTGTACTTATTTATTCATAAAAAATAAAAAAGTTTTGAATAATTTTCGATTATTCAATTAATTTTAGTAACTAACAATGTGAGAGTAATGATTACTATCCAAGGGAAGTTAATAGGCGATCACATATGTGTAGTGTATTCACATTCAAAATAACGAAACTCAACTCTCTTTTTTTTAGAAAATGTAACCTGTTTATTTTTTAAATAAAGTTCCGTTTAGTTTTTATACGATTATATACATCATATTAATTATAAACTTGCATTATTAAATTGTAAATGTATTCGTAATGTGCTATTAAAAAATAAATAACCTTAAGCAATCGTGATAATGAAAAGTGCGTTATTTCAAGATAATTATAAAATGTCTCCTCTAAACGTTCTAATCAATGACAATTACAAATTGATCTACAAAAAATTGTTATTTAATTACAGTCGAAATCAATCACTCAGTCGATATCAATCACCATTGCTGTATTTTTATTGCCACATTCGTAGAGAAAAATCTATATTCAATAAAACTGAAGTCAAACTTCACACCAAATCAAATTAAAAAAATCGATCTTCTGATAGTCAAGCGACACATCAAACTGTAGCTTTAATGAAACACCGTTCGTCCTACAGTCTCTTTACTTTTTCTTTTTAGACTTTTTATCTGCAGGCGCTGCTGCTGGAGCGCCTGTTAACGCGGACAGCTTTTGTTTTAGCTTCAAAAGATTTTCCACTTCTGGTTGCCAAACACTTTTATCGCCCTTAGCCTTCAATTCTCTAACAAGATTGCCCTAAAAATAAAAAAATATTACACATTTCGCCAAAAACACTTCTCAGCCCAACAGTCAATTAATTTGATGTACGGGGAACCAACCTGTTTTAATACTGCTGCTTCCAAATCAGAGATTTCTTGTGTAACGTTACCGTTTTGTTGCGGAGTAGGTACTGAATTAACGTTTGACTGTGGAACAGGTGTCGGCTTAACGTTTTTCTCACTTACAGCCAGACCCTTACTTTGAGCATCAGCCAATTTTTTCTTTAAGTCTAAAAGTATCAGCACTTGTGGCTGCCATACGCTTTTATCTCCTTTCGCTTTAAGATCTCGGACTAGTTGACCCTGAAAAGAAAAATGAACATGTTTTATTTTAACTTGTATAGTTCCTTAAAATACAATAAACAAATTATTTGAAGATAATTTTGCTGAAATAGAATACGTATCGATAGACATCAGTGTCAAACAAAACATACTTGTTTAGCAATCGCCGCTTCCAAAGAAGCTGCGTCAGTCGGAGCTTGTGGAACTTCTCTAGGGGGTGTCTGCTCTTGTCTTCCGGCGTACTTCTTTCTCAATTCCTCCACTTGTTTTTCCTCTATTTTTGTAAATAATGGCGTAGGTTTACCAATACTGTGACCGGCTGGCAGCATAACCGAAATTACATCAGGGATGTAGCCATAGCTTTGCTTTGACAGTCCCAGTTGAGATCTCAGTTCGCGAGCTGTATTTGGCATGTATGGAGCTAATAGCGTAGAAAGAAGACAGGCAAGATTACAACAAACACCAATTACTGTTGCTCCTCTTTTTCTATAAAACAAAATTCCGCATAAGCAAAATAAAATTCAAATAACTACAGACTAGAATTAAAGTTAAAAAGGTAAAACGTACTTATCCTCTTCGCTTCCTTTTATTTTGACCCAAGGTTGCTGGAACTGCATGTATTGATTACCATGTTTCGAAATAGCCAGGACATGTCTCAAGCCATCCCTTAATCTTGCCTGTTCGAGTAATGTAATATAACTTGTTAATTCTCGTTGCACCAATGAGAGAACATGCAAATCGTCCTCTGCAAGCTCCATTGGAGGAACTTTAGAGTTGAAATTTTTCTCCGTAAATGCCAAAGCTCTAAAGAAGTTTTTAAATTAAATAAAATATTTTATGTCTTTAATTCACAACAGGATTGAGGAGCGTACCTGTTCACGAAATTTCCAAAATTATTCAATAATTCACTATTATTTTTCGTTGCTAAATCTACCCAATTAAAGTTAGAATCCATGCTCTCCGGCCTAATGTAGGCTAAATAAAAGCGCCACACATCAGCGGGGATTCCAGTATCTCTGGCATCGGTACCAAACACTCCGATACCTCGTGATTTTGAAAACTTGGTATCTTCATATTTAAGGTACTCTAAAAAACATTTGGATTTAAAAATATTAGCGTAGACTAATATTATAAGAAAAATATATTATTAAAATATGTTTACCAATAGCCATAAGATGCTCAACGAGAACATGACCCTCATTTGCTGCCATTAGTGTTGCTGGGAACATAATACCGTGAAACGGAACATTGTCCTTAGCCATAAATTGATGAAGGCTTACTTTAATATCATTACTAGGCTTCCACCATTTTTCATATTCGTTGGTATATTTCTTTGTAATACTGAGATAACCAATAGGTGCATCAAACCAAACGTAAAAGACTTTATCGCGATAGCCGTCTAATGGGACTGGAATACCCCATTTTAAATCCCTCGTAATACATCGCGGTTTCAAACCATCTCTTAGCCATGGCCTCGAAACTGCTCTAGCCACTGATGACCAACCTCCATCTACTTTTGTCATCCACTTTCCAAGATCTTCTTGAACCTAAGAAGAAGAATAAGCAAAATTACTATTGAGACAGAAAATTTTATAAACTTATCTTAAGAAACAATAATTTCACCTTAGGTAAATCTAAAAAGAACTGAGTGGAAGCTTTAATTATTGGTTTTGTGTTGCACACTTTACATCGAGGGTTAATTAATTCTGTGGCATTGACAAGATGTCCACAACCATCACATTGATCACCTCTTGCATCTTCGTATTTACACCCAGGACAGGTTCCTTCGACAAACCTATCAGCTAAAAATCTATCACATTTCTCACAAAGAAGTTGATCAACAGAATTCGTCAGGATATATCCTTGTGCCTTTACTTTTAAAAACAATTTTTGAACGATTCTAAAAAATTAAAAATTGTTTTCATTTTTATACAACAAAAAAATTCGCAAGAGAATTCATTAACTTACTCTGTCTGTTCTGGTGTAGAAGTACGTCCAAAGTAATCAAAACCAATACTAAACCACCTATAAATATCGTTGTGGATATCAAAATACTTATCGCAGATTTGTTGAGGAGTAAGCTTTTCCTCGATAGCTTTAGCTTCTGTAGCGGTACCATATTCGTCAGTTCCACTAGAAATTAATGCAAAATATTAAATACATACAAATTATCTAAGTTTTAAATGTTAATGATTTACCAACCTTATATAAAGTGTATTATAATTTCTCTGTCTACAGTATCTTGCAAAAATATCTGCAGAAAGAACACAACCAATCATGTTTCCCAAATGAGGTACATTATTTACATATGGAAGAGCTGAAGTAACCAAGACATTTTTCTCTCCTTTTTTAGGCAGTCTAAAAGTGATGACATTGTAAATAAATTTTAGTGACTTTTGCAGAATTATACAAGAATGAAAAAAAGTTTTACTCACATAGGATAAGCAGCCTCTTTAACAGAAGAATATGCTATAGAAGACCAGTTATTTTTTATGGAATCCATCTCTGCTTGAGTAACTACTTTTACTTCTTTTTCTTCATTAGCCTAAACAAATAACATATGAATTAAATTAATACATAAGGATTAGAAGTTCATTCAAGTAATATTCTTTATAAATTACATCATTTCCTGCCGGCATGTTGTGGGATTTTCCAGCACCAGTGTATGAATTAATAGGAAACCAGGATGCTGTATTTATAGCAATAATAGCAGGGATTCCTCTCTCTAATTTTATTTTCTTTAATGATGCTTGAACAACTGGTAAACTTTGAATGTGTTTTAACCATTTATCAACATTCACAAATTCTTTAGAAATTACTTCACCTATTTCTGTAAGGGCTACTGTTGACCATAGTGTTACCCAAATAGATGCATCAACTACTGTTAAATCATTCTTATCCTAGAAAAGTATGACAAATTACAACAGTATTATAATAATTTACATTCATTTCACTCATTAAATATGTTAATTAAATTAATTTACCTTAATTAAGTACTGTTTATCTTTTAATGCTGTACTCAGTTCCTTTAAAAGTGACCATATTCTAGCTTTCTGAGATACTTCCAACTTTCCAGATCCACCATATGCAACGATTGCCGGCTGTAATGAGATTTTAGAGCAAAATTAAATTGTTTCCAGTTTTTAAAAACGTGCACACTCGAATACTCGACTTAAAAAAAGAGTAGAAAAATTTCCCAATTATTCGTAATCAAATGAACTCTTACCTGCAATTGTGTCGCATCCCACTCAAGCCATTTGTTAGCGACAATAATATTTTGTTCACTGACTGGAGCAATGTACTGAACAGCGGCATTGATACTAAACAACTCGTCCCCTGTAGCCTCTACTTTCAGTATAGGTAAACGACTCAGTGAATTCTCTAAAAAGAACGCAATTTATTTTTATCGCAGCCAGTAAAAATAAAACTAAAATAAAAATAAGCACAAAGGATATCGCATCAATCACTTTTGCCTCTTGCAAACCTACAATGCAAAACACAACACCCACCGCAATCACACATAATAAAAAAAAAAATGTTAAAAAACCAACAAAACTCCAAATTAGCCAGCAAATAAAATAACAGTGCAATAAGACAAGGCAGTAAGTGAGGTTAGAATGCTCACGCTTCGGCTCGCATTTGAAGTCGACGTCGAGCTGCGTGCCGGCGATTCCCGCCGCGACGATCAGCTTCAGGGCGTTGGGGTTATTGGGATTCGATCTGGCGTTCATCTTCGCCGATAAATTAACTAAACGCGACCGACAAACGGGAAAATATGTTCACCGCCAGAGCCGACACATGCGAGCAGCCGAGCAAAGGCAGCGCCGAGAACAGACCGAAGCAGTAGCGCGAAACTCGCGGGCCGCGTGTTGCATCAGCAGGATGCCGGAGATTTCTATGTGTCACGGACGCACAATGCATGGGGCCCGCGTGCGCAAGCTGACGAAGTTTGATTCTTCACAAAACTGCCCACGTGTATATATATGTCTAAATTTGATCGAGCTACTCCCGAAATGCGCACAGGCGCGAACTCCCTTTTATGGAATGCAAATGCTTTGCAATAACCGTCGGAAAAGTTGGTAAGAGTGTTTATTATAATGATTTAAAATATGTCAAAATATTTAATTTCAGAATTTAATTTTTTAAATGTACATTTACACTGAAAAAAATGTTGAATATCCAATTAAATTTCGCCTTACAAAGCCATTTAGTTTAGTTAAATAAACATTTAATTTAATCAACCAAAGGTTTAATTAACTTGACAAAATATTTAACTAAAAATTTTGTTAATTCAACTAAACATTTAGTTAAAGCAATCAAATCGTTTTTCTAAGGGGGGGTTCAACAAAATTTTTAGTTGGATTTGCAACATTTTTTTTATAGTGTACATGTACATACATAATACAGACTTATTAAATCAATTTGAAAATTTGAAAATAAATTTCTATTTAAGCTTATTAGTTATCTTCTCCAGTTTATTTTCAGGATAGGTATATAGAAAATATATTTTCCAGTTCATTTTCCAAGGTAGAGATAATATAAAATTTATTATAAATGAATAAGCTATACACAATTATTAAAAAAAATTGTAATAACAAAAAAAAATTTAATTTTTATTAAGATTTATTTTAAAACTTCACTCGAAGTCTATCGCATCTTAAAGCAAAAAAACTAATCGCACGCAAGTTTGTAACTTTTATGAAGCAATTTTATATAATATCGATTAGATACATATAATGAAAAGTGTATAATGTAATTACGATATGTGTACATGTAATCAACATTTTTATCAATCCTGAGATGTACACAAGTCGAAAAACACATCAGGCTATATGGTATCAGCTTACGTAGTGAGCGTTTTCTTATAAAGATAAATCCATCGTTTTTGCCTCTTTATTTAAGTTCATACCGCGGGATTATTAATTTGCTTTTCGAAAGCAATAAATTAGCTATTTAATTATGATAATTTTTTTCCAAATAAATAAGATATTCACGCGTTTTATCATTTTTTTTTCAAATTTTTTTTTCTTGTAACGTGTTTTAAACTCACCTTTTCGAAGACTCTACCACCCCCACTTTTAAACAGCAATTATGGCATTAATTAATTTATTTATTAAGCTCACGAATTTTTTTTCTACGACCGTTTTATCAAAGAGTAATTCTAGTAATTTTACAGTAAAATTCTAAGAAAAAGGATTCCACATCATACCTCTTGAAATAATAAAAATAAACTGTTCCACAAATATCACTGGTTGTACACCCAGGAAGCTATCATTTTCTCATCGCCTACACTCAAGATGTCATCTCGATAATAGCACATCCCCGCCAACGACATAATGGCATCATTAGAAATGCAGAAAAAAAATGATACCGATGAATATAACATTATTCACCTGCATTATTCTTCGACTGCCGTCGACTCGCGCCCGAATGGCAAGTATAAGGAGACGTAATTGCATCTACGACTGGACAGTTTTTTTTTCCTTTGTCCATTATAATATAGAAATCGACGCTGATGAATAATTCCGGAGGGTGAAGCAAGAAAATCTCCGAAGATTTCCATCCCTCCTTCTTCGTCACTTTTATTTCCACGCCTATTTCTAGCGTCAGATAATGCACCCGAGCGCCGCTTTGTAAGAGGCGTAATTGCATCTGCGATTTTATTTCCATTCCTCGCTTTTTCTTGCACTTCCCCACCTCCTATTGTATTTATTTATTTATTTTTTTCTTTCATCGGCCGAGAAGACATGAATATGCAATAGCAACGCGCGACTCTAATAGTCCAAATTAAATCTACTATGGCGCGTTGCAAATAACACATAATAGTCATACCGAAGCTGCTGAATAATTTCGGAGGGTGGAGAATGAAGATGTTGGGAGGCGCAGAAAAGACGGACGCGTCAGTGACGATGGATTTCTTCGATAGCCCTTATTTTAGTATCAACAAAAGGCTACTGAGGTGCATGGGGTTGTGGCCTCACCAGAGTCGCCTGTCGAAGATTCTCATAAGGTCGTTGCTCGGACTGCTTACGATCGTGTTCTGTACACCGCATGTAAGTAAATTATTGTTGCACTTGTCGAATTAGATGTATCTGAAGTGCGATTTTAAACTGTTTCTGTATGCTTTTCTTACAAGCAGTTATTTTTAAGTTATAAGTTTATAAAACTTGAATTAATTTTACTCATGAATTATTTCTGGTAATTTTTTAAGTGAAAAGGATTCTCCGGATATTTGTTACTGATTGATGTACAATGTTTTAGTGAGGATTTTACTACTTTAAGATGTGAATTGTACAAATAGTTTGGTTCAATGACTTCCACAGCTGGACCCTATTTCAGATTTCTTTCTTGCATATTGAAGCTAAATGGAAAAACGTTGCTACCATTTTATCATTGCTATCGAAACAAATATTTTTCAATTCAAACCAGAATTGAATGTATATATATCTATTTGTTAAGATATTATTTAAACGTTTATTTAATTTTATTGATAATATAAAATAATTTTAATAATAGAATATTTAATTTAATTATTTAATATTTAATATTTTAATGAAAAAAAGTTTTCATTTAGGTTATTTATCGAGCTATCGGAGTAATCTGTTATTAACATTCGCAGTTTATAACTTTATTCGTGTACGCGGGTGTGGATACGAATAAATTGATACAAGGAATAGCGACCGTATTCTATTTAATAGGATCATGTTTAAAAATGTTCATGTCCATCGTTACAGAGGCCAAAGTAAACTTTTAAATTTCATTTAAAATAATGTCGAAGTACGATTAAGTAGCGATTACTAAAATATAATCTACTAAACTAATTTATAGATTCAAAGAATGTACGAGAATATCACTCAAAATTGGAAAATGGTAGAAGACGGAGAGGAAAAAGAAATACTCCTTAAGCATTCCAGGATCGGAAGATTTTTGACGATTGCTTACATGTGTGCGTCCTCATTGGTAGTAATATAAAATTTTATCCACGTGTATAAGATTATAACAGTCTCAATCAGACCTGCGATATGATGAATCTCTCGAATACAAAAAATAAGCTCATGAAACTGTCTTTGTTCACTGAGAGAAATTTCTCGTAAAAATTTTTACGAGAATATCCCTGTAATTTTTACCAGAAATTCAGACTGTTGGAGAAACTTTGAAACTTTTAATAGTACGAAGCTCCGTAATTTTTATAAGGGAAGTTCTAGAGCTTTTCTTTCTCAAAATTGCAAAGGTTCAACACTGAGGTAAAAATTACAATGTTCAATCATCCCTTGATTACGTTTTTTCGCGTAATTTTTGCGGAGTTCAACTTCATCGTACACTGAGAAAAAAATATAGTAACAGTTACTAGAAAGTTACTAGATTTTCTAGTAACATATGGCGCACA
>JAWWEN010000009.1:19577281-19600583 GCA_035582955.1 Sycophila texana | reverse complement strand
GCATTCCATTTAACGTTCCCAGTTTTGCCGGCTAGCCCCCCGTCCTCAACCTCCCAGAGGGAACTTCGTTCCAAAAAGAGCGATCGATCCTCACCTTTAAAGATAGGAGCTATTTTAAATACACCGAGACCTCCGATGGTCATCATCTGTCCTAAGGCCAATTCCATTAAGAACATCGGCACCCCAGCCAATGCCAGCGCTATGAAGTACGGAACCATAAATGCTCCGCCGCCATTCTTGTAGCATAGATATGGAAATCGCCACAGGTTGCCGAGACCTATCGCCAGGCCCACCACCGACAGGATGAATTCGATCTTCAAAAAAGACGTTTAGTTCAATTTTTTTCATAATTTTTTTATTTGTTATTGTTAAGGGGTGACAATGTTTTTTTGCGATCGTTTTGTATGCAGGACACACGATGCTGAATAAGCGATGATTTCCGTGAAAATGATTCACGTATATTTATTAAATACACGTGAAGTAGAGGCTTTTTAAGGATCGTAAATTTTGCTGAGTATCGCCTGAGAATGGCGATTTGATTCGTTCTCTTAGCATGCAACAAAAACTTAAGCATTAATTTATTTTTACGTGACAGACGTAGGCAACAGTGCATTTATTTGCACTTCAAAGACTTGAGGTTTTATATTCAAATTTATAAGAATTTTTCATGCGAATTATTTTGTTAACTAATTTTATCTTGTTTCAATTAAAATTTTAAATATTCAAGTACTTATGATTGCGTCTTATAAGACTGCATGCAGAAGAAATTTTAAACAAGACGCATTGTACAAAAAATATTCTTATATTACGCCTTCGTTTAAGAGTTTAAGAAATAGAAAAATGTAAATATTTATTAATATTTCAATTAATTAAATCAATTTGTAGCTCAACAATAAAGACAAGATATCGTGGCAACAATTGTACATATCTGTTAATATGAATTATAAATTAATATTTTTTTCTACGTAATAAGTAAATAACGCTTGATTTTGATAAGAAATAGAATTTAATAAAAAAAGAGGCAGTTGGTCTTTTGTTTTCAAATAATACTAACGAGTGAACTATTGTGCACATTTAACAAAAAATAATAATTTCAGTAGAGTTTTAATTGCTTAAGCAGAGTTCCAGTTGTTCAATATGGAATTTTATATCTAATATGCGCTTCGCTTTTAGTAATTAAATATTAATAAATTATCCCACTCCTGTAACGATCAAATTTATTAAACAACTATAGAATAGTAAATAAAACTATAGACAGAATCTTTTAAATATCGTCTAATATTACATTAACAATTTGTGTAGTTTAATTTAATACACCTACCTCCGAAAGATTATTACTATTCAATCTGCATCATTCGATCTTTAATTTATACGCACAAATTACCTCTGCATACAGAAAACACTACCAAAAATATCGTCATCCCCCTACACCTCCAAATCCATTTCGCACGTAAGCAACAATAAATTAAATACTAATAAATAGAAAAGCAAAAGCAAAAAAAAAAAAAATTGAAAAAAATCAAGACTGACCTTGCTGCCCCATGACCCTCGCTCCGGCAGATCGGCCTTGACCGGCTGCTGGAACTGCTCGACCTGCTGCAGGCACTGTATAGCCTCGAAGCGGAAGTCCTTATGGTGGTCGGTGCTGGGCTTCGCGCTGGGCTCGGAGAAGAGCGCCTTCAGCTCCTGCACGGGGTTCGCGTGACCCGCCTTCTGCGGCAGCGGACTCGTCGACCTGTCGACCCTCTGCTGCTGCTGCTGCTGCGGCTGCTCGCTCGGCTCGACGGACGCGGGCATGGCTTATTTACTGCTGCTACTGCTTTGCTCTCGGCTGCGCGTCTCCCTTTTCGTCGTCGCACGCACGTGCGCCCGGCCAATTCACCTCATCCTCATTACTTCGCGCCGCGGGTGGAACCTGCGCCGCCGGCAGGGGAGCCTGCCCAGAGTGAGAGAGACAGAGAGAGGTTTACATTGGATGTATCGGATTATCATATGGAGGCGGCGGGCGCGAGGTCGATACGTGGATCGATCTAGATCGAAAAGCCGCGCGCGCCGCTCGGCGCGAGCACGAGCATATATCCGGCAAAGCCCCATTTTCGCCGCTTACGCGATCTTCTCCGCTTGTGGAGTTGAGTTGTTATACACGGGCTGTGGCTTGCGTTTGGACTATACTTCGGACTTTCATTGCGAGTGATGTACTACTTTGGCGAGAGATTAAGATTTTTTTTAAACATTTTTTTATTAAATGCTTCACAGAGAGAAATTTTTTAGAAAAAACTACGATATATCGTCGTTCCTAACGAAGAAAAGCAAATTTCATTTCTTCCCGACGAAGAAAAGCACATTTCACTTTTTTCCGACGAAGAAAAGCACAAATCAAATCTGCCACGAAGAAAAACACTTTTCGGAATTTTGCCGCAAAGAAAAATACTTGTTAGATTTTGCTGCGAAGAAAACGACATTTGGAAGTTTTCAAGTTTTTTTTTCATGGGAAACTCACAAAATGTGCCATTTTTATGGGCCTAACAGTACAAATTTTTAAGAAGGCGTTTACTAATGTCCTTTTTTTTCACTGTAATCTCGTGAAATGTGCTTTTCTTTGCGGGGAATTGACAAATGTGCTTTTCTTCGCGGAGAGCGTGAAATGTGCTTTTTCTTCATCGGTAAATTGAAATGTGCTTTTCTTCGTTAGGAGCGACGATATAGTAAACCGAGTTACAAACTGGCCAAATGAAAAAAATTACTAGAGTTATAGAAAAAATTACTAGAGTTATAGAAAAAATTACTAGAGTTAAAGTTAAAATTACAATACTGTATAGGAAAAATTAGTAAAGTGTATTAAATTTTGCTCGCCAGTCTGATAACTTTTTTCATTTGGCTAGTCTATGAACCACTTACAAGTCAGTATTGTAATTTTTGCTAGATTTATCACAATTATTGCTATAAAATTTCTCTCCGTGATGATTGATGTACTGAGGAAAGTAGGTTTAGAAAATTTATTATTTTTCTATTAATGAGGCGACTTACTCGATCGCGTGAGGAAAATTGATACAGTTTTTAATAATTTATGTTTCACCACTATACGAAATATTACAACTTTTTATTAATAATTAGTATATGGGTATATTAAATATTACAAAACGTTTAGTAGAAATTGTCGAGGAAATTGTCCGTAGAACGGGTAGGTCGCTTTGTTACTAGAAAGATAGTATTAGTATTTTTTTTTAAAACATATTTTTCTCATTGCATTGAGCTTTTGCCGTGATGAGATTTTTAATTGATCATCGAGTGACGGCGAACATTTTTAATAAACTATATTTAGCACGTGCGCTTATAATTTTGACGTTAGAAAATGTATCAAAACGTCTTCTACTTATCATTGACACTTATATTTATAATAATTATTACAAAATAATTAGAAAATTAAAGAATTTAATAATTATTTTATTAATATATGAAAGACATTAAAAAACCTTCTTGCATGTATATGAAAAAGATTTAAATTCTAGCACCATTTAACCAGAAATGTATCATTTAACTAATAATATAATCGCTTTTTAAAATGCTTCAAAAAATCCTGGCATCGTTTTTTTTTTTTTTTTAAAGAGATACTTTATTAAGAATACTTTATTCCGAGAGTCGAGGGAGTTATCGAAAAATTTTTAAAGTGAAAAGTAAAGCAACAAAATATTACTGAATGCTGTCACGCTTGATCAGCGTAAGTAGATACATCCGGGTATAGTCCGGCATCAATTTTCAATACGGAATTTGCGCAAGTCCTTAGGTAACAAATGAATAAATCTCTATCAAGTCCTTTAATAATTACAAATTTATAAATAAACAAAGCATTACAGCCTTAAATTTTATAGTTTTTCATTATAAAATTTAAGTCACTATTAAGCTTAAGCCATTCTACTCTATCCAGTTCATTACTATTACAACTACATCAAAATTGCATTTTCCTTTTAATACGGCGAAAAAAAAACGCAAACAATTAAATAAACAAAATGTTTAAAGTAATAAACAAATTAAACAATATCACACCTACATTTCAGCCTCCTCGTATCGAAAGCACCCAAACCGTCCCCTCGACGCAAGCTAATAAAAAGGAAGTAAAGCAGCGTCCCACGTGGAGACATTTAGAGGGCCAATCGCCGGCGAGAAAGAAGCGGTAGGAAGAAGGCGTCGGCGTGTACGTGGTTCGGCCGAAGCGCGATCGAGCGCCGCGCGAAGGGTCCGTCGAGCGTCGCTCGCACCGCTGATGATGATGGATGACGTGCAACGAGCGACTTCCGGGGAAGAGCGCGAACGGTAACGCGCGCTAGGCCAACGTCTCTCGACTCCCGTGGCTGACCGCGGCAACCCTGTCCTATATAACTTAACACCCGTCATCTTCCCCCGAATACTGACGGTTTAACGGCTGGGGGGAAAACAGCTGAATCGCACCCAAAGAGCACGGGGAAGGTGAAATTAGAAGAGTTTAGGAGGAATTAGAAGATATTTGATATGTTTCATGAGTGCTTAGAAAATTCAATCTTATGAGTGGAGGAAGTACACTTAGTATATACATTTTAATTTGTACGTAGAAAGAATTTTACAGAAAAATTTTAAAAGAAAACATACTCGTGGGTCGATTAGCCACGGAGAATATTACGTCAATTGCCTGAGTAATTGTGATTATTCTAAAATTTTCCAGAAAGGCCAATCTTCATATGACTATTTCTGTCCTATTTTTTGCTGTTTTTATAATACTATAAATAATATCCGTATAGTACACATATGCAAATTAAAAGCTCGCAAATTATCAAGTTACTATACTCTAGAAAATACATCCAGTGAAATTCACTGATTTATCAGCGAGGATCGGGTCATTTCCTGGAAATGCCTTCATTCTCACTGATAAACCAGTAAATTTCACTGGTAAATCAGCGGATTTTTCTGGAAGAAATATCGGGAGTAGAAATTTAACACTGCTTCTTTTCTTTAAAAAGAAGTCGGTTAGAAAAAACGAACTGAATAAAATTTTAGGGCATTTTTACACACTGGGTTTTACTCTCGTCCAATTATCTGCAGTGAGCATCTTTGAACAATGTCTCAAATTTAAGTAGATAAGTGACGAGAGGAGCGCTCGATCTGCAGGCTAATCTTAAACGATCCGCGAGGACGAAATGTTCACAAATTAAATGCATTCCCATTCATTGTAAATCGTAAATTATTGATAGCCAAATTTTGTTTTTAGCCCAGGCACTAAATGGACCACTTTTCATGTCTTTAAGTAGCGTTATAAAAAATCGTGAATTTCAAGCAATCAAAATTAAGGAAATAGCTACTCGATTGAAAAATTAAAGGAAAAACCAATACTTTTGTATTTTATTAAATTATAAATAAAGCTCCATGTAAACTTCGTTCTTAAAAAGTCGAGTCAAATAATTCAATGTTTGTATTCATCGAGCTTCCCGACGAAGTCATTCGAACGTCCGACCTAATCGACCCCGACGAGTTCACTTCCGGGTGACCACGTCTGTAAAACCTCATCATCACCGCACGCTCTTCCTCTCGCCCAAAAAACGACGAAATCTAAATAATCGAACAAACAGAACAAACCTATTCTCGAATCAGCCACCGGCGAAGCCAAAATAAACAGCAGTACCTTCGACGTCTGCCTGCCTGTCCTGTTGCGTGTCCGACGGGCGCCTCTCGTCGTCGCGCACCTCGCGTGGGGGCTCGAACAAAAAATTTTCGGACCCGAGAACCTCGGCCTCTACCCCCGTGTCAAGCCGGACTGCTGCTCGAGAACTCGGCCCGAGCGGAGGAAGGGACGCTCAGACGAGGTAACACCGCCGCGGCAGATCGAGGCGAGAGATGACCGACGGGAGGGCCGGAGGGGCGCGTAAATCGGGAGAGTGGGAGGATGCTTCGCTCTATGGAAAAAAAGGCAGGCGTACTGTGTACGATTAGATCCGCCGTTCCTAGTCTTCTGCAGCCTCTCTGGTTCACATACTTTCTTTTCTCGTATTTAGAGTCAATGCATCGACTTTCAGATCAGCTGTGGTATCATCTTCAATGGAGCTGCGTTGAAATCGGTAAAAGTTTCATCCTCTCTAAAAAAAGAAAATAACACTTTTCATTTTTTTCCCTCAAGAAAAAAAGAGACATGTATATACTGATTTTTAATATACGAAAATTCACGTGATTGAAAGGTAC
Organism: Sycophila texana; assembly: GCA_035582955.1. Classification (NCBI taxonomy): domain Eukaryota; kingdom Metazoa; phylum Arthropoda; class Insecta; order Hymenoptera; family Eurytomidae; genus Sycophila; species Sycophila texana. Next base: position 19,594,379 of record JAWWEN010000009.1, on the reverse strand, counting down.
CGTAAAGATAAACGTCTTTCGGAGTTTTGGCATGGAGAAAAGCCCTTCTTTTTTCGTGAAATTTATTTCTTTAAAGAAAGATCATTTACTAGAACTAAAAATCATCTGATTCACACATTTAATACGCACAAGATCATAGAGTATACAGTAAAACATCATTTTTTTTTTCAGAAATTTTCATGCTTGATGCAAAAAGCTCGCAAATGAGCTTTTTCAAAAGAATCTCACGAACAGCGGCGTTTCTTTTCGGTATAGTACAGACGATTTTTCGTTGCATCCGTGAAAATGAAAAAGCAGTCTTTACAGAGAGCTTGAGACACACTATTCTCCAATAAATGAAAAGGAGCTTTTGTTTATCACATCGACGATTTTTCTTCACCGGCGAAGGAACAGCTTGTTAAGGTCGAGGAAAGAGATGCCGGCGAAGGTGGAGACGACGGCGAAGTATAGCGTGGGGTTCGGCGGAGGAAGAGGGAGCGCTCCCCCCGGCACGTAAGTGCGCCGAAGTGACGCGGTGCTTGCGCTCACACAAGCACACCTTCGTCTATTGGTCCATTCAACGAATTAGTGCCACGGTGTCAATCTATATTTAAGCCTCGGTGCGCGAGGCGACGCGGGCGTGTTGGGCACGCACACGAGACCCGCCGGACTGACGACGCCGCGCGAGCGGACGAGCGATAACCGATCCTCCGTCGTCCTGACGGTGTATCGGATGTTCGGCGCATTGGCCGTACGTGGCTTCCAGCGATTAACGCCGCAGATGTACGACGCCCACTTTCTGCGTTGCTGATGAATTGTAACGTCTGCATTGGCTGCAAATAGAGAAAAAAAGCTCTACTAAAATTCATTGAATGAGGATATTTTCTATACGATGCAGAGATTAATAATTGTATAACGTTTGCATTAGCTTTAGGTTGAGAAAAAGAAGCTCTACTAAAAATACATTGATTGAGGCTACTTTCTACGAATACAATGCAGATGAATTTATTGTATAGAGAAAAAAAGCTCTACTAAAAATACATTAATTGAGGCTACGATGCAGATGAATTGTAACGTCTGCATTGGCTGCAGATAGAAAAAAAAGCTGCTACAAAAAATTCATTGATTGTGGCTACTTTCTACGATGCAGATGAATTGTAGAGAAAAAAAGCTCTTCTAAAAATTTATTGACTGAGGCTATTGGAAAAGTTGAAATAGTTTCACTGAATTCTTCAGAATTTCACTCCTGAATAACTTCAGAAATTTGCAGTACGTTTTGTTATACTTGTTTTCAATAAGTCTGATAATATTACGATTGTTTATTACAATTTCTAGCAGAGCTCTTTTGATCGTCATTTTAATTTTAATGAAACTAAAAACGATTTATTTACTAAAAAAAAAGCTTTAAAGAAGTGATTCTATTACAAATAATTGTTATATTTGTATTATACAATATTTTTTTAATTAAAAATGAATAATTTATACAAAAATTGTAATCATCAATCATAAATTCTACCATATAACTTGTATGAGATTTTAAAAGAGACTATCAAATAATCTGTATAATTTAATTAGTTTATTATAAGTACATTTTGCAAAATAAAAAGAATACAGTCACCCTCTTGTAAAGCATATTAAAGAACAACCGATTTTTTAAATATCGTGGACACATGTAAGAGGGTACGTAAAAACGACTTAGACTACTGAAGTGAAGTGAGACTCATGGGCTTTACTACTTGAATGACACAATTACAATTAAGCAATTGCAAAGTATCTCTCTCAAATAAATTTTTCAAACCATTTACATTTAATGATGATAGATTAACGTCTTAATTTTTACATTGAACTATTATCCAGTGACTCATCGTTTTACAAACAGTAACCTACTACTACTGTAACAACTTGTAATCATATAAATCGAAAAGTTGTATAAATTATATAAAAAATGTTTACAAATCTACATACAAGAAATAAAATAAAACTTGTTGATTTATGCCGGAATAGAAAATTATCAACGATAAGTAACTCGTAGCATTGTCTGTAAAGAATAATAAATTGCAAAGTAAATTTTGTTCTAAAATTTTTGATAAATTTTCAAAAAAGGCACGATCAAGTAAATATGAGCCTGCTCCAATTCTAAGCGCTAAATTTCCGAATATATCCATTGGAGCATTATCAGACTGTCAGAGATTATTCATGGGTAACAGAGGAGCATTGCTCATCTTTGCTGCAAACGTCGGCTGCACGGCCACGCTCGCATTATAAGTGGCTGTAATACGCAGGTTGCATATTGGCTAATTTATGCAGAACACTTTGCGCTCGAATCGCAGCGATCATAATCATAGGAGATGACGATAATCCACGATAAATTTTATGGACATCTATCGTTCTATATACATTTTATTTTTGTGTTTTTTTTCTTTTCGGTGAGTCATGATATTTCCCATAAAAAGGTCTGGAATGTCATTTTCATTTAACCGAGGTACATCATATAATTTTTGTATAATTAAGAAATGCGCAATTCAAAAAATAAGATTAAATTCCCTTTTGTTTACTTTGTAGGGTACATCATATAATTGTAATATAATTAAGAAATGCGCTATTCAAAAAATAAGATTAAATTCCCTTTTGTTTGCTTTGTAGATTCCGCGAGATTTATATACTTGTCATTAAAATTGCTGAAGATAATAATTTCGTTTAAAATTCCGTTTGAGATTTCCAGTCCCTGCGCTATAATCGTAACAAATATAAAAAACGCGCATAAAAGCAAACACAAACACGCAAATGTGAAGATATGTAAAGCAGCGATGAAAAACAAATGCGAGTTCAAGGAAAGGCTGCTGTGCTTTTTTTTCGGCGCTTGATGTACGTGCTCTAAATGCAGGAGGAGAGGAACAGACTCATGAGGAAAACCCATCCATACAATGCTCAATTGATCGCGTTGAACATTGTCGAGTGCATTTTATTACAAAGCTCCGTCGAAATTACCACGAGACTTTTAATTGTTTACAAAGTGCGGCATCTCTCGCACGTTCGAAGCTAATTTGCATTAAGGTCCAACGTGTTTACGATTACGTTTGGATTTTTTTTTCACGAATTGGAAGAAGAAGGCGACTTTTACGAGAAAATTAGGGAAATGAGAAAAATATTAATTTTTTTTTTGTATAATATTTACCTACTGCAATTGGAGCTACACTTTATGAATGTAGTTGTGACAATAACAAATCTTATACATGAGGTAAAAAAAAGGATGTAGCATAATAAAAGCGATGCTCTAAATAATTTAGCGAGAAGGGCTTTTTGAAATTTTATATTTATTATTTCGGCAAATAGGAAGATCAAATTTTATGCTGAAATCGGATGGTAAAGATTTCCCTTTGAGCTTAAATTACTTTGACCTGAAAATTTATCTTTATAAAAGATTTCAAGTTAAATAAACGATGCAACTGGAGCATCCGATATTGCATGGAGCAACGCAGGCAAAAGTCTTGATGAAACAAGATGCAAATTTAAGAATGCAGTTGTACTACCCTCTAAAAAATAATGTTACCACAAAAATTAAGCACCTTTTAAATCAAATTAATTTGTTTTACTTCCATTAAAGAATGCTGCACACTATATAGGTATACAAGCGAGTACCGCAGTAAAAGTACACCTCAAATTAAAATTTCAAGAAATTTTGCAGAAATTCCTAAAGACTGAATTACATTTTCCGGGAAAAAATATCCGAGGCACACTTGCACGTCGTCACGTCACGCGTGTCTACCGCCTGCGCCGCTTTTAAAAATTCATGCTCGCGCGAAGGACTTGTCGGGCGAAAGACCTTTGTTGCCTGGCGAACTGGACTCCCCTCGCGATATAAGATTCGCGGCCACGTGTAGCGCGACTCCAGTCGCAGGTGGTCGACCGCCGCGACAGAAACGTGTCCTCTTTTCCAGCAGCAAAGGGGATTGCACGGTTGATCGGTTAAATCGATGTCTAACTTTTGAGGAGGTTGTGAAGATTTTTTAAAAGGATGAGCGAGTTTCCGAGGTCGGCGTGGAAGCTGGCCAGCTTCGCCGGTAGGAGCAGCCCCAGCGTCTGGCAGCACATCGACACGAGTGGGTTTTCTGATTTTTTTTTTTTTTTTTTTTAATCGACAGTGAGTCACTGGTTGGGGAGTGATTACATAGTGGAAATTCGTGATGACAGTTTGAGAATTTAAACGGCTGTGACGTGTCAATGAAGTGTGTTAATTTTTTTTATTGATCATAGTAGCTACCATTATTTACAAGAAGGTGCTTTTGGAATTATGCAAGGAAAAATTTACTTTAAAACGATCTCTGTGATAATGGAAAAACTGTTGTACAGCTGTTTTTTTAATGAAAGTTGTAATGATGATCATTTAAACTTATCGAAAAATTTGGAATTATACCAAAAATAAATTTTTTCCAGCTATTATCCTGATAGCAGCGATCACACTATTATCGGTAATATGGTCCCTGATAAAATTCAAAGACTGGTATCGAGATCGAGCGAGGATGTTGTATTTAGCGTCAAAATTACCAGGACCACTAACCATTCCTTTGCTCGGCAACGCTTTGCATTTTGCTTGTGGTCCAGAAGGTATGTAATAGTATCTTTGATAATTGAACGACGTAGGAGTTAGGAGTATTATTAGCTCAATTTTAAACATTAATTAAAAAAATTATTAATATTGCATGTTTGTTCGTCGCAGAAACGTTAAACAAAATAATAGAAGTCGTCACTAACTACGAATCGCCGATGCGCTTTTGGTTGGGTCCAAAACTGTTCATCGTTTTAACGGAGCCACAAGATTATGAGGTTTTTTAAGCAAATCTACTGAAGTCTATTACAATAATTCGCAATCATAACAAATTTTTAATTGAAATAGGTGATACTAAGCAGCCAGAAAGCGTCCTACAAAGATGCAATATACCGATTGATGGCACCCTTCGTCGGACAGGGTCTTGTCAGTGGATCTGGTAAATATTAAAAATCACAGTGGTAAACATATTAAAAAACAATTTAGAAAATTAATTCTATTAAAAAAAATAAACGGCTGCAGGTCCTCAGCACAGAAGCCACCGAAAGGTAATAATGCCTATGCTCAGCAGTAAGGCTTTGCACGAGTATGCCCAGCATTTCGACTTTCACAGTCGCATTTGCGCCGAAACATTGGAGGAAAAACTTGGCGGCGGAGAGTTCGATCTTCAGCCGTACCTGAATCGATGCACTTTTGATATCATTTTTGACACTATACTGGGTTTACCAGGGAGCTCTCAGCAAGATGACCACAAAGAACTTGTTTATTGGACCGAAACGTTAGTGCACACATTTTTTTTTCACTGTGAACAAGCGATTGTTAGTAGTCAATATGAAAAGTACAAAACAAATGATTATTAAAAACTAGTAAAAGTTAAATATTTTTGTTAATAATTTGAATGAGTAAATACTTGTTTACTATTCCTTTAGAATGTACGAATTAATTCACTTGAGAATGATGAAAGTGTGGTTGCATCCCGACTGGCTGTTCTCCTTAAGCGGTTTGGCTAAACAGCAAAAAAGAGGACAGAAATTTATTCACGATTTCATTGAAAACGTGAGTCTAATTTATTTTAATTGTGTGCAAAGTTTTACAATGTGGAAAAGGCTACGTATACGTATTCTGTGCTTTTCAGGCAATAGCTAGAAAAAAGAAAGAACACTTCGCTCTGGAAAGGGGGGTAATTACTTCGGACAGATCGAGAGTTATGTTGTTGGAGCAACTGATCGATTACGTTACGAAAAATGACTTCATGAACGACGATGAACTCAGAGATGAAACTTACACAATATTCACTGCTGTGAGTAATGCTATCAATTTGCTAATAACACTTATTCAACTTCTAGATTCTTTTTTCAAATTATTTTTTAAATTGAACGTTTTAAATTTATTTTTCAGGCTCAGGATACGACTGCTGTGATTAGTTCCTTTGCTTTGTTACATCTGGCAATGAATCAGGAAATTCAGGTATATATTTTATAAACTTTTACTATTGTTATTCTAATATTTTATAATATTTTTTTCTCATTACGATTTATTCAATGGCATTATGTCGTATAACGATTATTCAGGTTAAAGTTCGCCGAGAGATAAAAGAAGTTGTAGGCGACAAAAATGTTCAAATTGAGCATTTCTCAGAATTAAAGTACACTGAGATGGTAATTAAGGAAACACTGAGATTATATCCGATAGCACCTCTAATGCTGCGACAATTGTCAGGGGATGTCGAACTTGGTATGTCCACGTTTCCCATTACGATTATTCTTTTTTTTTTTTATAAAAAAATATCATTAATTACCATTTATTTTAGAAACTTGCACATTGCCAAAAGGATGCTCGATAGTGATGGTGCCCTTCATAACTCACAGAAGTTCAAAGTTCTGGAACAGACCCAGTGAATTCATTCCAGAACGATTCCTACCGGAAAATTCGAATGACAGGCATCCCCACGCTTACATTCCTTTCAGTGGCGGTCTTCGCGGTTGCATTGGTAAATATATTCAGCAGCGTAAAATGCTTGTATTTATGAAAAAATTTAAAAAGTGTGAAACTTGCGTCGTATTTTGCAGGTCAAAAATTTGCTATGATGTGCTTGAAAACTTTGATAGTGCACGTCATTCGAAAGTATAAACTAAGCTCGACGCAGAAGCTGGAAAATCTTCAGCTCAAAACGGATATATCAGTTCGATCGAGGGATCGTTACATGGTGTCAATTTCTCGAGTATGACTGCCTTCCGAACTTCATTGTAGTATAATTCATTGTGTTTAATTCAGAGACCACTGTATTAAAATCATAGTTGCGTGATTATTCATTTTCAAGTAGATACCTAAAAGAAAATATTAAAATATAAATAAAAATTAAAATAAGATAAATCAATTATAATTATAAAATAAAATGATGTTATACAAAAGGTTAAGAGGACTGGATTTCAGATGAAGAAGGGAACGCAGAAATAAAATTCGGCACTTCAGAGATGTACTTGCCGTTTCTCAATTTATTTAATAAATTCTTCAACTGATAATATTCTTTACATAAAAAACGCTAACTTATCGTAATTTTCATCGATAATTGTACCATACTGTAATGAAAAAGAAAAGAACATTGTATGATAATAGCGACGAATATACTCTTAAGATTACTTGAAAGTATACAAATGTTAAAAACATCATTTTTTGTTCTCCGTGTACCTAACCGTTTCTTGAGGGGGGGGGGGGCAGGGGAGGTAATTCATTAAGATTCCTTCACGCCATAGTGATAATAAAAAAATAGCAGTATTACTGATGATAATGGCATAATTAATAAGACAATTAATTATAGTAGTACGCAAAAAAAAACAAAGAAAAAACTGTTCGCTATTCGCTGACATACGTAATGATATATGTTTGTATCTACATGTCTTGTGGTGGCGGTTAATCGTACAATCGATGAGCTCAATATTTTTTTTTTATTTTTATTTAATACAATTAATGCACAAAGAAAAAATAAACGAATATTTCGATAAAAAGAGGGGGGATTAAAAAGATGCAATGCGATCTTAATGATCGGTGTGTTATAGAATTTGTCGATAAATAATTAATTAATCGCAGTAAATACAGTCAAGTCATATAATTACATCACAGAGAATTATTTTTTTTTTTTTATTTAATTTATCGTTCTTTCTTTCTCCCTCTCTTGCTCGCACTCTCACTTACGCTCGCGCATTTCACTCTTCCTCTGGCTCCTTTTTTTTTTTTTTTTTTTTTTGTTCTTTTCAAACGCCGTTCAATCGCCTCTTTGTTTTCCTCTACTTTTTGTTTTGTTTAAGCTTCGTTTCCGAACAAACTTCTTTCTTAATTAAGCACTCACTGACAAAACTTCCACCGAAACATTCAACGTCTCTTTGTCTTCTCTCGCTTTTTATTCCGCGTTACGCATGTACTTCTCGCGACTTAAATACAACGTGTATCTACTTAGTAAATACACGTGTTCACTGTGCAGATTCATCCAGGTGTTTTATTCTCTCATTTTTTTTTTTTTTTATAAGATTAAGAAATTATTAAAAGATGTAAACGTGTGTGTACGCGTGTAGGTGTAAGTGTACGAGTGTTCGTGTGCTTGTAAATTTTTTTCGTTTTCTTTTATTAGGGAACTTGTACGTGCTCCAGACTTTCCATCGGCGCTCACAATGAAAGTCTCTAATTCTGGATCTTAAAGCTACCACGTAATGTAAAAAGAAAAAATTACCTTTTTTAGACTAGCTCGTTTTTTTTTTAACAAGAAAAATTATGGAAATCTGATGAGATATTTTATTTTTTAGCATTTTTTTTTTATTTTTCATTTAGATTATCTTGAAAGTTCTTTTTTTTATTTTTGTTAACTTTACAATTCTAGTACATTGAAATGTCAGATGAATTTTTATTTTCTTATCTCGCAACTTTGTAAAAAGGTCATTTATTAAAATTACGCCAAGAGATCATCGTCACTTGCATCATCTACTGGTTTACACATGAAAAAACGCGATACCAAAATGGACACTCAGATGTTTATTTATTTTACACTTATAGTTTTGCTTTGAAAATTTTTTTTTAAATGCGAATGAAATTGGTAGATCAGGTATTTTGTTTATTTTATTTTATCTTTTTTTTATTTTTATTTAAGTCTTGTATTTCATACTAATCCGACTCTTCTATCAATTTGAGAAAAGCTCAACACGTCAACGTGAAAATTCCAGTATAAATCGGTATCGTGTAGGTTTATCTATATAGTGCGTGAAATTTCATCGTCCGCTAAAAAAAAGACGAAATTACCATTCATCTGTTATCCCTCTATTCTCGACTAACTTTTTTTTTTCACGAATGCGTGTACAAAGAAAACCTAAAAATATATAAAGTACAGTAACGGTCGATGAGTGAAACGACGTTTTCAGAGAACGAAGTGAAAAGCAACGTGTGCATACCTAACGTCCTTCGTTACTCAAAAGGAAGCTCGGGTTCTTTTATTTAGTTATTTATTATTTTTTTTATTATTTCAGTTTACATCTGTATCTATCCGTGTACGTACGATCGCACGTTCCCAGATTCACGGGGAATTTAAACAGAGCGCGAAATATCGAATTTTTTTACGCAATATCTCGGGGTTTGTTCCCTCACGACTTATCATACATAGAAACGGAGCTTTTGTTTTGGTAAAAAAGAAAAATGCCACCGGTTCATTTCGTCTTCGATTGGTTTTTGTCCCATCCGATAATGGCAGTCAGTTCGTTTATCCTATGAAAAAGAGAAATTCCTGCGCACGACATATAAACACACCTCGGTCGAGGAAATTTTTTTTCGACAATTTGTTTAGCTTAGCAATGCTTCTTGATTTGTCCTACTTTTTTTCACTATTATTTTTATTATCTTTTTTGTTTTTAAACGCACCTTAATGTTTACAACAGTTCTTTTCTATCCCTGTAGCTACAATTGTAAAACTCTTTTGGAAAATGTGTTGTCACCATTTCTTTTAAATTTGTTTGTTCTCTCTCTTTTTTTAGTAAAACGCGAATGCAACTTTCTTGTTCAGTCGGTATTTCATCAGAAAGCTCTTTCACTGTTATTAGTAAGAATCGCTACGGTTTATCCTAGGTATTCTCATTCAATTAATTCGTTTTAAATTTGATTATTTAATTTGACTTCCGGGATTCAAAGACTCCGATCTTTTTTTTAGGAGCTTTATCCATTTTTTCGCGTGTTTTGCAATTTACAAAAGGAAGGTTTTCAATAAGATCGACGACCAAACGAAAGCAGAGAAATGAAAACTCGACGATTTGCAAGTTCTAAAAAATTCTTGGCTGTGCTATAAAAAGACAAGTGTATGTTTTCGTGTATCGTGTGTACATACGTGTATTCCCTTTTTCTCTCGCTACCTCACTCGCTCTCACGTTAGTTCACTGCACCCAAAAAAATGCTCACCCCGACATTCTATAAGTCCTGTTCGATTACTTTTTTTTAATATATTTTTTTTATTTTACTGTCTGTCTGACAAAGCCCGCGGATTTCCATGCTATGTTTTTTTTTTCTTATTTTTCATACTATTTAAATTCTATATATCGCACACTTGTATTCTGCATTTTCTGTTCTCACTCTAGGACTTTCGCCATAAAATTTTTTCCCTTTTATTCTTTGTCGCTTAAAGCGTACTTTATGTTTTTTTTATTTTTCTTACTATTACAAATTTATTTGGGGCACATGGCGACCGATCATGAATGTTTATTGTTATAAAAAAAATTTAATTTTGCTTTATAGCAACGACTTACGTACGCAATAGAATTTTTTTCGCAACGAAAGCACATAACGAAGTTAGTAGAGTAGTTAATATGGTTTTATTTGTAATGATCGTTCCAATAATGAAATAAAAATGTTTTTTTGCGAAAATTTTTTTTATTACAAAAAACCTGCAAGTTTCAAGACTGGAATACCGAAGATTTGTAATGGAAAAAATGTAGCGTTAAAGGGAAAAAACACTCGAATTCGTTTTAAAAAGCATGACATTGAAGGAAATACTTTAATTCTTCTATTACCATTACAGATCTTCGATAGTTTACTTATGACGAAAACAGTAGAAAAATTGGTGAATAGAAATAATAACAATATTAATGCTCGCCTGCTTAAAATGATTAAGCAGACTCTTCTTCAGTCGTCATTTGCCACGCAGGACCAAGTATTCAATGACTTGCTGATTCATCTTTCTCTAACTCCACAAAAGAATTTGCAGTGTCGATTGAATTATCATTAACATATGTTCGCAAAGTCGTATGCGAGGTCATCTATTTACTTAATTCTACAATAAAATAATAAAAAAGAATAGAGTCTGCTAATCCGACGTAGAAAATTGTTTGTCTGCTTATTTTACGCACAAATTAGACTTTGTTTTTTTTTTTTTTTTTTTTTTTTTTTTTTAATGAAAAAAAATTTTCAGCCTCATTTGTTTTACCGAAATAGCTCAAATGCTCGCTTTTTTACCGAACATAAGAAATATTTAAGCAAATTACAAATGCGTTCGAAAATATTTTCTTTTACACAAAAAAATTATTGCATGAATTGTTTGAGTTTCGAACTTGAACTGCGAATGCGAAGTCAATTTATCAGATGATTTTTATTTTTTTATCTCTTATAATTCTAAATACGTAAATACCAGGCTTTCGTATTATATAATATTAAATATCAAAATTCTGCCGAAACCAATTTCGCACGGTGTAGCTTATTTATTTCTCATTCACATTATTATACAAATCATCGAGGTTGTGCAGATCGAATTTTGAGTGACAAAAGTCGATTTAACCGCTACGAATTTGACTTCGGCACTTTTGCAGCCTGTCACGAAAATTTGATATTACAACGCTGACGTGTATTTCGGTATTATCCTCTTACATAATTAATTTTTTTTCTAATAATTTCGCCTTAATTTCGCGCTTTCTTGTCTAAAGAGAAGTTGCCTAAATTTTTATTACGCACAGTAATTTTGATATCACTGAATCACAGTGAATAAAATCTCTGAATAATAAATAGCTTAAGCGTACGCAACATTTACAAAACGCATGTATAAAAAACGATCACGAAAGTATAAATATAGTAAAGCTCGTTGTTATTTGAAATACACGTCTACGTAATTTATTTCAAAACGCCAGATAATCAAAGGTACTTTTACGTAAACAAAAAAAAATATGAAATAATAATTATACAAAGTAAAACGTAAACTCGAACCAACGAAGTAAAGCGTATTTAACGTTTTAAAGCGCCAAATGAAAAAAAAAAAAACGATTCAGCGTACGAGGATCTCACTAAATGCTTATTAAATGTACTACTTACGCTCGTGACACGTATGCGCGATTTACTTTTTTACAAATTATGTTTATTTTTGTTTTCGTATACAAAGTGCGCACTTGCCATTGCGCATTTGACGGCCAAAAGGAATATTTGTCGCCGCCGTTCGACAAGCTTACTTTTTATTTGTTTCATCAACTACTGCGATTTTTTTTCGAATCCGAAATAACAATAGATAAAAATATTCGTCGTTTTACTTAAAAAAATACAGACTCGCAATAGTTTGCGCATTCGTGCAGTGGATCTCATCAACGCGAAAAACTATACTGGAAGTGTATGCGGTTATACTTATAATGCCTCACAAATCATTTAAGAAGAATTCGTTACACTCGCAAAATAATTTGTTTCCGAAATTTTAATGTTAGCGAATATATAAAGCGAATATACCTTAAAAAATTTTCATTGATTCGATCCGAATGCACTCGTCGAACGTGTGCTCTTAAATTTGTGTGTCCTTTTTTAACATTTTAGGCCTTCAGTAGTCCTCGCTGAATTAAAAATTTTAGTTATGATCATTTTTATCTTACTTTTGTCTTTGATTCACCGAGGTACCGTTTCAAATGCCAACCATGATCGTGGGAACTCTAATCCACTAATTCTATAATAATTACGCACCTGCCACATCGCAAGTTAGCTTGCTTCATTTATAATTTTTTTAGAAAATGCTCCTGTGACTTTTATGAATTTTCAAAAGGTTTTAAAATTTTATCTGTTAAAGAAAAATCAATGGAAATAATAACTTTTACCATTCAACGTTCTTGCAGTTCCGATAAGTTTAATAATAAATAATGAGAATCTTTTGCTGAATCTAAAAAATCTTGTTTGTTGGTGCTCATAATTTATCAAAGGACCTTTTAAAAAATTCAGAAGAATCTTCAGAGCTTTTTTCTTAAACCCCTTGTTTATAATTCTGTATAGTCGCTTCCTCCGATATATAAATCGAGTTTAACTCGCTCGTCTTGATACAACGAAGAAAACAGCAGTGCGAGCGCGTCTGAAACCCTGCGAGCTAGGAGACAAATAGAATAGGGCTAAATTAATTTCATTAACCTTCATTTCTGGTACATAAAATTATGATCTCCCAAATCGCGAGAATCACAAACTCCGACTCACATATCGATATACTTTCTTCTTTTACAACAAGTCGAATCGCAACATTAAAACCCGGAAAGAAAAAAAAATGAAAGGCGAGCTACATTTTAGTGGTGTTACGCTTTCTTATTTCGTCTCTTTCTCTTGCTCGTTTCATTTTTTTTTTTTTTTTTTTTTGCGTCAACGACATCGGTAGCATCGTAACTCTATTCAGGTAAATTCGCGTCAACTCTCACTTACTTGCACTTGCATACTGCAATCATTTCACTCGCGCTTTATCATTCATCCTTGTCGCGCTAACAATTCCTAAGTATCTAACGCGTTATTATAAACTGTTCTTAGCGGATAAATGTTGTATTTTACTCTTGCTTAAATCTTAAAATCGCGGGTGTGTGTCTTTAGCGACGACTTAAACGCAATCATATAGGGTTTCCTTACAATATAAGATACATATAAGATACCTTAAAACATTATTTTTTTTAAATACTAGGCATATTCTACTACGCACTAATTCTTATGTGTGTGTTTTTCTTTATATCGCATTTCTTCTCCTTTCCTTCTTTGTGAAAATTGTGACAACAAGTTGTCCCCGAGAACGAAAGTGCACCTCATTTTTTTTTTTCTTAAACGAAAAATTCGAGGCGCATTGTTCTTCCACTTAGTTTCTTCGTACTTTAAGAGAACTTAAATTAATGAATCATTATAACATTTGCAAACAATAAAATGATGCACAAAGAAAAAAAAACAAAATTAAATGAAATCAATTTGTAAGTAATATGTAAACGGAGACCTAATCACTTCATGCACAAAAATCTAACGCTCTTTTGCTCTTTCTCGTTCTCTCTCGCTTTTTCTCTTTTACGCTCACATTACTGAGTCAGTCGGTCGCACTATCCTCTATAACATCTACGAAGGAACAAAAGTCACGGTACTCCATTATTTGGCACAGATTATACGTTTAAATGAAATTTTTGCATCGCTTCTCGCCGCATTACGAGAACGAAAAGAAGAAAAAACGATTACTGGGAGCCCTTTTTTCGTCGGAATCGAGGAAAGAGCGACGAAATTTTTATTTTTATTATAGTAACACGAATTTTTTAATCACATTGTTTGAACTCTCTTTTCGTCCAATCAAAAAATATATTTAGAAAAACACACCGTCCCTCTTTCCTCTTTTCTTTCGACTTTTTTTTATTTCTGAATATTTCGTTCCAGTGCTAATTCTTTGTCTCTCTCGTTTATTTTTATTTTTATTCTTGTTACGCACACACAATCGATTACTTAGTAACAGTGTAAAAAAAGATAGATAAATGTATGCAGTATGCATATACGTTGTATTTATACACACATATATGTGTAGAACATATCTGCAATTACTTGTGTACATTACAGCAGTAATATACGCGCTCTTGATTCACTAGCGTTATATTGGTGGTATTGTTTCAAGATTTTGAGTCCTAAGCCTATCTTTCAAACAGAAAAGATTTTCTCGCAAACTCACTCTCTTCCTTTTTCGTCTCTATTTCTTGCTGTACTCATTCTTATATTCAAAGTCCTCTTTTTCATCAATGCACTATCTCGACGTGGCACGAAGAACCAAAAAGAAGCCAAAAATATTTACAGGAATGAGAGAAAAGAAAATTGACTGAGCAAAATAACTAAATAAAAATTTTGAAAGCGAAGATACATTACCGTGCGCGGGCGCTCGAGTGCCGTGATTCTTTCTTTTTTTAGTCTCTAACTTTTCCAAATTTCCAAAATTTTTAAATTTGAAATGCACTTCTCTGAATATAAAAATTCTTACTTGTACCACTATGGTAAAAAGATGCAATTTATATTAGAAAAACTTCATTTCTTTAATGAGAGTAATCTTTCGAGAGTGATTCTGCTTTTTTTGGTAGCAAACTAAATGTCATAATGTCCTAGTTTGATTTGTACTTTTTTGCGCATAAAATATAAAGCGCTTGTCTTTATATTTAGAAAAATATCCATACTACATTTTGTATAGAAAAAGTATTCAATCAAATAAAACGTTTATGACACATACTTCACAAGAAGTCTAATCAGTTGCATATACAGATTCAGTCTATTTAGTGACTTCATTAAAGGAATGAAAGCATACAATCTGCATTCGAAAACAAGTCCAGCTCTCACTACACAGTGAGTGAAAAATTCACTTAATGAATGTCCCCCAGATAGTCCAGTAACAAACTCTGTATAAAAATTCCACAACGGAGTTTCATGAATGTAGCGTCTCCTCACCGTTATTACATCGCATTTTAAAGGTAACTGAATCATCGGACACACTCGAGAATTAGCATTTGTTTTGGGAGCAAAAATCGAGCCGGTCGCTCGCGAACAAATAAAAACGAACTAGAGCCACTCGACTCTCTGGCCGAGCGCTCGATTTACGCACCACCGCGAAGGAGAAGCAAGAAGTGACAGAGCGAAAATGACCGAGAGCGAGGTTATACAGTAGCGCAAGCTACTCTCTTTGCGGAGGAACCGCAATGCGTTTAAATCGGCTCTCGGCTCTTGACGCCCTCGGCGCTGCGGTGGCAATGGCTCGCTCGATACCGGACCACTCGGAGCTAGTGTCGCTTGGAGCGCGGGGCGACGGATCACGACTGCTTCACGACTATGACTCCGGGGCGCTGCTGCGTCTGCTGCTGTTGCTGCTGCTGCTGCTGCGTTGTCGACTGCTGGCTCGACGCTGCGGCGGCGGACGGCGTCGACGTCGCAGCTGACGTGCTCGAGGAGGTCTGCTGTTGCGACTGCGCCGACGGCGCGCTATGAAACTGCAGGAAACTGTTCACCTCGGCGTGCAGGAGCCGTTGTTTGCTGTTGGGACTCGCGCCGGCCGCGCTGGCAGTGCAGGGCTTATTCGTCAGCGCGAGTGGCACGTCCTGGGCGGGCTCGTCGCTGAATAGGTGGTCACCCTCCAGGTGGCGGATGGCCTCAACTATCGTCTCGAGGTTCTGGCGCGAAGTGTTCGCCAGGTAGAGCCGCGCCTGCGGCGTACCGTCGTCCAGCGAGTTCGACGGCGATGGCAACCTGCAATCGCACAGAGATAAATTAGAATTGCTTTTACGTTATCTAACATTATTATTTATTAATATGTAGGGGGACTGAACTTTCTTAACAAACAAGATGTAAAATAAAAAAGAATTAATGAACAAGAGCGTCCCATGAGCTCATTACGTACCTCTCGACCTCGACCTTAGGCTCGGCCTTGATAGCGGCTTCTAGGACGCTGGGCAGCCTCTGCTGCTGGCCGTTGTCCTCGTCGGGCGAGAACGACCTCGTGGGGCTGGCGCTGATGGTGAATTGCGTGGCCGTCGTCGCTTTGAACTCGGCGGTCACCGCGGCGGCGCTGACCACCGGCAGTGTGGTGGCGTAGGCAACGGTGCCGGGGCTGAAGGAGCCGGAGCTCGTCTGCTCGTCGAGCGCCGAAGCGAACACCTGGACGCCAGCGAAGTTGACGAGCTTCGGACTGTTGGGCCGCGAGCCTTCGACCTGCAGCAGCTCGCCTACCGTCACCTCCTTGGGGTCGATGTCAGAGCCCGGCCGCTCGATCACGCTCGGCACGATTATCTCGCAGCCGGGCTGCGGCGACAGCGGCGGCGTATTCGAATCGGCGTTGCTCGTCTCGACGGTCTGCGTCGAACCTACCGTAGGCACGGAGACCACCGATACCACCTGCAGTCCCGGCATGCCATCCTCCAGCTCCTGCGGCAGCACGTTGTTCGTGTGCTCGATCACCTGTTGACAATTCTTTAGTTTGCTTTCTGTTCATTTTTCATCGTGGAATTTAAAAAAAAAAAAAATTAACGTCCTCGTAAATTGACCTTGTTAGAAAAATTAAGGTAGTTGTTAATTATAACAATTACTGTGAGATCATTAAATTTAAGTAATAGAGTAATGATTTTTTTCCTCCTCTTATTAGACCGAGTTTTTGTAATAAATTTATTTTAATAGACAGTCTAATTAAACCTGGCCATTAACTACTGTCATTTCGTTAAACATGCGCACAGTTATTTATTCATTAAGCGCCCAAATCCACTTAAGGACGTTCAAGAGAAAATCAATTTTCTATGAAATATTTTGAAATTTAAAAATTGAGTTCCTTTCAAAATTCTA
>JAWWEN010000009.1:19540869-19575373 GCA_035582955.1 Sycophila texana | reverse complement strand
ACAATCGTATCAAAATGACATACGTGAAGTTTTATCAATTTCTCATTACTTCGACCTCATGCCGGTACAACCTTAAGGGTTTTATTTTAATCCGTTGAATTATTAAATAAATAAATTAACGAAATTGTTCTGCTATTCTTAAGATATTAAATAAACACTAATAAATTATTTATTTCAAGCAATAAATTAAGTAAATTTAGTCAAATAAGTTGATCACGAAATTTACGGCTACAATAAATACCCCTTTGTCGCATTAAATTTAGCCAATTGTTGGAATTTTCGCGAACATCTATATACAGTGCGCCTCGCGATCGCCGGACAATGCTCGTCCGGAGACAAGGCTGCCGTGCTCCCCTTTCCGCTTAATCCGCGTTATTCCGATCACGCGGCGTCGGCGTCCGCCGCGCTTACGCTTAAACGAGAATTAGGAGAGCGCGGCCTAGTCATTAGGAGCGATCCACCCCCTCCCCCCGCCCCGCCACCGTCGGGCCTCGTTATTACGGAAGGATTTGTCTACATGCGCAGTGCGCACTTGGCCCACGCGCAGTCGAAAACAATATAAATCGCGGTCCGGCGGAGTGAAGCGAGGCAATTTGCAGCGGCGCGCGTAGATTGAATGCCGCCACATTGTGATATTATCCGGCGTTACGAGGCCGGAGGGAGCGGGGGGGATGACGTTTTGTGCTCCTCCCCTTAATGCCGCGGAGGCGCGCACAATCGCACCTGATTGAGAACCAAAAATGGGATCTTGATTTACACTGGTGTAGACGAGGGGCGGGCCCGCGCGACGCCAAGGAGCGCTTTATCTATTACCCCCTCCCCCCCCCCCTACGGGGGGATGCGTTATTGAATTATGGCGTGACCGGCGTCATTAAGGAGGCGGGAGATGATTTATGCCGGTTTAACGAATGTAAGAATGAGAGAAATTTAGCTGGCTTTTCTTTGGCGCCCGGACTTTATTGCCGCACCTCATGTCATATTTGCTTTTCTCGCGGCGACGGTCTTTATATATCCGACCTCCGGCTATGAATGGGAGAGGAGACACATTCGAGGAGGTTCGCTGTGCGAGCGCACTCGGACGAAAAAATCAACCTGCTCTCGGGCCGGATGCTGATGTTGTGACTATCTGTCGGGCGATGATAAAACGTCAATTATGATTTATCGGAGTTGCTTTTACGATATACAGAGGGGAGCCATTCATCTTTGTAACCGGAGGAGGATAAAATTATTTCGATAGTTGTTTCCTTTTATTTCTCGGAGCTCACGCGTAAGCTGATTCGACAATTTAACGAAATGCCGACGCGCGTAAAATTCAGAGCGAAGAACTTGAGGCTGCACAGATGGATGGGGGGGAGCTATCGCTACTTGCGTCCCATCGATAAGATATCGTGCGCAACGAAAATCAACTCCGCGAAATGTGCAGGCACCGGATATGAATTTCAATTTGAGCAGCGCATTACTCGGAAAAATGGAGCAGTGATATAAATTGACATTTATATCTGTGATTTTCGATCATTTTAACGAACACAATTTTCTTCTTGACATCACATTGTTTGGATTATTGTTTGAAATTAAATAAAATATTATCTTTTCATAATTCTGGGGTAGTAGTTGCATTTTTTAAAGTTTTTCTAAGAACGATTATAGCTTACAAAGTTACCTCATTAAAGATACAGAATAAACAGAAGAAACAATCACGTGCAAGTAGAAAAAGACGAACCCGGCAAGACATAAAATTTTAATGAAATTCTGCATATTCTTTTTCTTCCCCGTTTACGTAGTAACTTTCTCAGATTTATTATTTATATAAATACTCTGAACGGTGATTAGAATCTCTTATATGCGTACATAAAAATGTAATATTGATATATATATATACACAATTTATTTTTTAAGATTCCCAGGTAAGTAGATATAGTGATACGTAGGATTTCAAATCGCTGGGCACTATTTTTATTAAAAAAAAAAATAAAAAAAAAAGCCAAAGAAAAAACATCAGATGCCTAAGAAAAATCCGACTATTACACTCGCAATAACTTCGCCATAGCAATAACAATAAAAGAGATCCTGGCGATACCCTGAAAATACTTAGTTCAAAGTCGGAAGTTCGTTGGCGAAGCCCTAAAAAACATTGAACTCCCGGTAAGATCAGCAATTTCCCGCCATTATCGTGCGTTAATGATGATCCACGGATTTCGTCCCCTCCCCCTTTCCCAAAGTCATCCCACCCTCCACTTCAAAAAGAGCGCATCTCAGGCCCGCGATAAGGCGCAATCCACGAGGACCGAGATTAGCGCGACTTTGACTCGACCACACTTTCCCGGGACGTGGAGAGCGCAGCAGAGAAGGACAGGCAGTTGGTCGTCGCCACAAAAGCGAAGTGGAGTCCGCGCGAAATTCTCCCCTCGCGTGCGTACACGCACGTCGGGTTTAATGAGTTTCAGGTGGTCGTGCCTGCGCGGGACACGCGCCCAAATTAATTGAGTTTGTTTTGCCTGTCGCGGTGTGCGCGCGCGACAATCTTTCCGCCGGGATGAGTATTGCCGGTCGAACTTGCCTCTCGGAGGATTTAACGTTCCGCTCGATTCAAAACTGGATTTAATCGCTAGTTTATGAGACCCGACGCGTGGCGCTTTTTGCGTCTGCTTTGACGCCCTGATTATGATATATATATTGAAGTTGAGACTGCGAGTCACGAAATTAGTTTTAAACGGCTGATTTATTAATTTTGAAGACGCGCTGCAGTTGGTAGTTATATGCTTTTCCTGTGGCTTACACTGATTAATTAGCTGGTTTTGCATTTAGTATATGTATGTGGATTTAATTGGATTATAAGTACCTGTAAAACTCGTCGTGAGGAAACTGATTTACTGGAATCGACATTTTCCACGTAAATTAAATAAAGAAATTTTTGAAAAAAAAAAAAAAACTTCTTATTTTCATTTTAAGTTATTCAATTTATAACTCCAATACAAATTAATTATGAATAAATTTGTAAATTTTTCGCATAAAAGTTAATATTTTTTAGACGATTTCTCTCCTACAGTATTATGACTTGAAATTGAAATAAGATATGCTTGTAAAATTGTTATTGCATAACGAAGTACCTAGACGTTTTATTTTCGAAAATTTCTTTGATTTCTTCGCAACAGAGAAAACGCAGATATAAAATTCCCTCGATCGAATTGACAAAATTCAACTTGAATTAATCCAAAGCTTCGTTATACCAAAATGAATTGCATTCATCGCGATCGCTCACCGGAACGCCATTAAAATAAAGCGAACACAATTTCAGCATATATATAACAATTATCGCCATAAATAAACATGAAACATTATTTTCAGCGACGACATTGAATAAAGCGCTTAGCAAAATGCGAACGGCTAAATGTCAATCCAAAAAACACACCCAACAGCGCCCCCCATCATCGCGTTTTCCCCGAAATCAGCCCGAGGGAGAGAGCTTGGCGCGGACGAGGCTCCGAGGCTAACGCGCGGTCGGCGCGACTGCTTTATATGCATTACCTAATCGGCGACGTCAAAGTATGTAGTACGCATACGCAGAGCTTGCGCGGCAAACAAGCAACACCGAGAGAGGCCAAAGCCATAGCGGCGTCGGCGGCGGCGCTCGGGGTCCGGACGCGTTACTCATATCTAGAGGCGCAGCCGCGCCGAAACAGAGGACCCCATAAAGAGCGGCCCCGGCGCGTGATCGCATCTGCCCGCGAGGGCAGATATTCCGCGGGCCGCCGCGGAGCGGCATAATTCGCATAGCCCCGTCGCCGTCGTCGACACGCGTTATTAAACAGCCGCCGCCGACTCTCTCTCTCTCTCTCTCTCTCTCTGTCTCGCTCGCACGCTGCCCTCTCGCGGAGATATTCTCGCGATAATGCGCGACAGCCGAGCGCGAGCATTGTTATGTCACCGCGCGACATCTCAATTACTACCCCGGCGAGCCGATTTTACGCGTACCGCGCACAGCCCGCAGCGGCGCGTGGGATATGCCGGCGCTTCGTCGCCCATTGTTTCGCGCGCGACGCCCGCGCGAGAATGAGATACGATAGAGACGCACCGCAGGTGGGCAACTAACTATCTCGGGGAAGGGGGAGCGAGAGAAACGGAGTGGGCTAGAGAGGACGGCTTGATTTGTTTGATCGTTTCGCTGGTGATTGTCTAATTTTGATATTTGCGTAATGGGCTCTCGGGTGCGCTTTCCTAATGAGCTACTTTTGCAGCGTCAGTGTGCACTGAGAGAATTTTCTCGTAAAAATTATAGGGTAAAAGCTGCCTGTAAAAATTGAGTCACATGTGAGAACTTAATTGATGCGATTATTTGCGAGCACTGAAATTTGGACTGCTAGAGAAGCTTGGTTATTTTTACGATAAAATCCGCGTAATTTTTAGAGAGCTTTTATTTTAAAAATTACTAGACTTTGACGAAGGTTCAATATTCGAGTCAAAATTATAGGGATTTTATGTAGAGATTATCTTTAATGTTTTTATTGATTTTGTCTTTAATTTAATATCCTGGCATTTAGAGAATCTAATAAAAAAAAATAATTACTTTGAAAGATGTTAGATAATTTAAGAGCTTTTTTTTTATTTCTACAGTTGTTTGACGAAAAAAGCACTTTCCCATTTGCCGAGGAAAATTATTATAACACATTTTTATAATCCGCAGCGAAGCACGTTTCCGGAAAATACACACGTCGCGAGATTTTCGTAAAAAAGCTCATTATACAAGATTACCGTAAAACAAGCTCATTCGAGAGATTTCAAAAAGGTATTCGTGGCAAAACTCTCAACAGTACTTTTCTACCGCTCTTTATAGTAAAGTACCTTTTTTCCCTCAAAATTTCGCGAAAAGGCCCTTTAAACCGAAACCTGCTTTGACTCTAAAATAAATGTTGCTTTTTCTTCTACCTTCCGAAAAACTCTTTCTCCCGAGGCGCAGATAAAAGCAAGAATTATCTTTAGCCGTATCCCAGAATTAGATTTTCTTCCAAGAGACCACACAAATTTTTGAAAATGACCACCGATTAAAAGGCGCAGAGAAGCAGTTTCGCGGCATTTATGTCAGACATAACTCGCGTAAGAAAGTTTTTTTCCACCCTCAAATCTTAATTAACGAGCGACGAGTTAAAGGCGCTTAAACCCGATCCGCGCAGGTATAACCAGCCATCAAAGTATTTTCCAATCGCGTGCCGGCCAATCTACAATGTTGCGCGGCCCGATCGTTTATTAGTCTTAATTAAGCTCCGCGGCGCGCGCGCGCGCAAACATTTACATTTCAAATTGTAGCCTCGCGCTTTTCTCTCGGCCCGATAAATACCGGGCGGAATATCTCGGCGGGCCGGCGGATAGCCGAGCGGAATTTCATAATCAACGCGCGCCGCCGAGAGAGATCTATATCGGGCGCGGGAGAGCAAATTGCGCCGAGGAAAAGAGGGCTAACAAACGTCTTTTCCCGCTACGCGCGTATTTCCTGGTGTACGCGCGCGCCAAGTTAAGGAGAAAAAAAAAACTAGTCGATGGATGTGCGACGCGCTGACGATGGCCTCAGGCGCGCAATCGATTGGGACACGTGCGCGCCTTTTTTTTTTTATTTTGCGACCAGCAGTCGAACCTATTCACCGCCGACGACGACTTGTGTGTCACGAGGCTCGGCGAGGCACTTGTCCCTTGAGGTGCATGGACTCGCGATTGATTGATGATACATCTCCTGATATTTGTAGGTCATATTACGTTTGTGAGGACGAACGAAGATTTACCGATTCATCGAGCGTTCGTTAAAATGTTTTTTTAATTTAAAAATATATTATTGAGGTTGGCGCCGATGCGTGCTGCGGCGACATCACTTCAGTAGCGATTGACGTCGTTGCGAGGTTGCGCGAATTTTTTAGCGGCGGTAAACCAGATTTTTCAGATTGCACGGCAAACAATCCGCAGAATTAGAATAGTTTGCACAACTAACAGGCGCGAATCGAAATCCATTATTCTATCCTAAAAAAAAAAAAAAAAAAATACGAGGGTGGTGGTGAGCATTTAGATGAACAAATTAATTAATTAAGGGCACCATTAATTAGATTAACAATGATTAAATCAAATGGAGCCAAAATTCAAGACATTTTAATTTGAATAGAATAATTTAAATAACTTTAAGCAGATTTAATTATAAAAAATATTTAAATTCTTTAATGTTTGAAACGTTACTTTAAATAATTGTATTAAAAAAGTATATGCCTGCTCGTCAAGCATATCATCGATATCTATTTCGAATCTATTTTACGACCATACACGTGTGAAAAGATCGAATACGTTACCAATATTTCTTTTTTTCTTAAAGAAATAAATAAATAATAATTTCGAAGCCTCAATCACCGAAGTTGTAAAAATCAGCTTATTACACCAACTAGAAGGTCTCTTCTCGTGGTCTCGCGGAATACGCGGTCGCTCGAAAATGATATTCGTCGATTCGTTAATAGGCAACGCAGCCTGTTAAGGTCCGCCGAGAGAGAGAGAGAGAGAGAGAGAGAGAGAGAGAGAGAGAGACGCGGCTGGCGCTCTAATCCCCTATCCGGCGCTTTCGAGCTCGCCTCCGTTTATGGCTCGAGTATCATTTCTCCGCGCGGGAAATAATTTCACCTCCTTGCCTATCGCGAATTCCGCCAGCGCTCCCGCGACGACCGTTTTTACGCTTACGTGCCGCGCCGGCGTAAAATTGAGGCTATTAACGTCGCCACTGGGAATATAAATAGGCGCTCGTTACAAACTTATATTCTCTTTTTGGTTAGAGTTTTGTTTTGTAAATATAGCGATGATTTACGCCGCGGCGCTCGCTCGCTCTCAAGGCGAAGGGTGAGGGAAGGGGGCTAAATTAGCCTCCTTTGTGCGTTGCAGGCGGCGGAAATATTGAGGTCGATCGGCGTAAATGAGGATTATATGGTTTTTAAATAAAAATTTCAGGATTTACGGTGGAGATAATCGATGAGCAAATAAAACTTTTTCACCGACGCTTCATTTTATTTCACCGGGACTTTATGATTTTATCTTTTAAGTTGAATTAACGGGCGCTCGTAAGTGGACGTTAAAATTACTAAAAATATATTTATAAAGAGGAGTGAATGTAAATTATTACATTTTTTCATTCTCTCTCAACCGACAATAAATTATACAGATGTAAAAAAATAAAATACGTATACATTGGAAAATTATCCTTTCTCGAAAGTAACCATTATCCCTGCATACATCATGCAATAATAAGTAGCCTAAATCATAAAACACAATATACACCGCTTGAAGAAAAATAAGAAGAAAAAAAAGGCTCTTTTACTGTCAACGTACGTTACAAAACACCGAGCGTATCCCACATCGCTCGGTTTCATTTTCAGGGAAACTAACGCAGCTCGCCGATGACGAAATACCGCGCCGCGGAGTCAAGAAACTCGTCGCTGTCGATGATTCACCGGCCCGCGAGCCCAGTTCCACGCACATCGGGAAAAGCGGGATATTTTTCTCCCCTCCGCGCGGGTCTTTAACCTACTACGGACGATCAGCGATCCGAGCGTAGAATGTTAATTCCTCGCGAGAGAACCGATTTTACAGCTCCCTCGCGGGGAAAATATTTTGCGTACAATCGATAGGTGTTGATTTACGGGACACCGATAACACTCGGTGGTGCAACTTTTATCCTCGAAAAAAAAAAACAAAAAAGAATTTAAAAAAATAAAAAAATAAAAAAATAAAGGAGCACTGTACGCAACTAAAGTATCGCGGCGTGTATATACCCTTAGAGCGCGCAGCGCCGTCATGTAAATGATTAATTTATTCGATTATGCTAATCCGTGCCCGTGTGTACATAAACGCTCGCGCACGCGGGCAACTAGTATCGAGGACGTAACGCTTGTAGCGAGTTAACGTGCCGTGATATCGCGCATTAAAGCTACTTGATACCGGCGGCGCTATTCATTTTTTTCTATCTCCTTCTCTCTTTTTCGCGTCGCCGCGAACGCCGGGGGAGAGATTTATTGGAATAATCGCGAAGCGTAAACGCGGCGCGCGCATTCCTTTGGCGCGGGGCGGCAAGAATTTTGATGAACTTTTGAAAACGCACTGAATTAGAAAGGAAGCGAGCGCAGCTCAGTCAAGAACCATCGAGCGCGTTGCAGCCGAGCGCCGTATAACCCATCGTGGAATTATCCACTTCATTCACAAGATTTTCGCGGCGGCGCGATATCGGCGCGAATAACCGTTGCCGATCGATAAATTCCCCCGATAACGATAGTACTCCCGCCTTGCGCTGATGGCCCTTTTTTTGCTCGCACTTCTCCTCCGGTGGATTATTTGCTCTCGTTTCATTTCATGATTACAACGTATTACAGCGTCTGCTACCGCCTGGTGTGTACTCGCGTTCCGATCTTTTAGAGGATTTATAGCAGGAAATTATTAATTTTTTCACGGTAACTACTCCTTGCGTATAATTGGATTTTTGCGATCTCTATCGCAGAATCTAACGCCTTGATTTTTTTGTATAACCTTTTAGTACCAATTTTAGTAAAGTGTGGTAAAAAAAAGTCAATACATAAACGCTAAGTAAACAAGTTGCAATTACTTTATTATTTACTTTTTATTTTCACTGCGCTTATTTCAAAACAAATTACAAAATAATTAGCACATTTAAACGTTTAACAACTATTTCATTAAAATATTTATAAGATAATGAAAACATCTTTTATGATTCACATTGAAATATTAAATTTACGCGAAAACTTTCTTTCATTTATTTTGTCTCCATTTATCAGGAAATTTAGCCAATAAAAATCGAATTGCTTCTCAATATCGTGTAATAATCGACTTTGTTTTGAAGAAAGGATTTTTTAAAACGATGCGTACACTGGGCACGTTGAACATTTCCCTCTCGGAGGTGCAAGTTTTAAAGTCGCTGAAAGCTCGCGCGGAGCTTGAGAAAAAATTCGAGCGGAGGAAATAATTAATCACGACTGAACGGACGAACGACTCTCGCACGTCGGTGCGGAAGGATCCGATCGGCCGCTGCCATCCAAGATTCACGAGATCACGGAATAATTTCGCGAGCGTGAAAGGCGCAGCCGTATAAAAACTGAGCGAGCGAAACGAAAATAAAAAGAGGCAGGAGGATGAAAGCGGGCGCGCGCGTCGTTTTTCACCCCCGCGCGGACGCGCCGAGGAATTCCAATAGACGGCCCTGCGAGAGCGTGTACGAGTGCGCGCCCGAGCGGTTTATGCACGCGGCGACTCGTGCATTCTTACATGTTAGCCGGGGAACCAAATTGCCGCCCACTGCTCTCGGATCGCCACTTTGCTTGGTTTTTTTGCCTACCTTTTCATCCCGTTGTTCGACTGTTCGATTTTTCAATTTTTTTTTGTTTAATTTATATATTTGCTCGAAGAGGCACATTTTATTAATCAAATCAAAAATCTGCACTCTGAAATAAAAATGCAGTACGAGATTTTGTTTATTTATTTATTTATTTTTTGTAAAGAGCGAACAGCGAAGCGACGAGCGCGTCGCGGGAATAAAAATCAAGCGAGCGCCTCGATATCATTTAGTTTCAGTGAGCGATTGGCGCTGGCAATTGTTCGGCGATGCTCAGCGCTTTTCTCGTCTCGTCGCGCGACCATCGATTTACCGAGATTTTCGATTACGACACCGGTCCTCGCGCCCGTTTTTCTCGTTCCCCGACGAACGACGCCCACTCGTCTCCCGGTCTTTTGATCTCTTATTTCGTCCTTCTCACCCTCCGCCCTCCTCCTCTACCTTTTCCGTTCCTTTTTCGCAATGTACGCGTGACAAATCGCGGCATTGAAATTTCATGGCCCTCGCGCGATTTTTGCCGTTACGCCGTCTTTTCTCCGGTTTTATGAAATTTTTAGACCTAACAGTTGTTCCAGCAGACAGAGGACTGCTCAAACTTTAGTTTTTATGTTCGCTGTCTTTCGTGCGTGATTTAAAAAATGTTTTAAAGCTCCTAAAGTAATATTTAAGAAACAAATTGTAGTAATAAGAATGTAGTAGCATCATTTCGTTGCAAATTCAGAGTAATAAATCGACTGTAAATTTTACTGCGCAATAGTAATCTTTGAAATTATACTTTCTCCCTGCGCAGCTTGTCACTAGGATCCGCGATTTGTGTGAGTACCCATTAGAAGTAATAGACGCCCCTAGTGCTGGTATAGCTCACAGCGCGTCCCCCCACGTCAAAGCGTTCGATTATCAGTCGCGACGCCACATTTCGTTCGATCTTATCTCTGGAACGATCCCTGAGACTATCGCCTAATTGCTACTACTTTGACCGGATCACATCAGATTATTATCATTATTTCGACGTTCTGTAGATTAGAGAATTTTACTATAACGTTACTCTCGTGATTTTCATACAGTCATCGTAAAAAGTCCACGATCATTAAAAATATAAAAGCTTTCGCTATAAAGAAGCAAACAAAAAATGTTTGTAATAATTTATATATACCTAGATCTAGACGATTTATGTGCTACTATAGTGAAAGAGTACTATAGTGAAAGAGCATGTTAATTTAATTTAGCATACTAAATTGTAATATTACAGTGGACAAGCTCCATCATACCGAGCAACTTGCATTAGAATAATAAATTCAAGTTTAAACCCCACCCAAGTGAGCATAATTCAGGATTTAGATAACAAGGTGGCACCTAAAGACCCAAGTGCTTTATTTAAAACATCAAAACTTAACCTGCATAAGTAAAAGCTCATAACACCTATATTAAATCAATATTTGATAAGAGTAGAAGATTACGAAAATATAAATAACATTACTGTCGCTCTCTGGCCTTATCGGTAAAAATACGGTCCACGAGCATAAAATAAGAACGAAATAAAAGGATAAGAAGCAGGGGCTATCAGGACGCAGGACGATAAGTGTGGGAAGCGCTCGCACGCGCCCTTCTCCCGGAAAATTACGAGGGAAGTTTCGTGCGAGCGGATAGCCAAGCCTGCGCGCGCACGTACGAAAATTAGAATAAGCCTGATGTATTCGAGTTGTAGCTAGTTGTGTTTTTACGCAGCCGACGGATGTTAAGTGCCGGCAATTTGCGCGGAGTTGCTCGGATTAGAGATGATTTAATTCGCGACGGATGAGGCATCCCCGCGCGCGCGCTCCACTGCGAAATTATATGCCTCCCCTTCCTCCTGATGGGGCAGCTCCGATTCGCGAGCTACAAGCTTAATTAATGCTCTTTTTTTGCCCCCGGGCAATTCGCAAACGCTGACTTTCTGCTTCGAGCTTTTAAAAGCTGGGCTTAATTGTCGGACGTGAAAATAGTAATGCACGGGCGCGAGGGGGAGGAGTCAGAGTTGGAAATTTCGAAAGGAGAAAAAAAGAAAAAAAAAAAGGACGCTAATTTGTGGAAAACAAAGTGTTGTAAAAGAAGAAAAGGCGGAGGGAGACACAGGCGATGGTTAAAGTAATTTCGGTGGGGTGAAAATTCGTAATGCTGCGGTCAGCGGGGTCACCTCGGTAGCCGCAATTCCTACGCGCCGATTACTCGCTGCGAAACGGGATTTTACCATTTGCGGAGTACAACGCACCGAGCTAAGTGCGATTTTTACTGTCTACAGTTTTCACTGTGCCCAATTACTTGTATTTTCCTTAACTGCTCGAGACGTTAAATAACCATCGTTGTCAAATTAAGCACTGCTGAATAATCGATTTTTTTTTGTTATTGGCGTGAAGAAAAATAAAAGGAGATGTCTTACTTTGCGAAGAGATCGACGCTTCCGTTCATAGTGTTTCAAAGAGAGTCTTACCTGAAAATAAAACATACAATCACATTAATAATGATAATAATAAAAATTATACGCTTCTTTGACATTAGAAAATATTTCATAATAAAAAGCAAACTCAAATTATGAAACGCAGAAAAAGAATATGCAATTTCACCGTTGCAGCTTCGAGTAGGAAATAGGTCGGCCTGTAGTATTTTGAAAAGGGAACAAGCAAAAGATATAATTTTAAATTCTCTTTTCTCAGTCAATTTTTCCATTTCTAGGCGAAGCTGTCGCGTCTACGTCTCACGTAGCCAATCAACGACAGTCATTACTTGGAGGCGAAAGGAATTGCGGCTCGGGAAAGTTACGGACACACGGCGACGGCGACGTCTTCGCGCGCGCACCTTTTATTTTCGTTCCCTTTTCGCGCGCAAAGTTGAGCAACTTGAATATTTATGAAGACAGACAGAACGTGCAAATTTTTTAACGCCAAATTACGCGCTAGAATACGAGCGATTATTCGAATTGCTAATTCTCTGTTTCACAGTTTATTGCGAGTCTATAGAGATGGCGGTTTTATTGAAATCGAAGAAGAATAAAAAAAGGTGAGATTCTGGACATTTATGGAGTATTCGTCAGAGTAGCCCGTAAAAGCTTGTAGTGCAAGATATAAAATCAGTTTAAATCCCAGTACTAGAAGCATTTTAGAGTTGAACGATTTTCACCTGGCAATGATATTTACTATCCTCTTTTACAGCGTTTAACACTGAGAGTGTCGTAATATTTGTAAGACTTAAGGAGTATTAGAACACCTGGGAGAGATAAGCATAAAACAGGATAATAATGTCGAGAATACATCACAATACATTACAAAATGTGGTCGGTTACACCACGTCATTAAAAAATTTTACATTTTATTATGAGAAATTTTACGGCATAAAAGTCATTTCAGCTAAAAGGGGGACAAAAAGGTAATTTTGAATTTTAATAATTCAATACGCTTCGCTGAATTGATTAAGAAAATTCACCCGAAAATTATGCAGACAGAGCTTCGTGCGATGGAAAATGATATATGTTTACGCAATACCGAATTCATTGTTCATTTGTCTAAACTGCCATTCAAAGATAAATAAAATTTACAAATTTATGCCTCGAAAGGGAGATAAACGTTTTAAGCATTTTTTCAAATCACCACGATAAAAAATACAAAAATTCACGCGCCCAAGCATTTCTTAATTTTATTCAATTAAACGATTTAAAATTCAAAACCCTATGCACTCCTCATTTAAAATTCAAAAGCATAATCTTACGCATCTTGAGACCGGCGAATTTTCATTATTAAGCGAGCCGTCGAAAAGCAGCATTACCCACGTGCATCGTCGTGCATAAAACGTGCCAGCCGTTGTGAGCATCGACAATTTATTAAAAACAATTCGCGCCGTAAAGCGTTAGTGTTTGCTCGCGTCGCCGCCCGGGAGAACGCATTTGCAGTGCATTATCGCGCCGCGGCATCGCGCGCCTCAAAAATGTCCCATTAAGCTCTCGCGCCCATAAATGCGCGTCATAAAATTATCCAATAAATCCAGCGTTCGCTCGCTCGTTAAGCAAACGCTCTCGGCTCGCGCACGCACCCATCTTGCAAAAATTTAATTCGCGTCCAAGCAGGCCCGTCGCGGTATAAATAAGCACCGCGCGACGCGGCCCGAGGTGTCGGCTCTATCAGAGATCCCGAGTGTCGCGCGTCTTCTTCTCGCGCTTTACGAGCCTCAATGCGACGTGTTTATTTGGCCGGTTTAAGACGACACGCTCGAGCAGAGGGAAGAGTTCGCTTTTCTTTGCCCTCGCGGGAGAATGCACCGTAAGCGCGCACGCCTCTCTGCATGCGAGATGTGATTTCGCGCTATTGACCGGACGAACGCACAGTTAATGGTTCGTACGAATCGAGTGGGTTATCAAAGGGGCTTTATGAAATTTATTGGCTTAGCTTGCTTGATTGATTTGACCAATCTTAGTTTATTATTTTATGAGAAAATCAGTTAATTTAGCTTTATTTAAAACATTAATTTTAGTTATAAAAGTTTGAATCAAGATTTAAGATTAAATTGATGAATTTTTTTTTTTAATTTTCGTTTACACATTTTACAAGCACTGCTATTTAAATGTCTATAGACTAGAATTTTATAAAAAAAAATGCAACTAAATAATTTATTGGCTTAGCTTGGTTGATTGATTTGGCGAATCTTAGTTTATTATTATATCAGAAAATCACTTAATTTAGCTTTATTTAAAACAATTTTAGTTATAAAAGTATTTAAATTTTTTATTTAATATAAAAGTTTATAAATTTAATTTTCCGGTGGTATAAGAATATTTTTCTCTACTTTAAATCGATTAAAGCATTTAGTTTATTTTTTTCATTTTCTAATTAATTTGTATTAACTTTATTACGCTTTTCTTTACAATTATGAAAGAATCTATTTCTATCGAATAAACAAATAAATAATTAAATAGTTGGAAGTTAGTTTTATTTTGCACTGCTCTCATACTAAATCGCTTAACTCAAAAAAAAAGTGTTCCAATAAAATCTCAAAATAGACAAATTATCAATTTAATTTTCATACCGCTGAATCGAGCAGCAGCTCCCGACGTTACCCGATGCAGCAGCAAGTGCCCATCTCGGAAATAAAACATCGGCCCCCGTAGCTCTCAAGTAGTAACAGTCACGACGCTATCGGACCGCGCGCTCGCCACACAAAACGTTCCGGGAAGGATCGACTCGGACGAGCTGCTCCTCATTCTCCCGGTCGGAGGGGGCGAACGAGTGCTCCTCGCGATTCATCGCGCCCGCGGCGGAAAGAAGCGTCTCTCGACAGGCGGCTCCCTCCGTCCGCGACTATTGTTTAGACTGGCTCCTATGCGGTGCCGGTGTAAGGCGCACCTTATCGCCAGCCAAGCGGAATCCAAACAATCGTTGCACCGCGCGCTCCGGTTTATTTGCGAGATGATTCTACTCGTTTTCTCTCTCTCAGCTCACGAGGAGCAGCTACGTCGAAGTCGCTTAAACGCAGGTGCGCCTCTGGGTTACGTCGCGCGGCTCCCATTCCCTGTGCTCGCCTAACAGAGGTTTACGAACTTTCGCAACGATTTTTTTTTTTTTAATATTGAGATTAACGATCCTCGTTTCATGCGGGCGTGCTCGATACCTCAAGAGCGTTTCATATAAAGAGACTTTGATTCATGAAAGTGTAAACTGATCGAAATGAACTGCGCTTATCGAACGCAAGGGGGGAAATAAAAGGCGCGAGCGCGCTGCACTTGCAAGAGTGATAAGCGCCACAGGTTTCCGGAGGGGGGTAGAGGCCATTGTGCGCGGCAATTCGCGCTTGCTATCAATTACGGAGAAGGAAAACATTTGCCTCGTGAAGTTACGAATAAAAGGCTTTATCGCCGCCGGTTGAAATTCGAGCCTCTCTCGAGAAATCGGAGCGGCTGCCGGGCGGCAGTCATTATCGCCGACGAAACCCACGGGCGCGATTATTTTAATACGCGCGATAACCGCCTCTTTTTTTTCCATTAGAGCCCCGGGAGGGAGGGACCTCCTCCGCGAGGCAATTTGAATTTTGCTCGTCGTCGCGATCGCACATTTTTCTTTCGGCTTTTCAATTAAAATTAATTTATTCGCCTCTCGCAGTGGGAAAGACGCTCGTCTTATAAGTCCCGCGAGTGGCTAGCTTTTATTTCGCTCGCGAGTGACTTTTCGCGCATATTTTTACGATTTGCTCTAGCTTAAAGAGCGTCGAGTAATTTTTAATTGCTCGCGCCGGGAACGCAGGCACCACGGCTCTAAGGATAAAATTTGCAATAATCCTGCTGAGTAGTTATAGAGCGTAACGAAGGAGCGAAGTTTAAACAAAAATAAAAAATAAAAAATAAAATAAATAAATAAGTCACGCTGATGGGTATTAAGGAAGACGAACGCATTTCTATCTCCTTTTTTTACGCTCCACGTGGCAACAATAACCGGCGGTAAAAAAAATGGGGGAGGAGGGTGGGTGGTGTCGTCGTCTCGAATTCCCCGGTCGCGCGTTTAAAACCCCTTTTATCGAGCTTGCCCGGTGAGCGGCGTCGCTATTCCACTCCTTAATTCCGACATTGTGCTCGAACGGCCGTGCATACATCAAAAGTCTATCTTCCGTCTCATTTAAGTGGATGCACTTAAGCCGAACTGAAGGCGAAATCATGACTCGCGGCGCCTCAGCCAAACTGCGAGCTGGGGTAGGGTAGTGAGAGTGGGGAACAATGAAAGTTCGAGATATATCTGGTTAAGGAGGCGCCGGAGCGAGGCGGATAAATAAGGAGGGGAACGAAAGGGTTGAAGGCGTTTTGCAACAAACGAAGCGTTTGATGTTGGTAAAAGAAATGACGGGCGTTTGAAGTGAGGAAAGCAGCGCTACCCTTTTATCCATCTACTGTAGTAGTAAATCCATATAATTGAAAAAGAAGAATTTCGTAGATACAACACTGATAGAAAGATTCAGTTGTCCCAAAGTCGCTGACTTAACTGTTATATGAATGTGGATTTGAGTAGAGCCAAATGCACATGCAATTAACAGTTAAGGAATGGTTCAGTCTCTGTTAGTGCTTCAGAAAAAATGACTGTCGCGACATGTCTTAACTGCTCGCGCATTAACTGTTAATGAATATTTCTTGACTTTCAAAGAATACTCATTTCCGTCAAATATCATGAAAATGTTATGCTCAAATGAATGGTGCATTTGGCTCAAATGAATCTTTCTATCAGTGAAGGCATATCGTCAAGTGTGCAATTGAAACTTTGACGATCGTTTCTTAAATTAAGCGCAAAGCCGAGAGTCGTTTTTTCAAAGAGGACTTGGTCGCAATCCCGCGTGCGGTGACGAATCCGCGCTGAAGACAGGACGCTCTGAGCGAATGCAAAGTCGACGGCTCTGGAATAGAATGAGTTCAGAAGGGAAAAAAGACGAGAGCGAAGAAAGGAGGTGGAGTTCGCGCGAGTTTCCTTAAAGGGGGGGGGGGGGGGGAGATTGGGAAGGGTAGCTGGACGCCGCTGCGGCTCGGTACGTTTTATAGGCAGTAAAAGCGCGGCAGGCCTCTGACTCTTCATTCTAATCTAACGTCGTTCAGTCATCGGTAGAGACAAAGTTTCTTTATATTAGGTCAGGTCATTCGAGTTTACGAGCCTGCAGCTCTGCTCGGTAGTCGAGCTGCTCCACGCGTAAAACTAACGTCCTTTTATGCAGGGTGTATATATATAGTGGTACCAATTTCCCATCCGCGTGCGTAGATCGCGAAATCTTCTCCTCTAACTTTATCTACTCTCTCGCTTCTTCTTTTGCTCCTGCTAATGTTTAAAGGGACTGGGAATTTTCCATTCACCGAGTGGCACTTTTCCGCGATTCAAATTATTTTCGGGATTATAAGAAAAATATAAAGAATTTCGCTGCGTCTTGGATATTTAAATTCGTTGAATATAAAATGAATCGTGAAATAAAGTAAACAAACGGCGTTCCTCGAGTGTGTACATTAAATTCTTCATTATCACGATTCACAAAGCGAAAAAGAATCATGGAGCATTTCGAAATTTTTACGCGTTCGTCCAACACCACGTCTCCCAAGAAAATGAATCCATCGATTTTAATATTATAGGAATCTTCAGCGATGCCTGTCCGTAGAATTCATAGTAATATTGAAAGATTACTCACTCATGAGATTTGAAAAATTCGGTGAGGAAAGGAGAAGAGGGAGGGAGAAAAAAAAGGAGGGAGAAAAGAGGAAGAAGAAGAATAGGGAGGAAAAACACGAGCTTACATTCATTTTGAGGAACTCGTTAAGGCGGCACGTCCGGTCGAGCTGTCGACCGAATAAATCACCGAACTCGAAGGACGCCCGAGGAATGACAATGGGCGAAGGAAGAAAGGACGACATTTTTTTCGGCTATTTTAAAATTCCTGCCACGCGCCTAGACTCTTCTCTCTTTCTTGAGAGAGCCAGAAAGATCTGGGGAAACAGAGAAATAAAGAAGAAAAGAAGAGAAGGGGTGGCATGCGGAGGAAGAAAAGGGAGTGAGAGATTCGGGGCGTAACATACTTCAAATATTATGCGTGATTTCGAGCTGAAGGAAAGTCGGTCCAACACGTGCCCGACTTTTTCCTCGACTTGCTTTATTATGTGTCTATCGCGATGAAGGAAAACAGACAAATGTTATTAAAAGAAAAAAAAATTTAATCGAATGCATTGTTTAACTTTAAAAATATATGGAGAGTCCAGTCTTGATTGCAATTCAAAATTAAATGAATTAAAACCTTCGATGTATGAAAAAAAGGGAGTGCTTGAAAATCGAGGTAACAAAAGTCGCCGATTATTTGAAAAATAAAAGAAAGAAAAAAAGAAAGAAAAAAGAAATTAAACGAAATTCGCAAATATAGCTCCAGACTTCACTTACAGTTCTTCCATTATATTTGCATTTATATTGTATTTTGCGATTTATGGAAGGCTACTTGTCTTGCGTTATACGTGCAATCTTGAATAATCTCTTGAATATTTTACGAACCGCTAAAAATCTCGGATTTCTCTTTCTCGCCCCTCGCTCTTCTGCGCCTTTTTTCACGCGCACAATTTTTCTCCTCGGCCGCGCATAAACACAGAGGTCCACCTTACTTTTCTCTACTTCGCACAGCAAATAACGGTTTTTTGACGTAAAAAACTATTGTTTACCAGCGACAATGCGAAGGATATGTTCTCTGCTCGAGTGTAGAGAATACATAAAGCATAATTATTCAACACAAAACACAGTCTCCTATGAATTATTAAGTTAAGTTTGTAAATTTCACTTAAAGCTAATCTACTTTCTTAAACAAATTCTGTTTAAATATAATTTTAAGATGGTTCGAAGAACAAAGTACGCAGAGACTTTCAATTAAAATAAAAACACACAAATTAATAAAAATAAATAAAAACCGCATAAGGGAAGTCGACCTTTCATTTATGGCTACAGTTCGATTAGAATATTTATTGCATTTATTTATTCATATATTTTTTCAAAAATGTAATAAATAGTGTAATGTAATAGCAAGGATATTATTTACTATTATGCGTGAATTCTAGGGTTGCTAGGCTTTGATTTTAAGTGTCGTTTATAGTTTCCGAAGCAGCATTGAAATGAAAATAAATTAAAGCTCCATGCCACTACCAGATAGCGGTATTTTATTTACACAGCAATTTAAATAACGTTCAATGAAAGTGCACTGTGCACTTCTTACACCGAGGACTTTTACTGCCTTTTAATGGCGATTGTAAATAAAATCACAGTACACTTTTTTTTCTTCTCTCTAGTCTGAAATTTATCGTCCATGCTGTATGATAAAACAGTGTACGTTTTAAATACAGCCTTCGCTAAACAATAATTTTCCCGCAGAAACTTCACTTTCCAAGAAGAGCAGCGAACGTTAAAACACCGACGAGCTTGGCTTTAATTCATAAATTACGTAGACATGAAAATCCATCGCCATTATCCCGACATCGTAGAACAATGTGAATATATTTTGAAAGAATGAAGAAGACGAGGAGATGTTTGTTCACTTTTTGCATTTATTTACAGTCCCGGTTATTCATTAATTATCCACGCTTCAAGTCGTAATCTCTAAGATTACACTATTTTTAAGACTATAATTATGTTGAATGCATGTTGAATGTAATGTTTATACTGCATTTTGCATCTTATTGCGATATAAATCTTTTTTTTTTTTAAAAAAATTCGAATACAAAAAAAAAACAGAAAAATTTATGCACCGCTTTATCAACATGCACTTTGCAACGACTTCCTGATAAGCTTTTCTATTAATGTTGGGAGAAGATAACGAGTGAAAAAGTATAGTACAATTAAAGAAGAGAAATAAATAAAAGGCCAGCGAAGATAGACGCAAAAGATTACCAGGGAGCGAGAAAGAGTCGAGAAAATAGGGGGTGAAGGGATAAGGAACAAGGATGGTTAGAAAAAAAAACGGGTGAGGGAGAGGTAAACGGGGGAGGCGAAGTGACAAAGTGTCGGATAAGTCGGTGGCACCGCTGACGACGACGAACGCGACAATTTACGAGCTTCCGCAAATCAGGCTCTCGCTACCGGCGAGAGGAAGGAGCGCCGCACTTGTCTCGTCTGTCCTTTTTTTTTTTTTTTTTTTTATTAATCGTAATTAATTTGTTTTATTATGCCTGTTATCATTTTAAACTCAAATTAAAAGGGAAATACAGTTTCTATTTTTATAAAAAATTAAACCTTTAACTTGCAGATCTGAGCTGCATTAGTTTGTGAAAAAAAAGGTAATATCGAAGAGGCCAATTAAACTTGCTATTTGCGTGGCATAAAAAGTTTGAAAATTTAATTTGCGGCATTTTTATACTGTTTGCAGTGGAAGTAAATATTTTTTACGGAAACGCCAAGCAAGCAGAAAAAGGCGTTTTTCCGCGGGTCAATTTTTTGCCCCCGTCCAATCGAAGTATTCAGCGGAGGAGGATTGTGGAAGTTGGTTTGAAGTTGAAAGCAAACAAAATGAAATAAATAATTGCGAATCGCCCGCAGCGCCCAAGTTTCGCGATCGCTGAATTCGGAAATTGTGGGAAGACTAATTGAAGAAAAAAAGTTCGTGTTATGCGAAACGAATTGAATGCAGAAATAAGGGATGACCTCTTCTGGGCAACTTCGCAAGGCTCATTAAAAATTTTATAAGGTTAAAACTGCTGGTCAATTATTCTCGCCTCCCCTTCCCCTCCCCTACAATGAATTTATATATTTTATTGCGAAGGCAAATTACAGAATTTAATTTACGAAGTAGCCTTGATTAAAGGAATAAAACAAACATTTGAAAAGTTCTTTAGTTAATTTATACACGCAATAATTTGCAAAACTACAAAAGTATACAGTAATTACTGTGCCGACTTCGATTGTTATTCTCGCGGTACAAATACATTGTTGCATTTTATTAACTACAATTTCGTTTAATTAAAGGTTTTATCGCGCGGGCAATAATAATCTTTACGTTCGTTTCGTTTTAACGAGTGTAAAGGTGAATGATATATAAAAACATGGAGCATATTAACATATTAACAACTATGTAAATCACTTTTTACTGCGCAGTCAATTATTGAGATTAAAGTGCCATCTCGTTGTGCGAGTCCTCGATTAACTTAAATTAACCCCTGAAGAATCACTCGGTAGGATAATAAACATAAACGTTTATCATGGGAGACTTTCAATTAAGTTCCATAATTGTTTTTAATGTAACAGCCATCTATGTCGCTCTCTTTTACTCCTGACCTCGGCTCGTTAAAATTTATACGCCAGAGTGTCATTGTGCTTTTCAAATAAATTTGCATTGTGCGTAGAAAATGGATAATTGATTGAGGACCGTTTAATAAGGCCTACCGAGAAGTCCCATTCAATGCCAATTAAAAAAAGTTACGTTCAATTTTTTATGCGAAAAAAATGTGTCCTCTCTTTGCTGAAACTTTCTATTATAAGCTTAGCGTTTAGAATTTTAGATTGGCAATCGCAGTGACGTAGAGAATGCGATGAAAATTATAAAACGAGTATCACGACATAATTAAATTTTTTTTTATCAACTAACGGTAGGCGAAAAAAGTGGAAAATCTAGGCAGTTATCTACCGGTATTTGATGCACTTAGCGACTTTCTCGCGGCAACTTTTTCACCGCTAGAAATTCAAGAATCTATTAATTTAAAGGAATTGTCTGAATTTTTTTTCTAGCAAAGTGAAAACCTGCTTCTATTTCCATCCGGTTTTTTTTTTCTTTATGGTACAGAAAAATTCACCCCGTGCGAATATAAACAAAATTAACCTTCGTAAATCGCACAAGAATTAGCGAAAAACTAAACCAATTCAAATCTGAAAAAATCGTCAGTGATAATTTTTGCCCGAACGACTCGCCCCTAAATGGGCTTAATTCTAGCGAACGAGAGTCGAGACAAGTATTTTTTCATTACGGAAATAACAAATTTCACTCGCATAAAGTTCGAGGAATCCGGACCCCCCGATAAATCCGCATAATTCCGTGTAAATGGGACGAGACAATAAATCGTAGCCGTAATTAACTTACGGATTAAAAAAAAAAAGGAGAGAAAATGAGGAGGCGAGTGCAGAGTCCGCGAAGAGTCGGTCTAGTCAAGCGGGTGTACAACGTGAAAGCGGCTCTACTTCAATTATCGTAACGTTTAATCAATATACGCTCGACTTTCCTCGTTAGCTCAGCGCTGGCATTAAGCTTGCGGAGGCGGTCGAGGTATAAAGTTTTGCGCGTTATAAGACGCCCCCGACGTATTCGTAACGACCTACCTAATAGTCCCAGCTCAGCCTCTCTCGTTCCCTTCCCCCCCATCCTCAGTTTTTTGCAGTTTTAACCTTTCAAACTTTGCCACTCAAATTTTCCACTTCTTTTTCCAACTAAAAAAACACTCCCAGGAGAAAGTTAATTTAGTTTATTTTTTTTTTTTACTATTTTTCGATTAAGGTAGTCATTTTATAAAAATTAATTGAAATGGAGATATATTTATCTCCGGTTCCGTACGGTATTCCGTACGAGAGATGCAGTTAAATTATTTACGTAACAAAAATAAAAGGAATGTGGACTCTTTGTATTTAAGATATTGGAAATACGCTAATTCTTCAGGGTTCCGACGTGCCTTAATTCTACAGCAGCGAGAAATAAGGAAAAGGTTTTAAGATTAGTGTGTCAGGCGGTGTTGCGTAAATTTATCGTACTCGCTTTTCAAGTGAAAAAAAAAAAAAAATACTTTACACGAATTTCTACTCACATTAATTGATTAAAATTTTTACAAGATTACTCTGCGAGGAAGAAAATTTTATGTCTAATTGCAGAGTCACACTTGGGAGCGCGTAATTTTTCCTTCACTTGCAATAAAAGTGAATTAATTCTAATAAGACAGCACATTCAATTACACAAATGCAATGGTTACTTCATTAAATCCCATCATTAATAAAGCTACACCTTCTTAGTTATTATCATCATCAGCTCCTATAAAAGCGCCAGTAACTCAATACGACAAAAAAAAAATTCCTCGTCTCGTGCAATTGAAATATGCAAGTGCCGCTCGATTCATCGTTCCCCAAGCCCCAGTAAATAACCCAACGAGAAAAATTCAATTTTAATTTCAATTAAAAGTTTCACGCGGAATCACGATGCATCTCTTCGCCTTCGCTAATATATTTCTCTATAAAAGGCGCGCGCGGGCAGCCGAGCCTAAACAATCGAGCGAGAGCTTGCGAAACCGATAAAGGTCGCCGGGAGCGATGCGCGCTCCTCGGCTCTGGAAGCCGAAAGAAATGGAAAACACGACTATATGCGCCAAGGAAGAGTAAAAAAAAGTGGCGCAGACAGGCTCCATTTAGCTGGATTCGCAACTGCACTCACCTCGCGGATGTCGCGCCTCTCTCCGCTCGCGAACTGCTGCACCTCGGCTCGCGCGATACAAATATGCGCGAGGGATCACGAAGTCCCTCGTTTAAGGACAATGCGCTATAAGCCGCGAGATTGCTGTTTATCCTACACACTTCGCCGTTCGCTTATTTCTTTTCTTTTTTTTTTTCTCGTCGGGGGAATGTGATGACCCGTGGCATTAGCCATAGCCCCGCGTATTATTAATTTCGCGCTCTTTTGTTAGATTAACATTTTTTTTCAGGGTAATTTACAGGCTCGCATTTGACGGAGCGTAGCTACGCATTTGACGAGTGACGGGAATAAACGTTGCATGTTTTTTTACGAGACCATTGAGATACTGTATATTATTCCTTATACGCGGCGTGGGTATTAGAATTTGCCAGGTTTAACGTAGGCTTTATATATATTCCGATTTGTATATATAAATATAACGTTTATGTTAATCTGGTAAGTCGCACCTTCTTGGTTAGATATATTATATATATATCTATCGGATTATGTCAAATCCCAATTATACATTTAATGGTAATTACTTCGCGGCAGCGCGAGGCAAAACGTTCCTCTGAAAGAGTACAAGAGTATCCAAGACGATTGGGGCGACTGGGCGTATTTTCGACCGACGACACCCGACACGCGACGTATCGGCGAAAGCGAACTTCGCGACTCTCGTGCCCGCAGCGCGGTTCACGTACGCATCGGCAATTAGACTGCGACCTCGATCACGCGCTTGCGACAGGCCTCGGTGGCTTGGAAAAATTACCAGTTTAATTAAAGATCCCCCTTCTCCCTTTTTTTTTTTGCGAATGATGCAAAACTGCGGGTTACAAATCATTCGCGCACTTTGTAGTTGGCTGTGGCTTTTCTCGGATGACAAAAAAGTTTGCTTTTTTCACAGAAGTGCAATAGAATAAAAAAAAAAAAAAAAGAAAGAGTTGCAGGTAAAGTCAATTACGGTTTATGCAAGGGTAATCACTGTAATTTGAAGTAATAACAAGCATGGCTTCGGGAAAGAGCAGACGGATATCCAAAATTAAGAGATTATCGGGCCTCTGCTCAATTACGCCTGTCAAATCGCCCCATTCGATCAGCAACTGTTCGTGTGCTCAGATCTGAGATGCGTAAAGGCTATAATCAGTGTCAACATCGACACGTTTGAAAGAGTTGCAGTAATAAGCGAGGGGCGTAAAAACTACACGTGTTTTTCAAATGAATCTGCATTTTTTATTGACATAAAGAAAAATCCGTCCCGAGTTTTGCGAAACGTCGAGTTAGAGTGAAAAAGGGAAAACGTTTAATTTGAATATAAGCAACGACTTAATTAAGAGAGTTTGACATTTTATTTCGACAGTATATATTATGCAAACTTCTATTGCCAGTTCTGTGAATGGAGCGAACCTCGATAGCGCAGACGCAAATATATATGTTCATTAGACTTTCAAAACTTTATAAGGTAAGAATCTAAATTTTTCTTTTATTAATATTGACTGTAAAACGTTCCTATTAAAAACTCGCTTTACTACTATTTTTTTAAAAAACTAATTTTAAAATCAATTTTGCAATTTCATTAATAAATTA
Source organism: Sycophila texana (assembly GCA_035582955.1). NCBI lineage: Eukaryota > Metazoa > Arthropoda > Insecta > Hymenoptera > Eurytomidae > Sycophila > Sycophila texana. The sequence continues at coordinate 19,550,508 of JAWWEN010000009.1, read as the reverse complement.
GCTCAACGAAATTACACGGCCGCGCTCGGATATTAAAACCACATCGAAATCGGCTAGAGAAGTGCCAAAAATAGTGTCAAACCCAACGAATGGCCAGCTCGTAAATTCTCAAGTTTTAATCAGGTACCCTCGTCTCATCCCCCGCACGCAGCCTTTTACGTCTGCAAGCTCGCAAGTTGCCCTCGACCAATTACACCGAGCCGAGCTCGTGTCTCCCCCGCGTAGCAGCGGAGTGTTCCCCGCGCGTAGCCGAAGAATCAGTCTGGCGCTCGCGCGTCGAAAAAAAAAATTTCCCTTTTTTTTTCTCTCCTTCGCCACCGAAAGCGCCGGCGTTCGTTATACCCGCCCCCGCGCCGGCTCACCTTTCTTTTACGAGCGGTAATTGCGGCGCTCGCCGCCGCGTGTCGCCGGTGATTCGGCCGCGCGCCGCTCGGGCCAGCGAACGGCGACGAATTGCTTCCGGCGCGGGAGCGCAAAAAAGGTCTTCTTCGGGGTATGTGGTGGAAGCCCTGGGCGCACGGGGATAATTGAGGCTAATTAGGCTGCTCTGGAAGGCGGTGGCCACGGGGAAAAGGAAGATGGGCCCTTCGCATGTGCGAGCGCGCTTTCGCGTCCACCACGTTCGAGGCCTGTCCCTTGCGCGCCTCGCTCCTGCGTCGATTCATCGCGGCGCGCACCGGAGCCCTCGTTAATTATTATTGATGCTCCTCGCTTCTCTTCCTTGTTAGGCGGCGATACGTCGCCTCTTTTCTTCTTTCTTCTTCTTCTTCTGTTTTTTTTTTTTTTTTTTTTGTTGCGAGTGTTTGCGAAACACGCGCTTTTTGTTTTGCCGCCGCTCTTTCGAGCATGCATAGTTTGTTTTGCCGCCGTTCAAGCCTCTTCTGCGATGCTCCCTGGCAAAACTGAGGAGGATGTTGTTATCGAGCGCGAGCGCGCTTAAGTATTCAGTTAGAGAGTAATCGCGAAAAATGAGCTTTCGTCAAAATTATAATACGGGAGCTTTATTTATTTATTTTTTTTTTTTTTTAATCCTCCTGAAGAGACGATGACAACTTGCATAATATTATAAAATTATTTAATTTTGGTAAACTCCGTTTATTCGTTTAACAGCAGTTTGAGAGAGCTTAGTGAATAAATTTCCGTTTAAACGACGTCGGAATTCAAAACGTTTTAAATGGAAGTTAATAGAATATTTCACTTTAAATCATCAGAAAGTTAATGGTAACGTTGTTTAAGTAAACTACAAAATAATTAGAAAATTTAATAAATTAATAATTGTTTAAAAAAAAATAACCACTTTTTTTGCATGCGTATAAAAACGCTTTTAATTTTAGCGCCATTTAAAAGGAAATGTATCTTTTTAAAATTCTTTAAAACATCCTATCATCGTTTTTTAAAGAGAGAATTACCGAAATGGTATTGTAACTTTTAATTTTTTAATTATTCTGAATATTATTTTAAATTTTCGAACATTAAAAAATTAGTACTCATGATGTGATGTTTATGAAAATTGTACATAAAATTAATCGCGCAAAAACTAATAAGAGAAGCGAGTATTTAATTTAATTAAACTTCATTAAAGAGAATATACTAAGCGTGCATTATTGAATTTGAGAAATAATCCGATTGATTAAAATATTAATTTCCATTACCAGTAAGCGATAATTCCCGGTGACCGCCGAGCTTACACGGGACTATAAAAAAAAAAAAAAAAAAGATAAAGCGTTTGATAAATAAATATACACGGGATTTGGCAGTTGGAGAGGGGCGGGGGCACATATTCTTCTCCTGGGTTCGCGCACGCCGACGGAAAGCTCGGCCGGCTTAGCGGGGCTTAGTTCGTTAAATCCTTTCGCCAATTAACTCATTACGAGTCCGAATCGCGCCGGCGCCGCTTAACTCGCAGGTGATGAACGGCCTCCTGCCCGGGACCCGACCCCGGCATGCTGCTCCTTTGTAACTTGACTAATTGAGTCAGTGTCAATGTTTTACTTTCGGCGCGGCTGAATTTTTCGCCGTACCCTTTTTTTTCATTATCTCTCTAGTCTCGTTGAGATTTTTCGATAGTAAGCAAAAGAAAAGGGGTTCTGGCATTGATTACTGACCTTTGGTTATAAAAAGGGTTCCGGTACGTTGGTTTTGCGAGGAAGTTAAGAAGTTTACTCACCTGAAACAAATAAAAAGCAATTGTTAGGTTTAACGACGTCGTAGTTTATTGAGTTTAATTTCTTTGTTTTTATCGCGATTAATCAGAATGCGCTATTGACAAGAAGACGTAGTGCCTCATTAGGACATAAAACCCCACAATTTGAAAACGTCAGAGTGCAATCATTGCTGCCTCCCCTCGAATGCGGAAGCGACGTAATAATGACTAACGACGCAAAAAGTCAGCGAATTTCGTGCAAATCTTCGCTCATTGAGATATCACGTGCCGGGCTTCATAACGCGACTTTTTTTACCTCCTTTTTTTTCAGCTTCCATCGGTGTGCTTTTCGCCTGTCCCAGGACACATGCGAAATCGAAATTAAGCGGCAGGAGCAAGTGCTCTCGCGATTTCCTCGCGATACTCACGGTTTACTGCTTAGTTGAGCAATAAAAGCTTATTGCTTTATTTATTCAAACATTCTCTTGTTTGTCTGGACTCATTTATTAGTCACCTTACTTTCAAAATTTCACTTTACTAAATTATTTATTTCTGAGTAAATTAATTCGATATTGAGGCAACCGATATTAAAGCTGACGTTCAAATTATTTTCAAACATAAAATTACTTTTCGATTGACGAAAAAGTAAATAATAAGCTTCTGCGCCCTTCGCCGAAACAAACAAAAAAAAAAAAGAAAAAAAAAAGGAAAGGCAACAGTACACCCGAGGAACATATTATTTTAGTCTACGAGCGAGAAAGGGTGCGCGCGAACGCGCAAGACGCGCAAGAGTCGTAATTGAGCTGGAAAGTGGGCCAATAACACGCTCGAGAGCTTATTACCCGCGTCCCCTCGCTCGCGCGAGCTTTGGATTGTTTCGAGGAAAGCTCGGCAGGCGAGCAAAATTCGCGCGGACGTATCACGTATATACACCCCGCCGTCGCCGCGCACCCTCGATATAAACGCGTCGATAGAGCGCAAATGACGGAGGGGCTGTCCATGCCGGTTTCTCATTTTTTTCTCTCGCACACACGACGTCCATTCCCCGAAATTCGGGGTATTTCGTTCCCGTTCATTCTCTCGTCTCGCCCTCCTCGAGCTTGCTCCTTTTATCCCTCAATTGTTATTGCGTGTTTGTTCTGCATCCAATATCGCTCGGGCGAATTTGCCAGAATGAAAAGATTCGGTTCCGCGATATAAAGTCTCTCACGTGCATTCGCGGAATGCGAAAAGCGAAATTGAACGGACAAACATATAAGTAAACAAACTTCGCCTTGCGCTCGCTACTTTAATTAATTGATAGCGATTGCGTGGTACGCTCAAGCGGGTATCTGCACGACTGCGTAAAAAATTCGAGACGCGCGCTTAACACACGGAGAGAAAAAAAAAAGTTAAACGAGAGCCGCAACTTCCCACCGCCGAAGCTCCGGCATTACTCTCGCGAGCTCCCCCAAAATTCCGTCCATTAATAACGAGGAGAGCGACTATTACTCTTGGCTCGTCGCGATTTCATTCGCGTCCGCGGCGCTCATTACACGCGGGGGGAGGGGAGCAAAAACTAAAAAGGCAGATCACGCGGCAGGCGTATATCGGTCGTAAATCAATGAGCCTACGACCGCGGGATCAGCGTAGGGAACGCTCCGTGACAAATCGGCGGTGGCTGCGATAAGAACGCGGAAACACGAGTCGCGCGGAAGAAGCGCCGCTGACGTCGCGCTTTCGAGCGCAATCGCGACGCTCCATCGGGTTTTACGCGACGAGGGGTGGAATGACGCAGGACAGAAGTGGCCGGCCGTAATTGAATTAACGATCCCGTGCGGAGGCACTTACCGCGTCCCGAGCGAACGAGCCGCGATATGACGATTGCGTTCCGATGCGATGTGCATCTCTGCTTCGGTGCTCTTTAAGAGGGGCGTTCAAGACGCGCGCGAAAAGACAGCTCGAGAGATGAGGGGTGAGCGATCGCCATTGCAAATAATCGAGTTATATTAGGCTTGGGAATTGACTGGATTCGTATGTTTTTTTTTCATTTATTCTACGGGCGAAAGCCCTTTGATCAATATCCCTTTATATTAAAATGCATTGCGATATAATCGAATTGAAGAGTGTGAAAGTAGTAGCAATTAAGCGTTTGCTTTTTTGTTTTTGTCATCTCCAAACTAAAATAATTAGTGCGCGAAGCGCGCGTTTGAATATAGTATAAACTAAAATTAAAGATATCGTCTCTTAAAAAAGTGATGGCAAGATATTGTGAACTATTTTTAAACGCGATTTGATTAGCACACGGGCATATCCGGTTAAATGGTGCTAAATTTAAATATTTAACCTAAAAAATCCTCTCTTAAAAAAAGGGATGTCAGGATGTTGTTAAGTATTTTTAAACGCGATTTGATTGGTGCACGGGCATATCCGGTTAAATGGCGCTAAATTTAAAAATTTAATCTCAAAAATACGATAAAAATTTAAAATAAAAATAATTAAATTAAAAAGTAATCGTTAAAGAACGGAGGAAAGTTTTAAATTCACCAATAGCGTTTAAATTTTTTTTTTAATTTCTTTCTTTTATAATTTCGATAGAAACTGAGAAATATATATGAGTAAGTAAAATATCGTTACAATTATTAAAATTTACAATATAGTAATGTACTTTAATTTTTGATTATTAAAAAAAAGTTTGAGTCACAATTACTCTGTAGTGTATCTCTTCACTTGTTTGGGAAGTGAAAGAATAAAAAAGTAATAAGAATTATCGATTCTCGATAGAAATGATCGGTTACCTATTTTCGGGCGATGGAAAATATTAATCACCAGTCAATTCACTGAATCAGATGATGTAGATGTGATTAGAAATCAATCTGATTTGTGATAAATATATTAGTATATTTAGAAGAAAATACGTTAAATTAGAGTAGAGTATTATTGTCTGACAAATTTAGCACTCTACTTACAACTTTTGTAATTTCTCGACAAAATACGTGTAAATCAAAAGAGAAGCCTTGCAGCAATTTATTTTTATCAACCGTGCATAAAAAAATCGGTAGCCTAACGCCCACCGGGAAGTATAAATTAGAACGAAAATCGCTCCCAGCTGGCCTTATCGAAGGAGACCTAGGCTCACGTAGGAAGGGCGAAGTTCACTTTTAATTAGGCTACAGTTCACCTGTCGTTCGCGTGCAAAACCCGGCACGTGTCCAATATTTTTTTTTTTTTTTCACCCTCCGCTGTGCTAAATGTTCGCCGGCACCTGCCCCCTCCACCCTTCCCCTCGCCAACCATCGGCTCGGACAGCTGCGCGTTTCGCGCGAATATACCGCTGCCGTGCTCGGCCTCCACGCGTGCCCTTCCCCACAGTCCGGAGGAAGTTACTTCGCGAAGCTCTTTTTCTTCGTAGTCACGCTTTTTCGGGGGGAGGGAACGGGGGTGGAAGTTTGCGGGCGCAGCGAGAATTTACGGGGACCGGAAGCCCTATCCGACGCCAATCTCTTAGCTTCAGCTGGTGAAGTCGAGGGTGCGTCAGGTCGTCGCTAAAAATGGATATTCAAGTGCTTTCGTGATTAGGGGCATTTGAATTTTGCAACGACGAAATGGAGGGGGTGGCGTATTGTTTAAATACAGTGTGGCAATAGGCGCTCTGTTGGTTTGGATTTATTTGAATTATTGATTGTGATTGCATTAAATATACGAATGCTTGACGTTTGTAACGATTAGTAGTAATACCATATATATTCAGAATTTCAATTTGACAGTAATTGCAGGGTCGTACGTTAATATATTAGGATTTGCTCACCTGTACAGTTTAGATACTTAATGAAGTTGAAAATTCGATATCATGTGCAGGAGTTAATTAACAGATGAACTGTGAATTATAATCATTACCAATAATGAGCGCGGTAAACTACTAATCTGGAATTAAATTAATTTCTCTAAATTTAATACCTGCTTTTTACACTTTCAAAAACAAAATTTATTAGATTAGTTTTAAGTATCTTTCATTTAGAAATGTTACTGTAAAAATTCCAGTTTTTATTTTATCAAAATTAGTCGTAAAACTTTTCAATCGTGTGAATAATCATCCCCTAATATTAACATTGAAAGTTTTATAAATTTAACGTGGCACATTTTCTTTGAACAATTTAAAATTCTCAATACCATTTAAAAATGAAACTTGCAGCAAAAACTATTCGTCCTTAGAAGCTTTTAATTGCTGTAATAAAACAATCACAATAATGAGTTCCGAAGAAAAAACATGCAGCAAACATAAAGTACAATCGCGTTTAACTTCCCTACCGCAAACACGAAGACGACAAATTTGGCGTGTCCAAACTCTAAATTCTGCGGCAATTACTTGAACACGACGGCGGCGGTGCAGAAAACGTCGAAAGCTCCGTCTGACTGGAAAATGTAATTATGAGGACGCATATTTCGCGTCCGGCAAAACTGTACGTACTGGAGCGAGGGCAAAACAATCGCTTGCACGGTTTACGAACTTTCGGATTGATTATTCGACGCTGCAATTACGGTCAATCGCGTGATCATTACAATCTCGCTCCGGCGAAGAATTAAACTTCTTCGGCAATTTCGCTCTTGTCCCGCTCGCTCCGATTAATGGACTTCGTTAATGAAATAATGAAGCACGCTATCGTTCACACGCTAATTAAATCGTCGCGCTGTAGTAGTCTAATAATTTTAGCATAGAATATTTATTAAACACTTAAAAAAAAAAACAATCAAAATCTATATCTTTTAAAAAGTCTAATCAGTGCATTAAATTAGTTTTCTTTTACTGCGAAATTGAAACAGTTATACCATTACATCAGTTACTGTTTATTTTGTACCAATTAATTTCAAATCCGATAGTAGTAATGGCGGATCATTGACAAGGTCTACTTCACAGCACTTCACTTCGACTTCAATGATTATACAGTTATAACCGTAAAATTATAATAGCTGAAAAAAGGCCCGTAATTACTGAAAACCGCACCTAAGATATCCAAGACATCGATCAAAGATAATTTGGCTCCTCACGAGTAGGAGAAAAAAAAAGATCGAGAAATCGAGCTTTGGCAATGCGATGGCTTTTGCCAAGGCTGCTCTTGCCGCGGCATGCGCATCACGTCAGCGCGAGGCCAGCCGGTAAGAAGAAGTACGTGTAGCCGGGGGAGCTTTTTACGGCGCGGACGTTAAAGACGCGGAAAAGCAGACGGACGGTGCGGAAGGGAGAGGGCGACCGGGGGTAGGAGAAAAACTGCCAAGAGAAAAAGAAAAATTAAAAGTGGAAGGAAAAGACGCCGAAAGGGAGGAAGAGGGTCGGCGGTGTGTCGAGTGAGGCGAAAGTGGACGGACGGAAATGAGCGGATTGCTCTAGCGCGCGTCTCGGGAAGTGGCGATACGGCGGCGGCGGCGGCGGCGGCTTTCACGGGCTCGTTTTGTTTTGTCTCGCCAAGATTGTTAATGAAATGCACATTAAGCGGCGGGAGAATAAAAATCCTATCACTTCGCGGCGTATCCTCCTTTCCTCTGCGGCTCGACGACCTCGACTCCCCGATAAGATTAGTTTGTGCCTTTGCGGCGAGTGAATTTTCTTTTTCTTTTTTTTTTTTTTATCGCGGGGATATTAAAGTTCGCGCGCGAATGTTAAAAATTTTATTAACGCCTTTTACGACTGAAGGAGAGAGAGGTTATACTTTGGAATATTTTTTCGCGAGTCGTTTTCGCTCGAGTCGTAAAAAGAAAGCGAAGAACCCATCGTCCCGCTCGGGATTGGAATAAAATGAAAATCGTGTATTTTTCGAATAGATCGCTCGGGCGCGTTAGGAGAAAAAGTGGCCTTTTAGCGGTAAGTCGATCTCGAGGCGAGTGAGTTGATAACCGATCATTCGAGAACCATTATTCAAATAAATGCAAAAAATTCAGCCTGCCGCCAAGATAAATAAAAAAGGGAGCCGGAGAAAAAGATGATTCAAAGGGGGCTGGATTGTGTGAAATGGCGAACCGATCGTTTCAGCTGCGCCGGGAGGAGGGAGATCAGACATTTTTAGAGGCATCGGAAATGCCTGACTCTGTCTTTAACGATTCATTCGCTAACGCAACTCTATCCTATCGTTTCTTACATTTTTAACGATTTGACCTTTCTTTTTACATCTCTTTATTACCGGCGCCCCTTGTTCCTCCTGACAATAACATTTTTTACGCGAATTTGCGCGCGAACAAGCTCACGGGGGTGGTTCTTTCTTCGTACCCAAGATTCTACGGAATAATAATTGTCCAACTACCAAAGGTTCCCTCATCACTTTATTATAAACAAAAGGAAAAACGAAGTGCGTTTCGAAGTGCGACCATTAAAATTATAGAATAAAAAAATGTTTAGTCGTTTCTTTTTTAAGCACTTGCAAAGTACTCCCGATCATCTCCCTTTACGCCTCCCAACCTCCGCCCTTTATAGCCGCGGGTCTTTACGGCCTCGAACCCACCGTCGCCGAGAGTGGAGAGAATAGTTTGCGAGAGTCGCGCTCGAGAATCGAACTGTCCCGAAAGTCGTTCCCTCTTTGGCCCCATCATCGAGCGCGCGCTACGCTTCCGTTAGTTAATAGCGTCGCTCGCGCGCGAGCGTAAGGGCCCCGGAGTTTCTATGGCGAAAAGCCTCCGAACGACTTTTGGTGAGCGCCACGCAGCTGCTCTTATGAATCTCTTTCCGACGAACTCTTTGCCGCTTTTTACTGCGCGAGCGCGTGCGAAAACTATCCCTTCCTATATATAGCGGGCGGAAGGCGCGCGCGGCCGCGAATGAAAAGTCCGCCTGACGGTTGTAAAACGGAATCCGGAATCAGGCGCACTTTCGCGAGTTTCGCGGCTATCAAATGAAGGAGGGAAAAAAGGGGAAGGAGGAAGGATGGTGGAAGGGTGGAAGAAAGCCCGCAAGCTGTTCGTCGGTCGGCGGTGCGCGTCATGTCTCTCTCCTCCCTCTGCGCGTTTTTACGCGAGTTGAATTCGCGCGTTACGCTTGAAAGGAGCGCTCGCGCGGCGGGGGTTAGTGAAAAACGAAATGTACCCTGCCGAGTGTTCGCGCTGCGCGCCAAGTTGGAAGGGAATTTAAGTGCCGAAGTTTCTGGATAACTTTTTTTCTTTTTTTTTTTTTTATATATACATTTTTAGTTTTAGGGCTCGCGGTATACCCTTGATACTGTTCGCCTTTAAAAAAAAAAGTACTCTTAAAAGGCAAGAGGAGTAGCGCTATTTAATCGCCATTTTTTATTATTATTTTTACATCAAATCTACGTAGTGAATGATTTTAAAGTTTTGATTTAAAAAATATTAGAAAATACATCATATCTATATAGAAATATTTTGCTTGTTAGAAAAATTAAAAATGTTAAGTTTATTTGAAATTCTATTGAGACTGTTTGATCTCTTTTTTGTTAATTATGTAAACCGAAACGTTGTTTGTTAAATAATAATATGGGATTCTAGCTTTAATTTAGTTTGGGGCATATGGGATT
>JAWWEN010000009.1:19513030-19540769 GCA_035582955.1 Sycophila texana | reverse complement strand
AAACTTCAAAACGATTGAAAGTAACTTATTTTTTATTTATGCTAAGAAAGCCGCGTATAAAACTATGAAAAAGACACTATTTTTGACGCATAAAATTATACACCGTAAAAAAGAATTTTCCGATCGAGTCTTAAATTTGAGGAAATATTCTGCTTATATACAAAAGTAATTTAAACCCTGGCTGGAGGGTGTGCTATCTCAGCAACTTAAATAGTAGAGTTCTGAATTGTTATATACGCCGGTTTCCAAAAGTTAAAAGTTTTGTGCATTTGCTCATATATTTTATGTAGTGAAATAAATTTAAATTAATGTAAGAATTCCAAGTTACGAACGGGAAAGAAAATGACTACTTCGTCAGATAAACTACTGGAAAGATAAAAGAAAAAATATATATATCTATAGATTTCATTCTCGAGACTTTCATAAATATTCAAGGGCCGATCGAGCAAAAGCGGCAAGCGTAAAAAAAGGCACAAGTTTATCAGCAATATCATCGCCATCCTAACAAAAGGCGGCAACGGCACGCGGTCGGGGGCATCACGGCTCGTCCGTCATCGCGATTTTTCCGTCGTTCCTCACATCGGCGGCCCTTATGCGCCGTCCCTTTCCCTCCCGTCGCTCGAACTCGGCGGCGGCGGCAGCAGGCGCGATTGAAACTATACACCGTCGGCCGCTGGCCGCCATTACTAGTATTACCGTCGACTTGACTCGAGTTACACGCGGCCGGCCAGGGGGGGTGGGGATAAAATCGGAGAGACGCTCGTTGGAGCGTGGAGCGCGGGGAAAAGGCGCGAGAGCAGCGACGGGAGTGGGAAATCGGGATTGGCGCCGATTGCCGGGGCGCGGGGATGGGGTTACAATGGCTTACGGGATTTCGAGGTTAAAATCGATCGTCCTGGGAAAAGCCATCTCTTTCCGCGAGGTTTTTCGAATCCACCGCTGGCTTATGAAAGCCTCGGCTCTAAGAGCGCGATCGCGCTTTGCCCCCTGCACTCTCCGCCTCGTCGCTCGGAGGATCGCTCGAAGAGTATAAGTCAAGTTCAGCGGGAGATAAAAGATTAAATCATCATCTATTTCTAATTGGACGAGGTGCGGGTATTAGGCGCGGCTTAAAATTCTAATCCGAAAAATTCATAAAATATTTTTAAAGTCCACCGCAGCGTGCATAAGTGCCGGGAGTGACGCGCGAGAGGCGCTATAGCAAAGATTTAAGCGGGAGCGCGAGAAGTGCATTATTTAGCGCTAATCGCTAAAAGCTCCGGCGCGCAAAAGTCCGCGCCTGCCTCTCACCCTCCGGTTCTCACTTCCCTCCCGCTTCGCTCTTCGTTCCGGCCACTTTGGCCGGGCGGAGGTACGACGTCTCGGGCCGCTGTCTAATCTCGTCGAAATTTTTAAGGACACTTTAAAAGTTCAAGGCGTCGTTAAGGACACTTAAATCAGCGTTGCGCGCCGCGCTGATAGCGCCCGCTTTACCCCCTTCCCCCTTCTTTCCGGGCCGCAACGGTGCCCTCCGACCACCCCGACCCCGGGTTTTTCGGGAGGCTTTGAAGTTTTCCCTCGTATTTCTTTTAAGGAGGTCATTTTTCGAGGACTGCGACACCTCAGCTGCGCTCCATTCCCCGGTGGAGACTTCCTCTCACCTCCCGGGTACCCCCTTCTCACCGCTCGTAGACCCTCTCTTTTCGCGCGATAAAAGCTCGCTCTCATAAAAAGGTGGGAGGGCCAAAAATTTCAATGAGATTACTACGAGCTTTTCACGTAATTTCGCCTCTTTCTCAGCGAATTTTAAAATTGCTTATTACAGTGTAATGGGAAAAGTTCTGAGTTTTAGTTTAAATTGTCTTTAATTATTATTCAATCTGATTATGATTATTAAATAATATATACAGTTGGTCACATAAAGTAATTTTACTTGCTTTTTAAAATGTATTCAAGTTTAAAACTTTTTAGCTGTTCAACCTTTTAATCAATGATAAATGAAATAATCATCACTAAAACTACACTAGAATTTTTCAATTTACTTTTTAATGAACGAAAATTAATTATTAAAAATTCTTCGAATGATACCATTTCACTATCCCGTTATCATCGTAATTTAATAGAAAGATACACGTACGAATATAATCAAGCAGAAAACAGACAAGCCAAGCTTTTTGCTGAATTGAGAGTAACACTAACAAGCGCCATTCAGACTTAAAGCATTAAAAGGGAAGAGCTGTACATCCCAATGTGACAATGGTGAATGTCATCGTTAGAATACTGTGCATCTCGCGGTGGCGCAGCACCCGTCCGCGTCGAAAATTTCCGGAGATACCGAGAACAGTATCCCGCCCTCCTTTCTTTTTCTGCGCAAACATCAAGACGAGAGAGAAAAAAAATTAATCGTTAAGAACGAACGAAACGCTCGCTCTCGAGCTCCACCAGCTACTCCCGTTCCCGCGCCTCATCCACTTTGAGAGGCGAGAGCTCGCGCGAGCAAAAGACAGCGAGAGCGCCTCCGCCGCGGAGGAGGTGAAGTGCAGTTGCGCCGCGACGACGGTGGCCGCCTGACATTTTCTCTCGAAGCTTACTTACAGGCACGTAGCCGGGGAGCGAGTGCGCGCGAGCCAAGGCGTTATATTGCCCGTACTAAGTGCGAGATCTTCGCCGTTAAAAGGACGGATGACGAGGGTCGGACGTGCTATTTTAACGGACGGACAAACGAACACGCTCGACCGCCTTTTCTATATCTCACTCTCGCAACGCCGCGGCCGGGGAGCGTGCGAGCGAGCGAGGCCGGCCCGTCTCTCGCCGTCACTCACGGCAATAAATGCCCCCCTCCGCGGGAGCGACGACGACGGCGACGACCAATTCGTCATTCGACGTTTTTACGCTGATACTTCGCAGGAACTGTCGCTCGCTACCCCCTATTCCCCCCCCCCCATCCTCCTCCCTCCCGCGACGCTGCAGAGGAGCGTTTCGCGCGGTGATTTTGCAAGATGCACTTTTTTTTTATTTGAGAGTGGATCGATCGGCTATCGATTATTTCTCGCGCGTTTCGGCGATTTAAACTTGTATTACGGTTAGATGAATTTTATGCATTGATTGACGAGTCGAGAGATTTACTTTTTTTTTTATCTTAGATGGATTTGCGCGGTCATTTCGTTTGATTCTGTTGCGAGATAAATTGGAAGAAATAATTTAGTTTTATTCACAGGCGCACGAATTGCACATACATCTTTTCAATTGCTCGTTCAATTGTATTTTATGGTGATAAAAAAAAAGACAGTACTACATTTTGCCGATAGAAAATTAAAATTCACTAGTGCTGTTTTTTTAATTCTCAACATGAAATTTTGAGTCACGTGTACCTTCCATTAAGGCTAATTTTTTATTAAACAGCGGCTGAAATTCATCTCTCTTAACGTCCGTTATAGTGCGCTTATTTGTAATAAAACCACGTAAATACTAATTGAGATCACACAATAAACCTAGTTTAAGTTTAACTAATGTCCGCGTTAAGCTGACAAAAGGTCCCAACTGTTATACACTAGCGAAGTCTCTCCTCTTTCTCGAAAAATAACGCAATAATTTTGGAACGCCACGCACGCGACAGCGAAACACCCATCCAAGGCCACAGACGAGCTGCACCCTTCGTTAAATTCACGGAGCGTGCTCGCGGGCCGCTTGCCCGTGCCGCGGGCGCAAAGAAAACGGCCTCGCCGAAATCCTCGGCTACGGCGAGTGTTCGCTTCGGCAGCTTTTTCCGGGAAGAGGAGGAGCGCTGCGTCGCATGCGTGCGCGTAATTTCATTAAAACTCCCGAATTTCGGGACGAGACAGAAAGACAGAGAGAGAGAGAGGCTCTTCCCTCGACGTCGGCTGCCGCTTCGCACGCGCAGCTTTCGGACAGACCCCGGCGCCCCAGCGGCGGGTGTATCTTTCGCTGACTCTATACGTCCGGCTTAATTGCGGAGGAGCGGGCTGGGAGTTATCTAACCGGCTGCTTTGCGATTTGTCTTAATGAACTTGGGGGAGGATCGGCTTGCCTTTGAAATTTAATGTATCGGATGCGCGCGCTTTTGGGGAATAGTAATTTCGAATGTTAGCTTAAAATCTGTGTGCGATGCGCGAGTAGAGAGTGTACAAACTCTGTTGAAATTATGACTTTCAAATCTGGATTAAATTTACGTAGACTTTTCTAATAAACATTACGCATGGGCACATAAACATAACCCAAAAAGTAGCGGTAAAAATTAGCAACCGAAGTCGAAGCATACACCGCCAGCTTGCGGAGATTTTTAACGTGGAATTCTGGAAAAATTTATATCGACTTTTGTTGGACAGATTTCACTAGACCCTTGTAAACATTGCCAACTACATGACAAAAATTGCTACGAACTCAGTAAAAATTGTCAGAATTTAAGGAATACCATGATTTCCGTGACCAGGTTGGTACCCTCTAAATTTAATCTAGTGAAATCCCACTGAATTTCACTGGATTAAAATTAGAGGGTAATTGTTACATTTCCAGTCTCTCCGTGTACAGCTAAAGAAAAACATACAACAGCTGCATAGATAAAAAGAATCCTTCATGACAAAGTCGCTGACTTAATATAGTTATGAGTGTGATTTTAAATCCCATCAAATGATTAGGAATTAACAGTTAAGAAATGGATTATTTTCTGTAAGTAAGTGTGTCATTAAAAGAAATCGTGTATTAACTGTTAATAAATATTTCTTTACTGTTAAGAAATATTTACTTGTGACGAACGACATGAGAAAATTGAAGATTTTCTCTTAAATCATTCTTTTTATAAGTGTGTTAATAGAATTAAGTAATTTGAATATTTTTCTTTTTACCGAAATTTCATTTGAAAAACTATACGTAACCGTACTTAAACAATTACATCGGCGGAGGCCTGGAATTTCCCACGAATTTTATGAATAAAATATTGGATATTCCCGGCTGAAAACTCGCAGCGCGACCAGCTATGTTTCTCCGCGCGCAGCCATGCCGTTAAGCAGCGACGTTCACGAGCTTTTTCCGCTGCGATCTCGGGAGGCGAGAGCTTCCGCGCATAAATTCGCCTTTTTGTTAAGCGAGCGAGCGGAAAGCTCCATATCGATTGTCGACCTCGTCGAGCGGAGTCCGGAGGCTTCCGCGCGCTCCGCCGCATGCACAACCCGTGAGAGAAAAGCCGAAATAAACGAGAGCGAAACCGAGCGGCGGCGCGTAACAGGTTTCCAATTAAAAGACTACTCGGAGCGACTCGTTAGCGGGCTTATCCGCCGTGCGAACGTCTCCTTATCGCGCGCACTGCCGATTTGCCCGCGGAGGCGAGTTTCCACTCTTTGGATGCCTCAAATGTTTATTAGACGGATCCCCACGAAATGGGAAGGATTGAGCGCAGTCGATATTGAGCGGTTTCATAAGATACGCGGGAGATGTGCATTTACTGCAGATTAAGTGCGCAATTTGCTCGGTAGTAGAGAGTGCAGCGAGCGGATCGAAAATTAATCTGAATAATGTTAGTGCTGCGAGCACTGAGTCTGATTAAGCATTTATAATTGTAATGCATTTGCTCGGAATTGTAATTTAGTGAAGGTTTTACAAAATAAATATTAAAACAAAAAACAGATTTTAAAAACATTAAGATTTTATAACATAAATTGTATTAATAAATTAATATTGTTTAAAAAAAAATGTTTAAAATACCTTTTTAACCGTATAAAATAAATTAATTTTATTATTTACGAAATAAATAAATGTACAACCGATAAAATCAAGTCAGGTAGAAAGGTAAACAGATCGATTGGTTTTCTTAGTGCGTCATCTACCCAGCCAATATAAATAAAAGTATGTAAACATCCGAGCATCAATATCATTATCATTATTGCCGCATAAAAAAATCACATATATCGAACTCGATATTCCCCGCGGGCAATCTCCACATACTCACTTCGATTTCATCGAGAAAAACCTCTTTAAAAAAAAAATCCTTCGCCCCAAGAGCATTGATCACGCATACCTCTGCGACACTTCCGAAGAAAAAAGACTTAGACGGACGCCGGAAGAAAACAACGAAAACTTCGAAATTCATGCACATAATCGCGAACTAACAGTTTCAGGGAGGGAAAAAGGAAAGAGAGAAAAGCGCCTAAACAACGCGCCGGGTGACATGAAAAATCTTGAGCGCAAGTGCCTGGGACTCTTTTGTTTCTCGACCGATGTTTATATGCGGAAAAAAGTCCGCGCAAGGGATAATTGCATTCTGCCGCCCTGCGATTTCATTCGTTTGCGAAATTGGGTTAAAAGTTATCGCATTACGCTCTTTTCATTCGCAAATTCAATTCGAGCCTGTCGCCGCGCTCTCCCCTCCCTCCTCGCTCTATCTGACCGACGCGCTCTTTTGTGTTTTGACGCGTATACGGAAAGTTGAGCGAAGGCCGCAAATGCATTTTGGTTTTATTTTTACATATTAATTAAATTGCGCTTTTCAATCGGAGCTCGATCTACGTTAACAGTCGTTTAATTAAATCCACAAATTCTTGAAAACGAGCAATTTTCGTCTGTGAATGATGGACAGTCGTTCAAGAATTTTTGTTATTTTTTTTCAGCGGCAATAACTTTTATACGAACGATTCAATGAATTATAAATGCAGGAATGTTAATCAAAATAGCATCCGTAACTTTCCTAGCAAATTTTAATTAACTGTAAGTTTTTAATGGTTCTCGAATCAACGTCATTCAATATCTTATATATTTATATATACGTGATTTTTTCAAATCTTTGTAAATGCTGCAATTTGCAATAAATAACTATTCTATTCTATTCTATTTGTTTACTCGAATAAAAAAAAAGAAAAAAAGAATTTCACATTTCTGCTGCTCTCGCACAGCGAAGTAAATAGAGCATCGACGCTTAAAACGTAAAAATCCCAAGGTAATTCCAGCGAGAATTTACGAGCGGTTATAATTTCTAAAAATAAAAAAAAAATAATAAAAAAAAAAAGAGAAGCATCGGTGGACTGCCTAATTTAGTTCGCGCGACGCGTTGGTAACCGTGACAACACTTGATGGGGACAAAAGTGCGCGATTAATTTCCGGTAATTAATGGCGTGGAACGAGTGCGCAGGCGCGCGACCTCGGCCTCCGCGCGTCGCTTTAAATCACCTTTTGAAAATTGATTTTTCCCGGCCGCAGCTCGCCGTCATTAAAACGGGACGCTCGCCTTTCGCGCGCGAGAAGCACCGCGAATTCCGCCGCAATTATTCCGGGCGACACTTTCGAAAGATTAAGGTGTAATGCCGCGCGTACCGTCCGCCGAGCTGCGGGGACCTTTAGGGGGTTATTAAGCCTTAGCGCCGGGTGTTCGGGTCGCTCGATTTCCTTTTTATAATGATTGTGTTTACCGACGGTTAATAATTAGTTTAAGTTCGAAAACATTTTTCTTTTTACTGTTAAATTCAGGTCAGATACTGGTAGTAAAGGCAAATTGAAAAAAAGTTTCGTGGGTTATTGAAAAAGGGTACATTAATTTTAATGATGTATCAGACTACACTCCTTAATATCATTAAATTTAATGCAAATGATTCTTTATTTTTCAAAAATGTATTAGTAATGAATTGTATTTTAATTTTTATTTGTCTGCTATATCGAAATAATTACTTTATTATTAATTCAAACTTTTAATTACTCATTAATACCTTTTGTCTCAATACTTTTCTTCTTTTATTTAATTAATAATTTGAACTATAAATCTGCTTTCGTCATTAAAATTTTAAGATTCGTGTTAAATAAAATAAACAAAAAAATACATAAATATCACTTTTACCTTAGTTTTGACAATTTTAAGTAAAAATATTCCTTTTAGAAAGAAAATTAAAAATAAAATATGAATAAGCATTGGATCTAATGTCACAACCCAAGTAGAACCGACAGGTAGGAAAATCGTCGTGGATTATACTCGTAGCATACGCCCATAAAGGACAAATAAATGCGAGTTCAAAGCGAATTTAATTAATGTTGCCGGCGTCGAGTCCCCCTCTCCCCTCCAGTCTGTTGATCGATTTGATTTTCGCCGACGTAAGAAGCGCGTCAGCAAATTGATTGGCACTTTGCGCGAGACACGGCGCGCCGTGAAAACGCTCGCGGGCGCGTCGGCATCCGTTTCGGAATGAGAGCGAGGGGATAGATGGCGGCGGCGACGAGCCGTAATTTTCCCCGAGCAGTAATTGGGATCGATGACGAGGAGCGAGCCGCGCTTTTCACCTCCGAGCGGCTAATGCGAAAAACGACGGCGATTAAGGAGACGTAAAATGTCCTCCACGCGACGGTGCTTACAATCGCTCGATGGGTCTATTCAATGAGCTTTTGTTTTGCCCGTTAAAACCTCGATGATAACAATTTTCTTCATTTATTCTAAAAAACAATTGATTCCTTTGGAGGTATTAAGCATACGCGTGTATTAAAGCTCTTATTTTCTTATTTTCAGTATCAATCACGATATTTCTATTGTTACCTCTAATGCATGAAATATTCACGCGTTTCTCGTAACACGTAAGGCTCGCTCGAAAAAAAAAAAAAAAATGGAGTAATATTAGTCGAAATTATAGTCGGCCAAACGATTTAGCAGCACGAGCGAAAGCTGTCATTATTTTCTAGCTGCGAAGAAATTCAATTTCTCGGTAAATTACGCGCGGCCACTCGTCCGATACATCGACCCGACGAAGGAAAAATAAGATAAAAAGGAAGGAAATGACCATTTTTTGCACGTTCGTCGAACGCAAGCGGAAAAGGACGCGACAATTTCTCTCGAAACTCGACTGGCTTTTCGCTCGCACGAATCTTCCCACGGTCGACGGATTCGGACTCGACCCTTTATGGCGCGCGGGCGCGAAACACTTTCGCGGCGCCGGCCGAGGAAAAACGTTAAAAAGGGAAGAGAAAAAAAAACAGCGTGCGTGACGTACACGTCGGAGACCCCCACCCCGCTCCATATTCGGAGCCATCATAAATAAATTATTTCATCGATTCGTGGCTATTTAGCGGATAGCCGCGGGATGGATGAAGGAGAATACTGTCGGAGATCACGGGGAGTTTTTTTCTGGCTGCTCAAGTCGAATCCGACAGAGTGCTTCTACTGTACATTGTTCAAGGCTTTTCTGGAAGTTTCAGCTTTTTTGTTGTTTGCTGTTTAATTAGTGCGAATGGATGGAAAAAGTTGCGGCTGCAAATTTTGTTCTTTTTGTAATTTTATAAAGTACACGTTGAGAATTTAATTACGGAATTGTAAACGGATTAATCACTTACAGTGATTACCACACGGATAAAAAGTAATTACTCTACGAGTTATCTAAATGATACATCTTTATAAAAATTATTCTCCCTTGAAAGGGCTCAATAAGAATAACCGATCGAATGGCGCCAACATTCAAAACCCTTGAAGGATAATTCAAAGAGATCAACGAAGTAAATTTCGAACTTTCATATTCATAAAAAGAAAAAGTAAGACTTTTTACAAAAATAAATAAATGATAAGTTATCTGAAACTGCCGCTAGATTTTTGCAACCGTCCATTGGATAGTGCGTTCGGCCTCGTCCAATGCGGACCGAGCGCGTGGGATAACGGATCGAGCGGCGCGCCGCGGAAGCGAATCTTTTGAAAGCTCTCCGGCTTTGATTGAATGATTGGCTCGTTGCGGCTTCGGTTTCAAGGGCCCTCGACACTTCTCCATTTTGCCACGGCAGCGGCCAGGCCTCTGCACCGAAGAAAAATCTCGTTATGCGACGCGCTCTTTTTCGGCCTCGCACTTTCCTCTTTCTCTCTCTCTCTCTCTCGCTCTCTCGGCTTGTTTACTTTTCATTCCAATCGTCGATGGGGCTAGCTTTTCAGCCGGTGAACTCGCTCGTGCGAATTAACACTCCGATTCATGTTGCACTAGGAATTTTAGAATTACCTTGTTCAATCGCCATATTCGAGGATACTCAACTTTTGATAGAGGATGCTTTTATGAGCAATTAACTGCATCTAAATTTTTAACTTAATTTTCTTTCAGTATTTTTGCAAGCTTTTCCTCTCTGCTCTACGTGATTTGAAAAAAAAAAAAGGTAAAGTCTAATTAAAAAAATGGTAAAAATGCAGTTGCAATTATCAAAAATTGCAGCAACCGATTCATTTTTTTTTCTGCGAAGATTCTACGTCGGCGAATAATATAATACAATGTGTAAAATAGAAATAAGCGATGATAAAATACGTGAAATAGGAATAGGTTTGTTAGATCTCTCTCGGAGGTGAGACACGCCGAGAAATCCTTCCGAAGGCTATTTGCCAATCGCCGTCACGCTCCTCTCGCTGTGACAGCCTCGTGCGCCGCCGCAAGTGTCCCTCTTTTTTTTCCATTCTTTCCCGACGTTCTTTCTTTGCTTCAGCGCGATTGCGCCGCCGGCCCGGGAGTGGTCCGCAAGACGAATTTCGTTGGCCAATTCGCACGATCGGCGTGTCCGGCCGATTTGCGAGAGATCTGCGGGAGATTGCATTTCGTTCTCTCGTGGGTCTGGCATCGCGTCTTTTTTTTTCACATGCGGAATTCACCTCGGCGCGGTATATATTTAAAGGGTATTTCATGCGCTCGATTATTACTGCTTAAACGAATGAAATTGTATTACGATTTAGATCGTATGGCTATTACGAAATAGCGTGATTTATTCTGGTTTTTAAACAATTTATAAAATTATTCCTAAATAAAATTCAAATTCACGTTCGTTATTGCAGCACGATTTCGAATGTTTATTAATTAATACTTTTTATCTAAGTCGTTATTTGAGTAAAAATGAAATTTAAGTGCATCGCGGCAACGAGGGTGCAAGACTGCTGTATTTAATTTTTAGATATAAAAGAAATGAAGTATTCCTTTTTCTCTTTGCAAATTGAAATGATTTTTTCAATGAACTCTCCTATAAATGCAAGCATGAAGAATCACTCCGTTCATCCGAAAATCAATCAGCCCCGAGGCACTTCTCACTTTGTTCTCAAGGAAAACATCTAAAATTGAAATACGTCCACTGCATTGAAAACATCGATATGCAATGCCACGTTAGACTCTCCCCCGGCCGTTAAGAAGTCCAAAGCAACTTGCATCCCGCCGAGTAAACAAGGGAGAGCCGGTAGCGTCTGCGCGAGAGCGCGCGGCACTCCTCCAACTTTGCAAATTAATTTTCCGCGGCGAGCTCGCCTCGCTGTGCTTCGTCCACGTTATATATATACACATATAACGTGTATATACACGTCGCTCGGTCGTACGTGCACATGCAAGTGCCTCCGCGGTCGCTCGGCGCCTTTCCATTCATCCCACTTCGAGCGCGCGCGCACACACCGCCTGCTTATCAGATCAGCCGGGTCGCAAAGGCCGGATACGTAAGACGCGCGAGCTGAATTTCCTTATCCGAGTTTAGAATCGGCGCATTATTATCCAGCGGGCGTGCGTGCGAGAAACCGAGTCCATTCAAGATCTGGCGCCCGCGCTCGATTGAATTCACGCGAGAAGATTCGCTTTGAAGATGGGACAGGGTCGCGCGTCCAAAGGGCTTTCGGACTTCGAGTGCGTTGCGGCTAGCTTTTACTCTTTTATTTTGTTTTTTATACGGGCGAGTAAACGGCGAGGCTGATTGAAGCACTCCGTAATGGGAAACCCTTGTTCGTTAAGGTATTTCGAGGGCAAATAGATATAGTAATACCCCCTCAAGTGCCCGAGAGCGGGAGAGAAAGAGAGACCGAGTGATCTCGTATTATAATTTCATTCATATTATAATTCGATCGCTGCAAGTAGCCTATATGTGAGTGTAGGAGAAAACGTAAATAATACTTTCTCTCTCGCACTTATTCGTTATCGAGGTGTTAGCGAATCATCGCTTTTAGTTAAAATAATTTGACTAAAAGCGATTGCAGCGAATTATTTACTGAACGAAATCAGACTATTAGGTGTATCCTCTCCCTCTCTTTCTCTGTTGTCACACTTGGAGAGCGTTTTACGCATATAAAGTATAACGTTTCTTGTTCATACTTTTACATTTGTTATGAACAAAAATGTTTTCGCTGATACGGAAAAATTTAATTCAATTGATTACCTCGTTAAAACTTAAATAATCGATGTTTTTCGGCAATAGTTAGGAGCTAGCCAAGTTGATCCAATGTTACGTACCTGAAAGATAAAGAAAAAAACGTTAGTAAAAAGTTTGTCTAACATTTACTTAATAAATTTATGAAAAAGCTTAATATGATAAAAGGAAAAACAATTAACAGTATTTCATGAACGGCAGCGTTCAATGGTAAAAAATTAATTAAAAATAAACGCGCGTAGCACAGTTTGACGGGTGGGATCGCAATATAATTTAATTCGATCCAGCATTAAATCAGCGTCGGTCGTCGAAAAAGTGTCGCCGATAAAACGGGGCAATAACGCGCGATGCGTGCGGGTCAATTCGTTGCGCGCACTCGAATAAAGGAATTAATGAATGAAAAGTCAAATCCCACGCGTGAAAGCTGGCACGTCGCTCCGGCGCGTCGCGGCACCCATCGCTCGCGAACCTCTGCGTAAATTATGAGCCTTGTCGCAGGCGAGCCCGCGATTTAATTATGACGTATGGGAAAAAATCCATTAAGCCACCACCGCCGCCTTTTTCTCGTCGCGCGCTTTTCGCTTTGAAGCGATCAAAGCGCGCAGCGCCGCTGCAGCGTTAATTGCAATTAAATGGCGTTTTGCCATTAAACAGCCGACGCTAGCTTCCGGACCGAAAAATTCTACGTTAGGCGTAGCGGTACTCTTTTTTATGTTAAACCTCGCGTGTGTATAATACTATTCTGCCGGACGTGTGTGGAATCTTTTTTTGCCGAGAGTAAATGGGAAAGCTTTGAAATGGTTAATTGCGAATTCGGTATCACCCGCGTACATGTAAATGTTTATTTTTGCAATTGTAGGTCGCTGAGAAAATACGTTTTATTTTAGAAACAATATAAGTTATTATTTCACTTTGACGGTCGCGCTTTTACATTCGTTTTCGCGTGACGAGCCTGCTACTGTGCAGCGATTTTGCAAAAGTACTGCCGCGCCGATAATTAATATATAACTTTTCACGCCGTGGACGTTTTTACGCCCCGCCGGCAATCTTCTAATGAGCACACTTTTTTTTCTCCACGTGGAATATTTAAGCTGGCGCTGATTCCATTTCGATTGGAAAGATCAGTGTTCTCCCAACTATACGAGAGTCAACAGACGAATTTTTTTTTCTCGCCGACGAGCGAAAGATTACAGGCTTACTTTTATTGCGTTTTTTTTTGTTTGCACTCATCTCTTTTTCTGTTCCAGTATGAGATGGAGAATCAGATTCGGTCGGTGCGATTTAAAAGTGCAAAGCGGACAGACGTACGCGCGCTGCCAACGTAACTTTCCGCTGATTGCAGCTGGTTTCACTACTAACCCCGTGGTCGGATCCTTGGGATTTCGCGGAAATTCCGTCAACATCGGATATCCAGCTACATCGGAGTAACGCCAACCGAAACGCGATCCGCGCGGCCTTCGTGGAATTCGCCGCGTGCGCTGTAACCGCTCGGTGTGCGAGTGTGATCAACTGCGTCGTTTTTTTACGTCTCACTTACTACGAGGCTAACAAATTAAATGATGATCGGGTGAAATTTTACGCCTCTCGCGCACCTGTGCAGTGCGCTTTCTATGTTACGAACTGTTACGGTAAATTCCAGATTACGCTTTTCGTTGCCTCTAGACTTAAACTTATTTACCAATTAATTAATTACACTTATAATATATTTTTTTCTAAAAATTTTCATAAAAAAAATGACGCACGTCACTCTGCAGTGTCTCGCTAAGTAAGGAACTTAATATACTGGTGATGCGCGAAGCTTATAACGGGTAGGTTACTTTGAAACCATGAATATCGAATTTGCAATATTTGATAATTAAATTTCTAAACTCTTAGAATCCAATCCGTTGCTGATACGAAGACCCTTCTATTTGAATAGAACAAAAAGCGGGAGATGAGTACAGAAGGGGAGGCACGGTTGGCAACGGCCGTGATTAATTTTCGACGCATCGAAGGGAAGCCATGTCGCGAGAGATTTCGTTCGGGAAGATTCCGCCGTTCCCTTTAAAACTCGTTAGTCGACGTTTACATTGCCTTGATTCGCAAGAGCGAGGAAGGGTGGAAGCTTTTAAGGGACGATACTTGCACGGATTATCCGCGAGATTAGCGGCGATAAATTTGATGGTTTTCTTCAAAGCACCGCAGGCCCGGCAGAATTATGCTAGCCGTAAATATTGAGCGGCACAGATGCAAATTTCAGTCGCTGATGTGAAGCCTTGGAGGCTTCACTTCACGGCTATTCGCCTTTGTAAATAATTTGTAAAATCGTTATTTATATTAATATAGAAACGAGTCTCTCTAAAACCTCTTTATCCTCTTTATTATTTCACTTTGTTCTTCATCGCTTCAATTATCCATTATCGATTATAATTTCATATAATATTTTTACGTGTTTTAGCTTGATCCGTCTGAAGGTTAATAAATAGAAAAAAAAAAATTAATGAGAATTCACGAATTAAAATGAAAAATTTGATACGCGATCGTAGCGCAATATAGCTCACAAGGTCAATAAAATTTACGGTAAACGTTGAAATTGAAATTCTTTTAAATGAAGTAAGTACACAGAGGCGAGCGTAAACCATGCGGGCCAATCTCACGGCGCATTTTCAATAGCTCCAAGGTGCTATGGAGGCAGGCGCAATTTTTCCAAAAGATTTACACGCGGGCGATATTTTTAATAGAAAATTCCTCGCGCCGGGTTGGCGTTGCGTGTGTATGTATGTGCGCGCGCGCCTCGGCAGGGCCACCCGCGAGAAGCGGGTAAGAGAAAGCAGCGTGCGCGCGCGCGCGCGTATCGAGTGAACGAAAAAAAGGCTCTGGGAGCGAGCAATCATCATAAATCACGAAGGTGATCGGTTATCGGGGGAAAGAGAGAGGAGGGGGGGGGGCGGGAACGGGAGGCTTGAAAGAAACTCCCGCGGCTCCGCGGCCGATAAAGCTCGCGCCTCGCCCCGCGATATCGCCGCACCGCTGCGCTTATAATATAGAGCCCGTTCAGTGATAAGGGAAAAAATCCGATGATGTGCGGCTAATCGTAGATATGCGCTTTGCGCTTCCGCTGCCTGAGTAGCCGAGATATTTTAAAAACATTTGTTTTCCTCGCCAAATTTAGATGAAATTAAAAAAAAAAAAACGTGATGTTCTGCGTGAAGTATAATGCATTCTTTTCGATAAACTGAACTTAAACTGAACTTTCTGAATGTTATATTCAGTGAAAATTTCACTCTTTTTAAAAACAGCTGCATATTTATCACAAAAAGTAAGAGTGAATTCACTGTTTCATCACAATTAAAATTAATAGTTTTACGGAGGCAAGCGTGCAATCGTCTTGAGACTAACGAATTTTTCAACTAAATGATTTTTGAAAAAGAAAATAAGTTTCTGAAAAGAAAGCATACCTAATATGATACAAAGTAGCCCCTTCAGAGTTAGAATAATAAGTATACGCCCAAGTGCTTATTAACTTGTGGACGGAGGTAAAGCAGAGTGGCGCGGTCATCGATAAAAAGAGACCTATGGTTTCCTAGAATTTAATCGATTAAAAACCGTCGCCTGCAACAATGTAACGCCAAAGCAAACCACGCGCGCGGGCACCTGGAGTGTATATAGCTCGTAGAGCCCCTCTCACTATTTTTCCCGCGCGGCAAAGTTGATGCGCGTCGCTCGTATAAATTATTCTTTTCTCCCCGCAGGAGTCGATCGGCTCTCGCGTTATTTCTGCTCGACGGCGGCCGGTGTAATATCGATGACCGGGTGATGATTAACCACACCCTCGAGTAAATAGAGGAGAGCGAGAGGGCAAATACGCGGCTGCAAGGCAGCAAGGCGCGCCTTTGAGCGATCGAGCGACGAGCTCTCGTTATTCTTGGAATAATCGATGAATCCATTTCTCGATAACCGATTCCGCGATGCAAGCTTCAGGGAGGGGAGTGGGGTGCGAGAGAGAGAAAGGTGGACACCGAGTTTCTGCTACATTTCGTCTTTGGTAAAGAAGAAAAAAAACGAGGAGAGTGCACTCTTTCTGTTGTTTTCACACTTGCCGGGGTGTACTTTGTTTCGACGAGCTTATAGCTACTGCATGTTAATATTTTAAATTGATACATACTCGATCGTGCTGTTGAAGTGCGAGAATAAGTCGTGCAAGTTCTTTCAAATTTTAATGAAGACGTAGATTTATTAAATATTTACTGTGATAATTGATTTATGGTTTCAATAAAGTTTGTTTTTCTTTGTGAATTATTTAAATAGGATATTCTCACGAGGCTTTAATAAAATAAACCAATTAGAGGAATTCTATGAAATTTGTATCATCTTTTAGAGTTCACGGAAAAATTACTAATTAAAATCAATTTCTTTCAAAGGAAGTTTCTTCTTACACTCATTATTTATTTTTAAATCTAAAATTTATTTTCGGCATACAATATTCAATGTAAAATAGTATATTACGATACAAGTGCGATAAACATGATGTTTGGATTCGCGAGGTTAGCGCCCGAGCGAAGCGAGGGTGATAATCACGCAAGTCCGAAAATCATTTATCGCACTTGTATCGTACGATATTTTATAGTACAACGTGCGAAAACGCCAGTTTATCGCAAGCAAATTGAGGTTAGCGTGCGGTAAACGGGCGTTTTCCGCACGGCGTGCTATAAAAAAAATTATTCATCCGTAAATGCAGTGCCATCAAACACGTACACAGAGAGAAATGTTTTAGTACACAGAAAAAAGAATGATTCAAGAGAAAATCGTCATGTATTTGACAGTCAATTTTCTCATGTCGTTCGGTACGAGTAAATATTTCTTACCAGTAAAGAAATATGTATTAACAGTTAATACATGATTTCTTTTAATGACAGGCTTACTTACAGCAAATAATCCATTTCATAACTGTTAATTCCTAATCATTTGGTGGGATTTAAAGTCACATTCATTAACTATTAAGTCAGCGACTTTGTCATGAAGAATTCTTTTTATCTATGTGTATAAATTAATATAATGTTTTGAAATGCCGGGACAGACTTGACAAATCAAAAATTTTACTAGAAAGTTTAATAAAATTTGCTGTAGACTTCAGTAAATCTTGCTGAACTTAGTGCAAATTTTACTATAAGTCTAACAAATTTTACTAAAATTTCTGGTAACATTTTTTATTTGTCGAGTCTGTCCCTGCGTTTCAAAACAGTATAGTAATTTTCACTAAAACATTTCTCTCATTATATATAAAACCACGATCTCGAAGATCAGCGAGGGCGCGGACATGTAATGCAGCGTTGCATCACTGATAATTCAATCGTCGCCTCTCTCTCTCTCTCTTTCCCACCGTCTGCTCCGGGCTCTCGTTAAAAAAAGTGCCAGCACCAAACAAGGTCAGACATGGGCGGGGGCGCGATCGCGGCTCTAATTAGCCCGGCGCTCTCAAGAACCCTGCCGCGCGACGTCGCGCCAGTCCATGACCCTAAAACGATGCGCACACACCTGCATAATTCAATCGATCAGCCAACGCGCACATCTCCTGCATTCCTTTCGCGACGAGGGAGCCACGTATAGGCGCGGGCCAGATTTAATAGACGGCGGTGGCGGCGGCAGCCTCCCTTCCGATATACGCGGATCGATCGGCCCTAATGCCGTGCATGGAAAACAAGCGGGGCGCGCGCACCGGAAGCTTAGCGCATCATCGAGGCCGCCGCGAGGGCTTAAGCCGACGCACACATACACACCCACCACCCCCGCGTTGTCAGCTCCAGAGCCATGCGCTTCGAGATCGCCGTTCGCCGCGGTATTCCTGGCACGCTGTGGTTACTTGGAAACTTAGACGCGAGTTTCATTTTCGATCGAGGGTATTTATTCGTCCTTTTATTTTGTATAGGAACAACCTTGATTAAGGAGATAACGAAAAATTCTTTACTAAAAATTGCAATAATTCATTAATTCAATGTCTTCACAGACTTTTCACATTATTAGAAATATTATAGTAGTTTATTGTAAAATTTTCTGTAAAAATAACAAATTTTGATACGTAGCTTCTTACAAATTTTGATACGTAGCTTCTTACAAATTTTGTAAGTAACTATTGTGATGATTTTTCCAATAATGTCAGCCTGCGAGGACTATTGCCATTTTTACTACATCTTTTCTCTCCGTTTATTATGTACTAATGGTAAATAATAGCAGTGATTAGTAATTCAATTTTCTTTCATTGTGTAACTTGTCATTTTGCGCGGGATGTGACGAAAATTGACTTCTGCTTTCATTGCCCGGAAACACATGAATGATAAGGGAATAAAAATACACCGGGGGCTCGTCCATCATACTTTACTCGTTCCCCGTGACATTCGTGGGAAATAAAATCATGATTATTTTCATCCTTAGATCGCAATTTTCCGATAAGTATATAAATCGAGCAAATAACTGAATTCACGCGCCGTAGACGCGATAAATTCGCCGCGGTGAGTACAAGTTATTAGGACTACGCGAAATCGAGTAATCCTGACGGCTTCCGCCGTAAATCAAAACCTTCGTACACGACGTAGGTACCTACAAATAAAAATAAAAAAAAAAAAAAGAGGAAGAAAACTCCCGGAAGGGTTTAAAAGAGCAAAAAATCAAATAGTCCGCGATATAAAGTCCCTCAGCGGCCGCACAATTCACGCACTTAACAAAACACACCCCCCTTTTTCCTCTCTAAATCGTCTCCCGTAATCCTCTTACCACGTCGTAAATAACCAGCGGCCAGCCCGTGAAAATTCTTGGCCAGTGCCGCGGAAAAACGGGAGACTCCGGAGGAAAAAAAAGGAGGGCGGGGCCGATAAAATCGCGCGAAAAAACGCGCCCGCTTAACTCTAAACGTGCTTTAAGTCGTGTAATCCCAAGCCGATTATAAAAAAAGGCACAGACAGAAGAAGCGAACGACACGGGAGGGCCTGGGAAGCGAAGCGAGGACGGACTCGACTCGACGAGGGATGAGGAAAAGCGCGTGTCGATAGAAAGGTGTGTAACGGTGCCTGCAGCTTGTGCGAAAAAAGAGACGTAATTGTTACCGTGAAACGTGTGCATCGAGGAAAAAAAAAAGGAGGGAAAGGAAAAATAATAAAGCGAACGGAGCGCGCCGAGCAGGCGCAGACATCCAATTAGTCGATTACTCAATTAGCGGGTCCGCGGGGTATGATTAGCATGAGAGAGCGCGCCGACTAAGCAGCTCGAGCGTCTCCATTAATTTAACGTTTTATTAAGATGACGTTTCCCGATGCGTATCGCGCGATAACTTTTTAATGGGAGCCCGATACCCAAGTTGGAAACGGTTCCTTAAAGGTAGGAGGGCGACGCGCCGAGAGAGATCCCTTCATAAATATTCGCCGGTGATTTAGCGCGTTTCGCGCCGAACAACGCGTGCCGAGGTGCGCGCGTTTATTAGTTGATGGTTACGGTAATGGCTTGTTGCGAGTTGCGCGAGCCGGCGTTTGCTTTGCGACTCGCGCGAGACGGTAAATTTGAATAATAGCCGCGCTCCTTTTTTTTCTTACGGGTGTTTCTTTTTTCGGCGTTTAACACCTTCGCCTTTTGAAGACGCACCAGGAAGATTGTTTTAATAGTTGGACTGTTTTGTGAGTTGATTACACGTTACAAGTCAGAAATTTTCTATTTTTAAGACTCTTACAAAATTTCATGGTAAAGTTTAAATTGACAGTATACGTTGGCTTAAGAACACTTTAATATTCTAAATAAAACTGTTTAGCTCGGTACGTCTAGAATTTAATAATTAGTTAATTCAACTAGTCCCCTAAAATTGTTATACACTGGAGAGAAATTTTACCGCGTACCATTGTAATTATTTGTCATAGCGTACTCATACTGGTATTTTTACCAGAATTAAAAAAAAATCGATAGGTTCTAAACAAAAAATTACAATGTAAGTATGCAATAAAATTTATCAGCTTGACAGTCTATGACCAAATTACAGTGGTACCCTGTTAAATTCGCTAGAGCATTTCTCTCCGCACACAATACAAATAAATCAAAGTTACAAATAATTATGTTAAATCAAATTAATACGATTAACTAAAATAATTTTCTACGGCATCATTCCATTAAAACTGCCATACAATCCGCAGTATAAGCACGCGGCACCGACCACCCGCAATTTTACTTTCGAACGCAGGTGTACTTTGCAGCGCGACGCGACGCGTCGCCTCCCGGTTAAAGCGCGCAATAAGCCGATATGCGGCGCCGCTTAATTTCCTGTAGACTCGACGTACAGTCCCGCGGATTCCTGCGGCGGAGTATTCGCGCTCAACGCGCACGCCGGGAATAAAAGAAGGGAGAGGCCGCAAAAGGACGCCGCATGCGGCTAATTCTCTCTTGGAGGCGAGTGCGCGCGCCACCGGCGCCGCGTGTACATACCCAGACCAAGCGGGCATGCGCCGGGACTCGCTGTTTACATGCAAATGTCAACGCACCGCCGGAATGAGACGTAACGAGTCCTGGGAGAGAGCGGAGGGCGCAGCGGGGGGAGAGAGTGAGTTGTCGAGGAAGTGAAGCCGTCGCCGGGGTTGATGTCTGCGTCAAAGTGAAATATAACGCAACGTGAAAGGTGCCCGTGTAATTACATTGTTAACTGCTAGTTATTACTTGACTTTTTCTGCATTAAAAGAACGCCATGATTTAAAGGTGCACGTGATATGTTAAGTTAGATTCATATCTCTCAATTAAATGAATAATTTTTAAATGTCCTTTTTCGTTCGCTTAAATGCAGCACCAAGTGGTAAATTCAATATTGAGAATAAAAAGTCAACGACTATATATACACGGAGAGAAATTTTTTAGAAAAAATTGCAATACGTATAGTAAACCGAGTCACAGACTGGTCAATTGAAAAAATTTACCAGACTGGCGTGCAAAAATTACTAGAGTTACAGTTAAAATTACAATACTGTATAGTAAAAATTAGTTAAAGTTTAGTAATTTTTGCTCGCCAGCTCTCTAAAGTTGAATTAGTGGAAATTCCACTAATTTTTTTAGTGATCATATTTTCCACTATTCAATTAGTAAAATTCACTATCAATTAATAGATTTTCACTAATTGAAATAGTAAAAAAAAATTTCTACTTATTTGTATTAGTGGTAAATTAA
Source organism: Sycophila texana (assembly GCA_035582955.1). NCBI lineage: Eukaryota > Metazoa > Arthropoda > Insecta > Hymenoptera > Eurytomidae > Sycophila > Sycophila texana. The sequence continues at coordinate 19,519,505 of JAWWEN010000009.1, read as the reverse complement.
TAATTATTCACTATTTCAAATAGAAGATTTTCACTAATTCATAGGTGAGCACTTTGCACTATTCAAATTAGTGCATAGTCACTACGAATTAGTGATTTTTTACTAATTCAACATTAGAAAGAGTCTGGAAAGACTTTTTTCATTTGGCAAGTCTGTGAATTACAAGTCAGTATTGTCATTTTTCCTAGATTTATCGCAATTTTTGCTATAAAACTTCTCTCCGTGCTTAGTGTAACTAACAAAAATTTACAACAATCTATATTCACTTTTTTTTCTTCGACGTAGCAATGCAAATTTGCTACTTCCGCTGAATAAGCAGCGTAAGAAAAAGCCTGGACGGAAGTGTCTCGCGCTTCGAGAAAAAAAAAAAGTGAGCATTGTCCAGTTTAGCCTCGTCCCCGAGGTGAAATTCTCGCTGGCACGTTCGCGTCCATCGAGTGGCCGCGCGAGGACGAGGCACTCGAGACGGGACCGACAATCAGCTGACCACTAGACGAGTTCACCGCCGCTCAAGTGGGTCCATTTACCGCGAGCGGCTTCGTGTGCTCGCGGCGAGGGAAAAATTTCGTTTCTTGTCGAGCGGACAAAAAAAAAAAAAAAAAAAAAGAAGAAGCCTCCTTGCGGCGTCGTCGAGTGGCCGACGAGCGCTACGAGCACTGCATACATCGACCGCCTCTCCTCCAATTCGCCGCGCCGCGCGAAAGAGATTCGTTCGTTTACCTCCGGTGCGCTGAAAAAAAAGCCCTCCTCGCATCCCCCGAGACTAACTGCATGCGGACGAATTGACGACGGAGTTTAGCTTGTTCCGCGAATTTATTTTCCGCAGCTTTTCGCCCGCCGACCAGAGTCACTTAGTAGGCTGCGACGTTGTTTCCTCGACGGGCAAGGGGACAGGCGGCTTAAATCTCCGGGAAACTGGGTACGGTAGGAATGCCAAATCAGTTTTACGCTCGAGGAAGCTTCTTCCATCGGTCCCGGCCCCCTTCCTCCAGTTATCTCCCTCTCGGTTCTCCCCGGCGATTCCTTGTCCGCTGGCACCTTCACCCGCCGCGCGAAATATATCGTTTCGCCGCCTCGGGGCGATTCCATTTTCTTTTCCATTAACGGCCATCTTATACCGAAAGGCTCTTATGTATTCGAGCTTGTAAATCCCGACGCGATTCCGATGAAATCGTACTCTTTCTCTGCTTTTCCCCTTTGCTCCCTTCGCCCCACTCCCCCCTGACCCCCTCTCGCCACGACTTTCACGGCGATTCGATTCTCAGCCGCGCTCGATTCCTATAAATGCGCTCCATATTTCACTGCGCTATGTCATCGGTTTACCAAACATTCGTCGTTTCCCCGGATAATCCCGTTTATGGGACGTTTCACTGGGTAATCATTGCTATCATCGTTATTAACGAGTGGGTATAATAATTCTTTACGGTGTTTATCGATCGGTACGCCTGAGTAATTTAATGCTCCCTTTATTTATCTTTTATTTTTACAATTTCGAAAGCCGTCAAATACGCGTCAATAACACTGTACTTTATTGCAAGAAAAAATTAGTTATTACGATGTTCACGAGTAAATAGAAGACAAAAAAAAAAGAAGAGTATAATTTCCTTATTTTGTATTTCTCATTGAAACTTACGCAGATACGATAATTAAAGAGGAATTATTTCGAGAAAAGCACTAGACTCAGCTACCAAAAGGTTGACCGTTTGTGAATTGAGCTTTCTAAATCGAGAGCTGACCACTCGAACGAAAATCGTCAGAAAAGCGATCCCACTGCCGATGAAAGCAGCGTTTCATTTAATCCGAAAACGGCCACTTAGCCATCGGGTATAATCACCGAAGAATCAACTCGTACCCCCTCTATAAACAAATTCACTTACACGGCCGCGATCCAATAGAAAAGCAATATCCATTCCAGGGCCCGATAAAAATCCCATTCCATAAGTGGCCGCACTCAAAGGAGCGTCGAGCCGAAGCCACGCGCGCCCGTCTCGATTAAACGAGGCTGCAAGGGGGGTGGGGGAAAGGGGAGAGGCACAAACGAGAGCATTAGCGATTTCGACGGCGTGCGCCCTGGAAAATATGGCTTTTTTCGGACAACGCCACCGGGCTAAATGATCGGACGAAACGAGCGAACTTTTTCTCCCCCCCCCCCTCCCCCCCCCCATCGCGCCGAGCTACGATGGCTCTTTAACGAAAAGGAAAAGGAGGAGGTTCTTTATTACCGCCTCATTAAGATCGACGTGCGCGATAATGGAGGACTGGCGGGGGAGGGCAGTCGCCGGCGAATCGAAGCGAATTTGGCATGCCCCTAATTCGGGTCAGTGGCTTCTCTCTTCCACCGCGATGCGGTTTTTCCGCGCCTCCGCACTGTTCTCTTTCTGCGTCTGCCTGTCGGCGCGACGAGCGGCCTCCTTCGTGCCTAACGTGCAGCCCAAGTGCCTGCCATTAGTTGCTCATAATTTATACATGGAAATAGTCGGACGAGCAGCCCAAGTATACTTTGTAACATTTTCGGCTGTACGTCTTGATAAATAATTCAACTACCATTTACAATACTGCTATCGATTCGTAGATATTATCGGTCTTTTGCCCTTCAAAAAAAAAAGCTCTAAAAAATCGCACGAAATTTTTAGGATCGCCGAGATCGATAATACCTTCCTTATTTCAAGTTAAAAGATTTAGCTAGTGGCACAAATGTTTAATTTCACATATGTTTTAAAAATATGATTTACCTAAAACCTAATTTTGTAGCGTACTTTGAACATCTTCGTTTAAATATTAAATTTCTCCTACGAATAATAAGTAACACATTTAGAATTGAAATTAGTTAAAAAAGACATTTTTTTCTAATTAACACATAATAAACGAGAAGTAATTACAAAAAAAAAGCAAAATAAATTATTAATAAACGTATTTCACGGTTTTATGTCAATTTCCATCACTTATATATACACGATGCTATCGGGAACAACGTGAAACTATTGATTGATTTAAACAATTTCACATCGCAACGACAGTGAAGGTTGAACGAAACTCGCTAAATGAAAGATACGCTCGAGCAACGTCAGCTCTCAGATTTCGAAATGCATATTAATCAGCCGAATTCTCAGCCAGAACGTCCGCTCTATTTATACGACTAAATAACTTATTAAAGTGCGCGTCGATGAAATGCGCGAACGATTAATTGAATTTCTTAATTCAGCCACCTCGAACCGTACGCCGGGGGTCGACGACCCCGCGGATCGCCGCTTGAAAATTCGCTGCTGAAGGACGAGGCGGAGGATTTTCCCCTCGCGGTCACTTTTAGCTCTCGGTAATAAAACTAATTAATTTAATCGAGCTCGCCTCGACTGACGCGAGAATAACGAATGGCATTTCACGTACGCTGAGAGGTTACGTAGTACTACGAGTCGGAGCTTATTGTCGAGCCAAAAGCGTATGATCTCCAATATACGACCGTAAATATTCATGAGTTGCATCGAGCGCTTTTTTCTGTTTTCATCGATTCCTCATTATAAGCTTCGTGAAACCAGTACTATAAACTCGTGGTTTCATAAAAGAATAAATATTTGTCGCGGCATAGTGGAGTTCATTAAAAAAAAAAGCACCAACTCGTTACATCTTTCATTTTTTCACGCACTTAAGAAGAATTGAAACGGAAAAAATGAGGAGGGTAGTAACAGAAAACATTTCATTTTAATTTTTCCAAATGCCAGGAAAGGGAATTATGAAAGGGATAAAGTCACGGCTAAAGTGTCTCGAGTGTCTAAAAATGAATTCGACAGCCCTCGTGCGCTTCTCGCTTCTTCCCTTCCCCGTGAAAACGTGATGTAATTACGAAGATTCGAATCGAATGAGGCGGACAGAAACATTTTATGAGTAACCTCTTAATTTATAAGCCTCGTTAAGAGATAAATTAGCAAACACAAGGGCACTTCGCCGTGCGGAAAGGAGGAACGAGTGCGTCTCGAATCGGGAGAAAAAATTTTTTTCGTCGAATGTAGAGGTATACATCACATTTCGCGAGCTGCAAGTCTGATGAATTCGTCTTTTTTTTTTCGCTGCCTCTTTACCGCGTGAATTATGAAAAAACTCCATTTTAAACGCTCAAAATTTTATGCAAAAATCAAAAAGCACATCATTATTATTGTTATTAACTATACTCGCGATTATTCAAGGAATCCGATGGACATTGCCTTCGATGCCTGTGACGATGCGCCGCTATAATCTCTCAAGAGGCAAATTCGCGAAAACGCGATCACGGCTAATTGAATCCCCTCGAATAAACGACGGTGTAACATTAAGAAGAAGAAAAAAAGAAGCAGGATGAAAGTAAACGGTTTGTACGAATCGAGAAAAGGTTGGCCAGAGAGCGCGAGAGCCAGGCCGGAATATCCGGAAGCAAAGAGAAATGGATTTTCGAGGGACAGACACGAGTGGATTTGAAGCGAACTTTTCTCCCTCTTTGCCCACCCCCGCAGCAGACTTGCGCGCGCTTGATCTCCTTTAGACATTTTTATCGACTCGCGTGTCGAGAGGATCTCAAGACTTTGCCCGCTCCGGCAAAAGAGAGGCTGATGCGAGGCAGGGAGGGTCGGAAGAGCCCGAAGTGAGATAGAGAAATAAAGAGAGAGGGAGAGAAGGCGGGATCTCGAGAGATAAAAGGGGAAATCGTCACGAGGTAACTCGGCGACTTCACGGTATGATAAGACTTCTCGAGGCTGCCGGTGCCGGATGAAAGGGGCCACCGAGGGCAGAGGGTGGGCAAGAGGCGAGAGAGAAAATGGCTCGTTCCCCCGCCGCCGGAGTCTCGCCTGGCTCCGGGGGAGAGTTGAATTCGGGATTCGACGCGAAATCTCTGGTCCATGATACTTTGTAAAGGAGTCAAATAGAATTTAGTTGGGGGCGGAGGGGGTGTGTGCCAATGCCAGCGCCTCTTTCTTATTTCGGTGCGCTTCTTGCCCCGTTTTTTTAACGAAATTTCGTGCGGGTAATTTCTCGGGAGCAGGGTCGAGTTATTCCATTTGACGAATGAGCCCGGCCCGTACGCGCTGCAACTTTTTTAATCGCGCGTGCGACCTGCGTCTGCTCACTTTTCATGCCGCAGCAGCGTCTGCTTAATATTCAGCGAGCTCCCCACGTTTATTGTTCCGAGTAATTTTTTTTTCCTGCGAAAATTATCGAGTTCCTTCTTGCGCGAGCAACTTCCAGCGGAACTTCCGAGTAGTGCCCGCGTAAACCCTTGTACCTAAAGAACGCGAGAACTTCGCAACGATCAAAACGTGTATGGTCCCGCCGTGTACGCTCATAATGAACTTTTCTTTCGTCATAAAAAAAAAAAAAACGCACAAAGTCCATAAGACACTTTTTAAACTTTTTCGCTTTTTCTTTTCCAAAGAAAGTGTGTTGAGGACGATCAGGGAAGGGAAGATAGAGGTACGGTGGTAATTATCGCGGCAGTGAGGTGACCGGACGTCAACGGCCGGCGGAAGTGGCTGATCCATTAGCATAACGTCGAATGAAGACGGCGAACAAGGTGTCGCGCACGGCCTAATAATTGGGTCAAGTTTGTAGCGTGCGACCGGCTTATTTGGCCAGGAGGATCGCGTGACGCCGTGCCTACAATCCCGGCGAGCGGCATTTTCGTTCGCGCAATCCGAGAGCGCATAATTCGCCGGGTATCCGTTTTTTTTTTTAGCGGAATGGTCGAGTGTGCGGAATTAGGAAATGGCTGCTTTTTTAAAAGAGAATAGTTGTCTTTGTGATAGAAAAAACAGTTTAAGTAAAAAAAAAGTGGACGGTAATATTGCGGGGAAAAAAAATGCTATAAATAATAATCATTAAGGTACAATTCGCATTCTAAAAAAATAACGTTCGGGGATGCGAGAGTTTCTCCGTAGTCAGTGGTGCATTTTAATTAATACAGAGATAAGCACGTCAGTGTAGAGTTTTATTTATAAGGATGTTCGAGGGGGTAGGAAAATTTCACTTCTTTAACGAACATTTAGCCGTCTCCTACACCGAGCAGTCGTTTCAAGTAACTCGAGTATTTTTCTCCTTTTCCGCGTCTTCTCTTTCGTAGTCCTCGTACTAATTGGCCGAGGGGGTCACAATTATCTTCTTAAGAGGCGACGGAAAACAAGTTTTCGCGCACGAGAATATAAGGGAAGAAAATATTTATGCGGCTCTTCCTATCTGTTTTGTTTGCTTTCTCGAGATTTTTTGCAAAACAAGAATTATCATAAATGATCTGTACAATTATCATATTTATCAAGCAAGAATCTAAATAAATTATTTACGAATACGTTTTTGAATTTATACACGGAGTACACGGAGAAAAATATCCCATTAAAAATTACTATAGTTTTACCTAAAGCGAGGACAAACTGGAATTATCGAAAAAATTAGTATAATAACCAGCAAATTTTACTAAAGTTGTACTAAATTTTACTATAGTTATATTAAATTTTACTAT
>JAWWEN010000009.1:19500886-19512930 GCA_035582955.1 Sycophila texana | reverse complement strand
ACGGGACAACGGGGAGTTACTTATAATTTAAATAAATTAAGTTATATTATCTTCCCCGATAAGGTTCAGCATTACAATATATATAATAAGCCCCCGGCTGCATCGGCGCGTGCTTATGTCACCGGCCCTCGTAAACACATGGATGCGTTACGGTGCATCGCGACGCCTAATCGGCTTCGTGTGCGTGCCTCGGCGAGGCCTCAATTTTTTTTTCGCTTCGCGAGCGCAAGGTCGACGTCCGACGCCGACGGGAAGAAGGAGCGATGGAAAACCTAATGCTGCAACGTGTGTTGGCAAACGTCGCTTGCTCGAAAAGACAAAACGACGCCTTTACAGGCTCGTTAGCGTTGTTAATTGATTTTTGCGGGGAAAAAGATTGTAAGTTCATTTGTATGATGGACGGCACGGGATCGTTTATTCATTGTAACGTCGCGTCGTCTATCTATTCTATCTCGATTTGAGAATATTATGATTGATGTATGCCGAGAGAGTGTGGCAATGAATTATGCAGATCCGCGAGGATTAATTGATTTACGGGGTGGGAGAATATACTGTTTGGTTTTTAAAAATTGAATCCTTTCGTATTTTCTGAGGAAAAATAATAAACCAAATATTTTATGCGAAATCAGAACTAATCTTCAATAAAAACAAAACGTATGTGTTCTCAGATTGAGCACCTGTCTCTCTATATTATTATTATTATTATTATTTATTGAACAATTTCAGCCTTAAAGGCCCAGAAATGGACTTGGTGTTACCACCTGTTTCTCTATATAATGTTGTATAATTCTTTCTTGTTTTATATATTTTGTAGCCCTGATGAGGACGCTCAACAATAAAGCGTCGAAACGTCGGCAAAGTTAATAAATCTTAACTGTTTGGTTCGTCTTGATCATTTTTTTTTCAAACCTACAAACTCTACTACTCCCACGAACGTTCGAGTCTTCAACTTTTTAATTCAATAAAAACAACAAACACAAGTATTTAAGGTACTCAGAGTACGTTATAATCGTTAAATCTTCTTTAAAATATAAATCCAGACCCATTTATGAACGATGACCAACTAATAGACGTTATAAATTTTTCCTCTCTATTAACAGAATTCCAAGTAACAGCTATACAGAAACGTCTCAAGAACAATAAATCACGAACCCGTCATCAAAAACATCACTCGAGTCCTGATCAGGGCCCGATAAATTGTTTTTCGATCGCCCCCGACTGCTTGAGAGAAGGCCGATCGCAAAAAAAAAAAAAAAAAAAAAAAAACCGCGCCGAGCAGGCGTCAGGGGGTCGGTCGATTCGCAAGAGAAGCAAGAAGTCCGAAAAACGCCTGGTAATATCCGTCGGGGTCGCGCGTGCGGAAAGCCCACGCGCACAAAGAGCCGAGGCGAGCGGCATCAAAAGGGCCAGTGTATAACGGCGCTCGCGGAGACCGGTCCCTGTCTCGCTCGCGCGGCACACACACTTTTATTGCGTCCCGTCTGGGGGCCGCGCGGAAATGGGTCGACTCGTCTGCGGCCGCGGACCGCGAGAAAGCGAGCCTCGCCCGGGGCTTCCGGAACTTTTTCTCGGGGTCTCCCGCGACACTCAAGTATTAATATTCACATTTTTCGAATTTAAACATAGCTGCTCTATAATCTATCATTAACCGGTGTGCACAAAATCGTATCTTTGCGCACGACTTGTCGAAAAAAAAAAGTGTAGTAATTGGGTGTAGCACCTACACCCAAAATTTTACGCTGATGGACCTACGGATCGTCGGCGTTAAAAAACGAAGAAAATAGCTTTTTGCGCGAACGAAAGTGCCTACCGCGTGACGCAGCATCCGCGATCAATCAACGCGGATCCCCGAGCGCGACGTCTGCTCCGGCGCTTTGTTTACATCCACGCCAGCGTATACCGGCGTTCCCGCGTCTTCGCCGGGCTTTTTGCCCGCGCCCATTATTCCCCCTCGCCGCCTCCTCCGCTCCTTCATCCTCGCCTCTCCTTTATATCACTCTCTTTGTTCTCCCTCGCCTCCCCGACCTTCCACTCTCTCTTTCTCCCTTCCCTCCCTTGTTCTCTCAAATCCGTGTAATTCTAACTTTGCCCCCGCCCGCGCGCCACCACCGCCTCCTCTTGATCGTTCTCAGTTTTCATTGCGTGCGAGACGAGGTTTAAAACTGAAACGGCGGCAGTGGCGGGGCTTGCGGCCAGCAACAAAATGCACATTTATGCGTCTGGTTTCTTTACGACCGGATTTCTGCGGTGAACGGGACTGCCTGGTATATATATATAAATCGCTCGCGAGCCCAAGTAAAGCTACTCTCGCCCGCTGATTTCAATGTCGAACGTTAAAATACAAATTAAAAGAAGTGTAACGGTCGGGAGGTTCGATGTTGCACCCTCTTCGCCTTTTACTTTTTATCTCCCCGGTGGATTATATATTTTTTTGTGGTCGTCCTTTGGGCAACCGACGACTACTTCGATTCACGGGCGTTAAATCATGGTCGGTGCCACAATTTTTTATTTACGAGTTCGGCTTGTCGTTCCAAGGAGGTTAATTATCGGTTATTCTTGGTGATAAAATATTGATCGGTGTACGCATTCAAAATCTCAATAAAACACTTTTCAAATTGAGACGGTGTCCTTATCGTTAAGCGCATTTTTAATAATTTATTACTTTTTCAAATTTTTATTCAATTAATATGGAAATATAAATATAATTTATTTATCGTCTTGTAATTAAATTACATCAATATATAAACATCATTAATATAATTATAATTATACATAATGCGCACGTTTCTATTTAACCAATGCTATTAAATTCGAAACTGTTTAATAGTATTTAGTAAATAACTCGAAAGTCTGGTCTACGGTCTCAATTGACGTAAATTACAACACAAAAAATTGCGCAGACCACCAATCTAATTGTAAACTGAATAAAAGGTAAAGCAATTAGCTATTAAGCAGCTCCTTACGCCCCTGAAACCTTGACCCAAAAACGCAGACCGAAATCCACGTAGCCGACTGCGCGAATCCTAACGGAGTTTCTAATCGACTTCACGGGCCGTCTCGCCTTTTCACTATTGCCTATTGCTTACAGTTCACCATGACGTTTCTCTCAACAGCGAGTTCACGCGTTGCGAGAGCAAATTACTTTTGCAGTCATAATCGCTCTTTTTTTCTCTCGCTCACTACTCGCTTTTTTTTCTCTCGCTCACTACTCGCTTTTTTTTCAAGCTGGCGTATCATTGCAAACAATTTTTTGTATCGGATTATTGCATCTAACTCGCTGCAGAAAAACAGAAAAAAATAAATAAATAAACGTATCGAAACCACAATACGAGAAAAAATTCGACGATCGAAAGTTACGAACTCGCGAAAGGGAAGCGTTGAACTAACACGTCGAGAGAGAAGAAAACATACGGCGGCGAGCGCTTTCCAAGTGACTTCAGTGAGAGCCATCCGAAGTTATATACACTCGATACACTCGAGCGGCGAAATTCGGGCGCCGCACGTTCGACTCTTTTTTCGGCGCGGCGATAGCGAAAGCCACTTACACACCGCCGCGAGAGAAGAGAGCCGCCGTGGCCTTCGTCCGAGCAGGCGAGAAGAAAGACGGAAAGCGGGAGAAAGGAAGGGCGAGAGTGAGAGAGAGAGAAGGAAGCGAAGGTCCGCGAGGACAAAGAAGGAGGAAGCCCCGAAGGAGAGGCCAGAGCGCAGCGCGGAGAAAAAAAAATCGCGAGGTTTACGGCCTGAACGCGTCGGCGGCGGGGACTCGCCGCGAAGACGCTGACCTGGTATTCGGCATTTTTACGAACGCTGTTATCGCATCGTTAGACGCTTTCCTTTTTTTATGGGTAACTAGGAAATTAGCTTTTATCGCTCGCCGTTTAAGCTCGCGCGCGGCACAGGCGCGGGGAGTTAGCCGGTGGCTTTTCGGGAAGCTCCCCCGTAATGACCCGCGGTATACAGTTGCCTATATTTTTTTTTCCTCAAAAAGTTCTTTCTTGCGTCGGTTTAGTGCCGTAGCAAATAGTCAGTCGGTTTATGCGTTTTGTACGTAATAAAGTGCGGCGGTAAACGTTTATAAAAGATTTTTCATGAATCACTGTACACACGATGAACGTAACAGCAATTTAAACTTTTCATCAGTTCCGATTCGATTTATGAAATTAAAGTTTATATTGGCGTACAAATCCCAAGCGAAAATAAAACAGTGCATTCAAAATGTTCATAAATAAAAAAAAAAAAAAAAAATTAGTAATGCAAAAGGAATTTTTTTTAATATTTAAATAAAAAAAAAACCAGAGCTAAAGTCGAAGAGTGAAATATCTTTCCGATTTAGAAGAATATCCCGAAGAAGAAAGTTGCGAGGGGGAGTGTATAGCTTTAGTCTTCTTGAGAGACATGCGTGGGAACCGAAGCATGTGGCTCAACTGGTTCGCGAAATATTGCATTACGAAAGTCCTCTGCCAACACGCACACGCGCGGATATTTCTTTTATTCCTCTCCACCTCCCTTCCTCCGCCAGTATCTTTCAATTTCGCAAATAGGATTATTCCGTTTTCCTCCCTATCGCGAACACAGAAAATGTTTATTGATTTTCCCTCTCTTTTCTACTCTCCTTCCACGTCCATTTGCGAGAATTAAATTAATGCTCTATACGTCATACCGACTTCTTTGTAAATTAACAATTTTTTTTTTCTTTTCATAACACCGCGTTTACCATGTTATCGGCTAATTTATTTATCATTTAAGTATCCTCATAATAGTTCTAAGGCGACAAGCGGAGCGTCACTTTGTCGAACTTGCGCGACGAAGTTACACGTCGAAGTTACACATAAGTACTGTATATCGTTTATTTGTGAATAAATTTAGTAAAGAACGTTCAAGTAGGTTTAAACTGCACTTTGATCTTATAGTTATATACAACTTCGCCGCCGGTTTTCGTGAAAAACGCGCTAAATAAAATAAGTCCGAGGCGCCACTATACTTCATTATGCCGTGCTTAAAGTCCGCGCGTTACAATACACCGGCGTTAATAATAAGAGCTAACTTTTTACCCAACTCGCCTCGAAGTAAAAAGTACGTTCTTTGCCTTCCCCTCTTATCGTGGCGGCTCTTTCGACGAATCAGAATTTCAGATTGAAATTAAGGATGCGCCGTGCCGAGGAAGAGGGTTCCTTTAAGGTCGCACCTCTTTTCTCGCACGATCGCGCTTTTTATTTGCATTTTATTACGCGCTCTTTTTAATTAAAAAGCGAGACAAATTTTTTCCACGCTCCCGAAGAGAAAAAAAAAACTTATCTCTCCTCTTGTGGACTTTGTCAACAGATACTCGCTGCTTCTTCCTTCATAATTGTTATCGACTCTGAAGTGTGCCGCAAAAATTGAATAATTAACCGTTTCGTTTCAAAATTAATTTCTAATGCTTTTGAACTGTGTGCTAATTTCTAAAGCTTTTCAACTGCGTGCACGCGGCCGTTAATTAACAATCGTTCCTTTTATATCGAGAAACTGAATTAACCGCGCGGCGCCTCGGTTTTAAGCCATTAATTGAAACGTTTCGAAAAAGCGACGCGTATACCGAGTGAAGCCCGGAGCAAATTAATTAATCTAATTCTTTTTTGCGCTCGCCGCCGTAAATCGTTATGAGCGCGTACGTACGCCAAGTTGAAAGCACCGAGTCATTAACCAGAGGGACAATTAATCGTCGCGGTATTGCAAAACTTTCAGCCGCGTCGATCGATCACCCGATCGAAAATGGCCATCGTACGGGCCGAGTATAAAAAAAAAAAAATCCGCACGACCCAGAATCTCCTTTCCGCGCGGCGGCACTTTCTAAATCCAAAAACGTTCGGCGCGAAGTACATGCTCGATAGTCCCATGTGTCCTTCCGCATCGAGGACTGACGACCCGACGCTTACATATTTCGAGAAGATACTTACATTTCAGTACACCTATTATTACGTAACATCTGCAACTACCTCTAGAAATTAGCAATTTTAATCTAATAATTTAAAAAAATAAAGTATTTTTCCGAAATAAAATTATTTTACTAGTTTGTCTAACATTTCCAAAAATAGGCCTCTGAAGTTTTATTATCTTCGTAACTTTCGATACTTCCAAGGTCTAGACTTTATATTCAAAAGAAAGTTATGAATAGCGACGTGTAGGTCTCGATGTTGAAGTACGTCTCTTTAATTGCTTTTATAAAATAAACGTCGTCAATTTAAGCTATTAAAGTACTTGCCTCAAAGTTCACCGCAAATATCTCACGGACTTCAGAAGCAACTTAATAACTCGATCATTAAGTATAAATATTAATGATCAAACGTTTTATACTTGTCAAGAAAAGAATTACGTTTTGGTATTGATCCGTAAAGAAAGTATCTCAACGTAACCTACGGTACACCCTATACGTAAAATGCAGGAAATTCAAGGAGGTACGAGTTCAGTAAAGATGCCAGCCGGTCGTCGGGTTCTTCGACCGGTGCACCGTCTGACTTCTACCGACTAGGCTTGGGGCGCGTTGTGCGCAAACCGAGCCCCCCGGCGAGTGCGTCCGGCCTTCCTTCGGAAGGCGAGGTGGACAAAAAAGGCCTTACCGATTAGAAGCGAGTGACTAAGCGAATACACCGAGCCGGCCACTTTCACATTCTAATTTTAGTTTCGTGCCTCTGTGCAAATAAATATACACTGCAAATGAGCGCTCCTTTTTTTTTATTAATGGACCCTCTCTTAACGAATGCCGTCGGAAAGACGTTTGATTGGTTTCATTACTCACTACACAGGACTGCGTTCCTTTTTTTTCTCTAGTGCGTACATAAAAAAAGGAGGTTGTGAGATTCGGCGAAATTCTGAATGAACGCTACAAAAAAAAAAAAAAAAGTATCGGACTTTATATTTGCTTAGATAAAAATGTTAACAAAGACTTACGCGATTACGTACAATAAATTTCCTTTATTTTCAGTAAGCCCGTAGATATGAAATTTTTGTTATATAAAAAAAAAAAGAAGAGTTTTATACTACGGCTTCTACAACGTTCTCGTTCCCACCCCCCAACATCCCGCGCGGTAACACTAAAATTTTATATTTAAAATAGATATAAAGCCGGCGGCATGCGCGGGCATGCCCACAGCGAAAATAGAAATATCAATATAGCATCAATTCCAATGTAGCCGTTTTACCCGGAGAACTTTTAGCGCCGCGCGCGAACGTACATACGTGTAGTAAAGGAGCGAGGCGAACGGGCGGCATTACAATATATCTCCGATTCATCGAACAATGCACCGCGCGTAGTCCTCCCACGCTTCGCGAGCGCCGCGACTGTACGACGTCCGGTTTTTCCGCGGCGGCCTCGCCGCCCCGTCATTCATGACTCGCGCGAGCGTACGCGCTGCGGCTTTCCACGTCACGTGACGCGCTCGCTCGATCCCCTGCCTACGCGAATTCGCGAGCCTAGCCTCGTAAGGGCAAGGCATCGCGCGCGTACGCACACGTGGACAGGAAACGGCAACCTCCTTCTCTCTCTCTCTCTCCCTCTCTTTCTCCGCGCTCTCCCCCACCTCCTTCTCTATTTCTCCGTCCCGCTCTTTCTCGCGGCGTCGGTGCGCAAAAATAAACCACGCGTCTGCAGAGAACATGTGCGCGTCTCGCGCTCGCTTATTTGCGTCTCGGTGAGCGAGCGCAATATCGCGAGAGCTGATCGCCAGCGACGGTGCGTGGGGCGTACACGACTGCGGCGACCTACACCGTTTACTTTGAATCGACGCGGACTACGCCGAGATGTTGTTTCACGCTAAATCGGTCAGAGTGAAATGGAGTTAAATTTGACTCTATTGGAGTGAAATTTTCACTCGAAGTTTAGATTGAAGTTAGAATGAAGTAGAATAGCAATTTTTTCATTCAACTTTAAATAGCTAGATAGATTTTATTGAAGTCAAGGGGCAGGGGTATAGAGTGAAAGGGTTGACTATAAACTAACAAAATTCAATCTATCCGAGTGAAATTAATTCATTTTACTCGTGTAAAGTGATTATTTCACTCTACTAGAGAAATTATCAAATTTAACTCTATGAATGAATTAACTCTAGAATGACGCTAAAAAAGGACTGAAATTTCTCTCTAGCCATTTTAGCATGTTCGTAGCCGATCGCTCATTAATATAGCCTGCCCTCCTCCCTACTTTCGAGCAGGAAGTTATTTACTGCACTCTTTACACGTGGAAAAAATTTGCACTTAAAATTACTATAGTCTTTACTAAAGCCAGGGTAAACTCGACAAATATAATCAATTAGTACAATGATAAGCAAATTTTACTATAAATATACTAAAATTTTATTAAAACATTCTTAAATTTACTAGTCCTTGATTTAGCATAGACTCTAGTAATTTTGAATGCAACATATTTCTTCGTGTATTCGACTATTATGACGGAGGAAAGAGTATTCTTGTTTAGATTGTCACGATGGTGTAGATATGATTGAATGGAAATGTTTTTTTACCGCTTTGTAATATTTTTAAAAAGTTTCTTAAACCCCTGTTCATAAAAATACAAACAAACAAAAATTATCAGTCTTCAAATAGTGAAAATTAAAAAAAAAAAAATAATAACCACATACAGATTATGAAATTCTTTAAATTTTAAAAAATATATATATATATAAAAAAAAGAAAACTTTAATCCATGATAACAATTTTAAAAGTAAGTTCCAGCAAAGCGTAACAGCAAGGGAACGACTTAATCGCACAGCCGTTGCGCTCGCGGTGACGAGACAAATGACTGAGAATTCCAACAAACAGCCGAGCGCGTTATCGCTGACTTGCCAAGCGACTCCTCCGCGAGCTCCGCCCGAGGGGTGCATTTCGCGGCCAGCGCAACCCGTGTTCGCATTTCGCGCTAAAAACAAAAAAAGTAGCGAGGACTTTCTTATCCGCGGGACGCGTTGTAGCGTAGGAAATGAATTTATGCTCACGCGGAACTACATTGTTTCTCGCGTTTTCGAGAAACGGCCCGCGAGGGTAAATCGCATTAGAGAATGAGAAAGGGCGTAAGAGAGAAAGAGAGAGTGGGAGGGAATGTATGGGTCTCAAGGGCGCTTATCAAAACTACGGCGACGCCACTCGTTCCTCTGTTTATCTCGCACGTTCTCCTCTCAGCGGCCTTTTAATAACGCTTTTTAATGGACTTTGCTCGCGGAATTGCCGGAATTGTCTAATGCAGGCGTCGGGCTAATTTATACTGCGGTCTTGAGTGTCCCGTGGCTCTCTTCGAGCTTCACCTTTTAGGCGCACTAATTAAACGGTTTAATTGCGCTCGGGTGTTTATTCATTTTTTTTTTGCGCAATTCATTCCTTTTTTTCCTCGAGGTGGAGGTTAATTTTCGTCCGCACGTTTCGACGCTTCCGAGAATGATGAAAACTTCGTAAAAAAATTTTATTCCGCCTTTCGCGGGAGTTTAGTTCAACTTTTTTCTTCGAGGAATACATACTTGTACTTTTAGACTCTGAGGAACTTCGTTACGTTTTGATGAAGCAGACGGTACAATTATTACTAGTTGCGAAATTGTTACTCGCATTTTTATTCGAAATTTTGCAAAATAAACAGCACGATTAAGTTTTAAATTTCTTTAAAGAAATAATAAAAATTAATTAATTAATTAATTAATAAGATGGAAGGCAATATTCTAATCCGAGTAAAAATAATCGTAAGTACATTCAAAATAGCGACGCGCGAGTGCGTGTAGCAAAACGTTTGATCGTGCTCGAATGAAACCAGGCGGATCTTTTATTCAGTACAGCCGGTAAATTATCGAACTTTGAATTTAAAATCCCCCCTGCGGAGAGCAGCGGCCGGATATTCGTCACGACCCAAATAAAATCAAGCCCTGCGCCTCTTTCCGTCCGGTTCTCGGCTCGTTTCGTTTTCCTCTGGACCGTCAATCAATCCACCTCTACATTATCTTTTTTTCACCCGCGCCTCGATCACTTTTCTCTTTGTTTACGCTCGCCCAATCGCCGAAGATTGAGTTCCTTATGCAGGAGAAACATTTTTTTGAATCGCTTAATCGGTTTATACTTGCAATTCACGTAAAGTATCGGCATTTGTTTGAAAACTAAATTGGCTTACGATTATTTCAACTGTCGCTGCTTACGCAATGCGTGGTACTATTTTTCGACTTATCGTAATTACATTCAGTTTAATTTGAATAACGTTTATCTGTTGCGGAACGATAAAAGTGTGCACAAGTACTAATGGAACTTCTATTTTGGTCAGCGCGCGCCACCTCTCGCTCCATTAGCTGATTATTATTATAATAACCTTAAACGACCTAAAATGACTAAAATTTATCATTCTTCACGATAAAAATGGCTGTAGTGGAAAAAAAAAATTTATCGCTAAACCTACTTTCATCCCATTTGCATACAATATTAACCTCGAGCATCCGTCCGAGAGCCAATCGATGGATTTCCCGGGTGCGCGGCATTTTACGCGAAAAAAAAAACAATAAAATAAATTAATGAAAAACGAATTAATCACTCGGAAATCTTATAAATCTCGCGGGAGAGAGTTACTCATCCCCGTTTTATCCCATCGAGACGCTCCGGCGCGAATGGATTTGTCTTGTTCGAGAAATGAACCCCGGGCGCTCGCGAACCGCGGCGGAGTTGCGTAATATGGAGAGCCAAGAGCGAAGGGGGAGACTCTCTCGCGCATCCGCGGCATATGTGTGTCGCTGTAAATATTAATCAAGCTCGAGCGCTAGCCTCGTAAAAAAGGAGAAGCCGCAACGCAACGCGTTTCTTTCTCTCCCCCTCACCCCCCTACACCTCTTTCTCTCCTGCTGTGGAATTTAGCACGTGCGTCTCTCGCCTGATAAATATCCCGAGTTGCTGGTGTGGGAAGGGAGGAAAAAGGCGAGATCGCTGATTATTAAGAGAGAGACCTTGCCCCTTACGTGCTAATGACTGCCCGTTTACAATCTAGTTGAGCCTGGCAGCGAATTTTTTGTAATTTAACTTTTTTTTCTTGGAGTCGTTTGCAATCAACTGTAGATATCAATCTTCCCTCGTTTTTTTCGCTAAGATGTGCTTTATTTATGCTGATATTCAGTCTTTTTTAAAAAAAATAGCGTTGAAGATATCTTAATGTTCCTTTTTCGATAAAAAAAAAAAAAAAATAATAATATTGCGGAACGCGAAATTTATTACGGCGAACCGTGGAAATAAAGAAGGGTATCGAAGAGTAAGATAAAATTTCAAACTTGCAAGAACAATATTTTTCTTTTTTTCTATGGAAGATTAAAAAAAAAAAATAAATATACATTCCACTTTACATGTATCATTATACTTTATACTAACATGCAATTTACGTTTGCAACCTTTGTTATTCGTATTTGCAATATGAACTGCATTTTCAATGAAACCAGATAAGAGATTGAAAATATATTATCGAGCAAAGTAATAAACTAAAAAAAAAATCGAAGTATTTACAAAGAGAAAAAAATATGTGAAGCATTGTTTCCTGAACCACGACTCCTATTGTCGCAGCTATAGTTTTTCTGAAGCGCCTCGCGCAACCCCCCGACTGAAAACACGCGAGTGCAACAAAGAGGGAAAAGAAAGCCAGACAGCTTTTCGCGCGGTCATTCGATCATCGCGGCGAACAAT
Organism: Sycophila texana; assembly: GCA_035582955.1. Lineage (NCBI taxonomy): Eukaryota > Metazoa > Arthropoda > Insecta > Hymenoptera > Eurytomidae > Sycophila > Sycophila texana. The sequence goes on along the minus strand of JAWWEN010000009.1, from coordinate 19,501,269 downwards.
GAATCGGCCGGAACGAGCGTCGATAATGGATCAAACACGCCTTTTCACGTGTCGACGAACTTTTTAGTGAAGCTTAATGAAAGAAAAAAAAAAGGAAACGTCCGACGCGAGCCTTTCGCGAACCTTCGCTGCGGCCAAATAAGGTTGAGCTCATCAACGATAGGGGAACGGCAATGTCTAGCTCGCAAAAGAGCGTCCCGCGTAAAATGCGCAATCTCAAACAATGAATAAGTAGGATTTATTTGTTTTAATACATAGGGGAAGGGCGGGCAAGACGGACACCTTAAGGAAAAGCAGATAAAAAACTTAATTAAATAATAACAAATAAATAAATTTTTTATGGCATTTCAAATTAAACATATAAAGGTACAAATAAATCTAAA
>JAWWEN010000009.1:19454723-19500786 GCA_035582955.1 Sycophila texana | reverse complement strand
AAACGCCAGTTTATCGCAAGCAAATTGAGGTTAGCGTGCGGTAAACGGGCGTTTTCCGCACGGCGTGCTATAAATTTATATACCGGCGCGGCGAATCGCGTCGAGAGAGCGAGAGAGACGCACTCGAAAACACACGTACAGACGGCGAGTCCTTAATCGCGGCTTTGTCCTTGATCGTAGCCGGCCGGCGACGGCAGCGGCGGAGAAACAGCTGAGCGAAGAGTTCGAGACCGACGGCGAGAGTGGAAAACAATAATTTTGCGACCCTGCCACGACCTTCGGGGCTCGAGAAAATATAGACGAGGAGAGACAGACGGCATGAAAATTAAACGTTCTCGATTATTTACAGTCGCTGCGATTTTCTTGGAAGCAAATTCGTTGTGGTATTTAGACGGAGTTTACGATTATTTCAAAGAATTTTTCTGTAAATGTTGTAAGACACACGTGGCTTTTTGTTTACGTACTGATAAGGGGATTTAAAGTTAAATGCTTTCCAAAACAAATTTATCACACGTCGACTATAAATTCTTATCGAACGTAATAATCGAAATACATAAATAGCGAGTAATATTTAAAATTCTGCAAGTCATGCATTTTTGTATAATACGTACAATATGTAATAATATGTACAATAAAACAATATTATTTAGTACGTGTTAAATTTTACTGCGTAGTTAGCAGTGTTGAAGTAAAGCAAACCTTTCTACAGTGCTACTACTTTGAAATTCTACTAATTGTATGAATATTCTGATATATAAATATTAAATATTTTAATGCGTAAATAAAATATTTAATATATAATATATAATATACATATATTTCTATAAAAAATTATTTTAAGATTCTTTGATTGAAATCAAAAAATCTTTGATTACAAGCACAAGCAACTGCATAATAAAAAAAAGCTTTTATACACGATTACGTCACGACGTCGAAAACGTGCGCCAGAGACCATGTTGACGCATCGAAAATCCTCCCTGGCGCTCCGTTTTCGCGCCGCTATCGGCTCGCTGTGTAGCCTCTTTGTTTTCTTTTTTTTCCGCGAAAGAAAGTTAAGAACCGCACTTGTTACGTGAAGCGCAAATAAATTCGAGCTCGGCGGCGACACCGACGAGAAAACTGTCCACAGTCGTTTTTCTCGAGACTTTCTATACAGTTTTTCTTCGTCGTATCGCCCCTCTACATACGAGAGTATTGTTTTTTACGTTGAAAAAAAAAATGCGCTGCGCCTTCCTCGAGCGAGCAGCGCAGACTCCAAAATGCCGGAGGAAAACGCGCCAGCACGTCACTTTGTGCCTATTGCGTCGTTGGTGGCGACGGAGTGTCCCGCAAGATAAACAGAAGAATACGCAAAAGAAAAAGTGCACTACACATCTAGAACCTACTGGCAATTCGTACAGCACAAAACAATGGCTGTCGTATTAGAATAAAAAAAATTTTCGTCAGCCTTCAAAAGTAGAAGGGGGAGTGTAAACAAATCATAAAAGTTACGTCTGCAATTGTACAAAAGTCGTTCGTATATACACAAAACACAAATTCTGCGCAACTACGAACTAAATGCGTATCATCTGACGCTCAAACTATTTCGCGGGACACTTCACTCGCGTGACTAATGAGATAAAAAAAACAACAAAATAAAATAAAAGAGCATCACTAGAAACACATGACTACTCACCTGCAGAGATCGGCCTCCTGCTCCTCGGTCGTCTCGACGATTTCCTCAAGCAGGTCACTATTTGCAAACACTGACATAATCCCGTGATCGCGCCGTTTTCCCTTACAAGTCACACTACACCTTGCACTTTTGCCCGGCCTCTGACAGGAGGACGAGCCCTCGCCTTCAGCGCAGCCTCCTAGGCGCACGACCACCATGCACGACGCACTCCTCCGGCCGGCGCTCGCGTTCCCGGTGCGAGCGCTTGCCTCCGACGAACGGGCAAAAATGCGGGGTATAACCTCGGGGTATGCTCGACGACCCGCCGGCGCGCCGGTCGTGCTCTTCTCAGACGCGCGCGAGCAACGCCGCGAACGAGACGCGCTCCACTAGAGTCCGCGGGGGGAAGGGGTTGCGCGCTCGACGAGGCGATGGCGCGATGATCGGCTGCTGCCGCTGGCCGCTGAGTCTTTGGCGGGAAACAGCTGAGGGGCCCCCGCGACACGGGCCGTGGCCGCCCGGTTATACGCGCCGCGAGCGTGCGACGGAGACGGAAATAGTCCCGCGGCCGAGAAGGCTGGTATCACTGCGCCGCCGGTAGCAGGGCCGTCGGTAGCGCGAGGCGCCGGTGCCCCCTTCCTCTCCTGGCCGGCCGATGCCTCCTCCTCCCTCACTGGGACTCTCGGCTCCGGTCCCAATGCCGCGGCTCCCGTGGGTCACTCGCGACGGCGGCGGCGGCGGCGGACACTCCGCGAAAAGCGGCTGCTCGCGCTCTGACTGCGGCGCCTGTGCGGCGTTGAGGTTATGGTCGGCGCACGAGGCTGCCTCGCTGCTGCTTGGGCTTCTCGCCGCTCTTTCACCGGCTGAGACAGCCGCGGGCCAGCGCGAAAACTCGACGGTCGTTCTTCCGCGGCATGACTGACACGCGCAGCATGTCGTCCGCACTGTCGCGCACACACTCGGCCGTTTTACACGCGCACGCACGAGGTGGACAAACTAACAGCACACTGAGACCGAGTCGCGCACTACCACCTGAGCACCCCTGGGCTCCCTCCTTTATTCCCGATCAAGTCGCTCGTGTCCTGGGGGCTCTCCTCGCGGCGGGCACACTCACTGCACCGGCACCACTGCTTCTGCTTCTGATGATCCTGTCGCCTGCACCGCACGTAGACGTGGCCGTTGTCACGCGAGACACGCACTGGGGCACGCGGCCGAGAGCACACTCTCCCTCTCTCTCTCTCACACACACACTGACGCGCGCGCGCGTACACTCACACGCGTCGGGCGACGGATGCGCGCGAGCGGAGCGTCGGCACCACGTAAAAACTCGCTCTGCAAGCACGGTGTCTGGGTAGGATTGGTGCGCACGAGCTCTGTCCGGGGACGTGTGTGATGGAGCTGAGGATGCGATGCACGTACATGCGATACGATACGGAGCGCACGCACGTACGAGCGTAGCTGGCTGACTGACTGGCCGAGCCGAGGCTGAGATCACGCAGGTCCCGCCGGTCGCGCCGCCGCCGCCGCCGCCGCCGCCGTAGAGAGAGGAGATGCGCGCGCAGGCGCCTCGAGTCTGCTGCGAGCCCCGCGCCGGCTGTATATATCTATAGCGAGCCAGATGACGTCGGCCGGCCGATAGTGTGCATTAGCGTGCCCCCTCCCCCTTTACTACTCGCTCACGCCGCCGCCCGCCGGCACATCGGGGGCCAACGTGGCTTTTCACACAGTCGCCGGTATTACACACGAAGGATGTCCGTGCAGGCGATGGGCTTATACGGCCGTTTTGGCCGAGTATCACATTGTACCCGCATTGAGCGTTGGGTACGATCGCGATGATTTTTCGCGGCAGGTATACACTGCTGCGACGGCGCGGACGTTTTACGGCGCCCTTATAATAGCTAGGTATAGGTATTTGTGTACGGAGGTGGTCGGTATACTATAAGTATGTAAAAGTATGTGTTTCGCCGGTATTTCGCGGATAATGGGGTTTCCTGCGTTGCACCCTGCGTTTTTCTTACGCGATGACTTTAATGATCTTATTGCATTGGTCGAAAATCACATTGCGAAACGTATGCGAACGTCATTTTAGTGCTGGGATTTTCAAATACGTGACGATCGGAGGTATAATTATCAAACGTTGCGAGTACTAATGTTAAAATTTTCGATTCGTACATTGCAGTATTGAGCTGATTTTATAATATGTTTGTATTTATGCATTTTACTGTAAACATTAATAATCAGACGACTGCAGCACTAAACTTTAATACAAGTTTTTTTTATATTTACAACGTTAAAAACTGAATTTGCATTAAAAATAATTTAGATTATACTTATAAAAATAGATACACAGTTGTATACTCGTAAAAAATTACAAACTTAATTACAATTACAATCTAATTAAAATTCGACTATTCCAATATTTTTTTAAAACAATGCATGCATTGCGTTAACAACTCAATGAAATTTATTAAATGTTTAAATTTCACCTTTATAAATTACATAAAAGTTTAAACATATTTAAGCACTGCAATGTAACTAATGAAAATACTTCTAAATTAATATAAAACGTCCCATTATATAAATTGAGCATAATTATAATAATAAATTTTGAATTTTTGAGAAAAAAAAACAAAATTTTAATTGTTTTTTTTTCAATAAGGTTAAATAATCGCGAACCTTTAGGGCGAATTTCTGTAGATTAATTTAATTACATTTTTAAACTAATCTCTGAAAGTCGTTAAAAAAAATATAAAAAAAGAAACATTAAACTCAATTTAAAAAATCATGAATCCCGATAAAAGTCGTTCGACAACGTGCGTCTCTTGCAAAAAAGAAAATAGGCAGCAGACAGCCGGTAAGGCAGTGGGAGCCAGCCGGGGCTCCGGCGCGCGCGCAGGGCAATGGGAGCACACGACCGGCTGAGTTCTGTAATACACAAAATCTGACGTCACGCGCCGCCTCGCCGGGTCGAACCGGGCATGCATAGCTGGCGGCGCGCGCTCGTCACCCGATCATCCGGCTCGGCGTGTGACGTTGCTCGGGGCGCGCACACCCATATAGAACACGCGCCGGGGCCACGCCGGCTCGCGGCGTGGGGACCTCATCGTGCCGCGCCACGGCACTGCTCCCCGCTGATCACGACTTCCCCGGCTGGCCAATCACCACCTCCATCCTCGGAAATTCGCTAACCGGCAGCGCCACCCTGACAGCGGCGCGCGAACTAACGCTCGTTCCGCGAAACACGCTCACATGACGGCGTCGTCGCGGCTTTTGCGTTCTTATAACGCCGAGAAAGCAAAATTTCACTGCGAACGAGGACCGTTTATTTTTTGGAAAATCTTGCGCCAAATCGCTGATACCTATATTGCCTATCGCGCGAGTTACGTTTTCGGAGCGAGCGACGAACGACGCGCCAGATGATAAGAGGGGCTAAGGGGAGGAGGGGGGACGGAGCGCTCAGGACTACTTCGTCGTCGCGTAGCTCTGCGCCAGTGGAATGCCGTTCCCGGCCCCGACTCGACGCGCGGGAAACATCTGCCAGCTGGTATACCAGAAGCCCCGCCCAGAGAATGCGCCAGACTTGTCTTACCCCCTCCTACCGCACTTTCCACCCCACCTTCCGCTGACTGCACGATATGCACGTGTATATATATGTACGTGTAAGTACGTACACATACGTATACGTACTTACATGTACATATATATACACCCTCTTTCGGCTGCGTCAAACGAACGAGGGAGAGAGAAATGCTCTGCATACACTATACGTGCGGCAAGACACCTACACACACCTTCCCCACCAGAGTATGCCCTTTCCCGCACAATCCCGACTTTATACTTCGGCTCTCTGTCTCTGAGCGCCGAGCGCTTCTTCAGCCTCGGAAGGTTCTGGCTCTGTGCGCGCCACTTGTTTTCCCTCCTCTCGCCAGGCCACTCTTGCAATGATGCCCGTTAGCCTATATGCACTTCGTGAAGTTAAACGCTCGATACTATCTTGGATAAATCATCGCTACTCTATTAAAGCGTCAAAAGTGCATTATTGATGGCACTGAAGCGAGCACTGAAGTGCTTATCGCTAAAAGTATACAGTTGGATGTTAAATGTTACTGCACATCTTTTATAGACAAATACCAGTTCTTTTAGTATCTTAGCTCTGATCCAGGATTTATATCGAAGTTCACCTTCCTATTTATTACGGCTCGGCTAGTCTCGTGAATAACTATGGTATTCTTCATTTAATATTTCATAAATTTTGTAGAACTTAAATTGCAAGAATGACATTAAAATTACTATAACCTTTACTGAAGTAAGAACATAATCCTGAAAAAAAAATTAGAAAAAATTAACATACAGAGACTAATAAATTTTTAAATATTTTATAATAAATTCATTATAAAGTTCTACATTCGAATTATTATTATAATATTACGACACTATTACTATTTATCATTATATTAAAATTTGTTAGTCGCTATACTTCAGTAACGACCACAGCAATTGTTAACCCAAAACGTTTTCATTTATCTTTTTTTTTTTTTGCATCGCGTAAATAAATAATGTAGTTCTAGAAGTCGAACGGAATTTAGTTAGATAAAAAAATATTCCTTTTTCAACTAAATAATTTCAAATTCAAGTAGCGATTTTCTACGCAATAAAAAAAAAGGCAATAGCTCAAATATACCAAATTTTTCTGTAGAATCAAACAAATAAAAACGCATTTACAAAAAAAAAAAAAAAAAAAAAATCCAATGTAACATCAGCTGGCCCGGACAGCGCGTTGGAAACGGCGTGCAGTCCGCCCGATCGGATGTCGCATCAAAATATTTCCTCTCCGTCATCTCTCGACCCACACACCATCGACATCGCGTCACCCGCGCGCATACACAGATCCGGACCCCCCGCGCTTGCATCCATCAGCTTTCGCGTCTCGTTGCCGACGCTGCAGACACGCGCGACCGCCACTCGCGAAAATCCGCCCGTTTTCCTATGCCTCCCTCTTTCTGTTTTTTTTATTTATTTTTATTTTTTCATTTCGTCCCTTTTTCACCGGCAGATCGCGGCGGCTTACGATGAATTACATTGCGAGTTTGCGCGCGTATGTGCACTTCGATATATACGCACACCCCCCAGCCGTACGGCTGCACTTCTCTCGGTTTCGCTTTTTTCCGCTCTCGGTTCGCGCGTATTCTCTCTTCCTCCCGTTCGCTCGCTATTTTAGGGCTTAGCCGGAGACGTGTACGAGTTTATACCGACACACAAAGGGTCCACCGGATGGCTCTTGACATACACCGAACGATAAGTTTTAAAATGAATTGGATTTATACGGTGTACCTTCTTTTTCTTACTTTTTTTTTTAGAGTTTAGTCATTATTTTGAGCATTTTCGTGAACCATAGAAATAATTTATTGACTATGTATTAAAATAAGAAAGAAAAAATGTATGCCAAGCGTGATAAATTTAATTCCGTAAATGCAATTGTGATAAATTCTTATTTATCTTTAGTGTTAATGGTCCGTTGAATGATATTAAAACGACAGTCCTTCTCTTTTAGAAATTTCGCAATTCATTATTTCCATCATTAAATTTAAAAAACAAAAAAAAAAAAAAAAAAATTAAAAGAAAAAAGAAATGAAAAGTGCATTTTACGACTAAAAAGCTTATTGTGTACTTTTGCGTATACGTAGCTTTTTGGAATACCATTTCACATTTAGAACGTGCAGAAAAACGAAAATTACGGCGCATATTTAAAATTTGATAAAAGCAGTTTAATGTTTAATAGTCGCGTAAAGCAACCACAAAACCCCCTCTGCTGTGCTGCATGTATGGTATTAAATAAGTTTTTAAGATAAATAGTGTTAAGTTATTTCCCCGCATACACTTTTCATAAATTCAGATCTGCAATTATTTTAGTATTTTTTATTATTTTAGGAAGAGGCTAAAGATGCAAAAGGAATAATAGCAACTTGCCAATTGATTATTCACTTGACAGATCGCTACTAATAATAATTAATAACTGAAAGAAAAATTAATTAATTTAAAAAATGTTATAATTAAAATATTTAAAAACCAAAATATATTGTTATATGTGAAAATATTACTCTACTCCATTAAAACTGTATTTACTGAACCAACAAAAATAACAAAAAATAGCAACCTAAACCACCAATTTTCTTGCAATATCCTCGATATCGAAATTTTCAACAAATGCCACCGCACTCAGCTTACTCGATAATAAAATTGCGTCAAAGCAAAAGTATGAATTTTTCCAATAAACTTTTTTAGTTCGCGCAATCGATTTCAATTAAGGCATTCTTCCAATCGATAATGCATTTTATATAAATAGTCTCACTTCCTCGCGTATCGTCTATTCCTTTTGCATTTTATTATCTCTTTATTTCAGATAGAATCTCTACTCTCTAATAATAAAAAAAAAAGAACTCAAATGATGCAAAAATCTGTCTTTTAAAAATTCTCCCTAATCGTAACAAATCCATTCAAGCCAAACTGCTTTTTCATCCGAGGCAATACAAAAAAAAAGCTTTCAAAAAGGCGGAATATCGCAAGTCGGTAAGTCCTTTGCCGCGACTTAATTGCTCGTCCTCTCGACAACTGCTCACGGAGTAAGAGAACTGTACCGATCATGCACTCCGGCTATTTATAAAATAGCGACCCGTCGCTTGTGTTAAGAGCACGTTATATAGTATACCAGCTTGGACCAGAGCTTCCAGGCGCAAAGCTTCGCCGATCTTTTCGAATTTTCCCGCGAAAATAGAAAATTGACGCGGAACTATGGGTGCGAGCTAAAAGTACCTTGTATACTTTGCTCCAGTGGGGGAAAACGGTACGTTTTAATAATGTTTTGTGTTTTATTCGTATGAGGGTTCATTAATTACTGACGGGTTTGATAGATTCTTCGTGTAAATTAATAATTTCTTAATTTATAGATTTTATATAAGGGAATGACTGTAGACATACAGACTTATATGACTATATACATATAAAGTTAAGGGCATCTTTTACACTCATCTACATAGTTAAGACATTCAGAAAGCTTAAAGCAGAACAGGTGTAAATACGTAGTAGATACGTAATGATATCAAAGGGTTTAGATAAAAACGGACTTCATAGTATTAAGAACTAATGGAGACCGAATTCTATATTAAAAATTATTTTAAAAATATAAATTTTGATATTGTAATTGAAAAATATTTACTCACATTTTTACTTCCTTTGTTAAATCCGTAAATTGAATACCATGGACGTTTGTTTGAACATCATCTCATTAATGCATTGATTTGATAATTTTTATATTCTCTCAATGTAATCTGTTTCAAAAATAAACATATTTAATGTATGCAATAACTTAGACTGCTTGCATGAAATCATTCATTAGTTAATAAATAAAAGAAAAGATTTAATTAAAACAATGATTGAAAATTCATGCGAACAACCCAACTGTGATTAATTATATTGCTTACCATATTTATATGACGATGATCCTCTTGTATACTGAATGTATATATTGAATATATATGAAGACATACATGTGTATATAAGATATAGTATATAGTAAGCAACTTGTTCACGTAATAGTCATTAATAATTTTGCATTATGATTTTCCTTAAACAAGGGGCTAAATTTTGTCTAACATGATTCTAGTTTTAATAAATTTAATATTACTGGGTAGTAAGGGGAGGGGGGCTACTATATACATTGCCACTGTATGACTGTCTATATGTTTACAGATTTAAGACAGTAACAATTTATTAACTGAAAAAGCTAAAGCAGTAAAGGGATATCAATTACAAATCTAATGAAAATATTTACCTTAAAAGTTTACTAAACATTTGATTAATTTTAAAGATAAAAACTAATCTAACTATTTGCAAAATCTGTTTTCTAATTATTAAGGGAGGAACAAAAGGAACAATGCAGTAAAAATAATACGTAAAAAGAGGTTGCTTACTAAAAAGAGAATAAATCACTCACAGCCGCGGATTCCCACGTTGGAGACGACGGCAGCTTGGCTTCCATCATTTTCCGCAGTACTTTAATGAATGATCCAGAAAATGCAAATATTTGTTGAAGATAATCCTTTTCTTATTCCTGCAAAAATACAGTAGTGCATTAATGAATTATATACTAATCATTAAATTTAATGTAATTAAACAAAACAATAATGATGTACAAAAAATGCAATAAAGGCAAAATGTTGATTAGTTATGTTAATACACTTAGTCACTAGTTCATTTTAATTGACCTCAGATATAGCCAAAAGATTCTGATTCTGATATGTCAGTTGTCAGTTTAAGTAACGTAAGTTTTACGATTTTTTCTTAAAGAAATAACTAATGTTAGAAGTAATTAGAAACATTGTCATACAAAATTTAATACTACAAATTTTATAATATCATATACTCCAGAGAAGCGTTCTTAGTCTTTAAAGAAAATTGATATAAATATAATTTTTTTATGGATTTGAAACTTACAAATCTTGCCAAGTAGTTTGAAATACCAGTACACAAATCAATCTTAGGACTGTGCTCAAACACGTTTCATGATATCAACATGAAGCAAGCAGAGCCGTGTGGTCTTCACCATCAGTTGGATATTCCTTATGGATACATCCATGCTTCACAATCTGAATAAATTTTAAACATTTAGAAAAATAATCATCCATTTAGAATAGCATTCATTTCACAAAACACTTGATTAATCTGTTGAGTGCTTGTTATTCAAATATTAGTCAGATTTTCAAATTTTTAGACCATTAACATTTAACAAATTAATATTAATTATGATCACATTTTTACAAAGCAGCTTATTCAAAAATTAATTAGAAATGACTTTATATATTACCTTCTATTCTATAAAGATATTAAAAAATTTACAGAAATAAACATGATACAAAAAATTTTGTGAATTTTAGGTACTTACATGTTTTATAATAACAGATAGTTATGCAGTCTTCTTTACTAGCAGTTTGACGGTCTCTTTTGTAGAACACCATGTAGTTGACTGCATTCAAGAAAGCGGAATATTTTGATATGCCTGTGCTTCATTCTCTAAAGAAATTTTAAACAGTTAGAAAAAACAATTGTCAATTTTACTAGAATATATACCGTGCATTCACAGTGATGTAAATATTAACCATGGTATCTAACGTCACTATGAACACACAGATAGTCTACTAAACACTTTTTTTTATTTATTAAATACTTGTTACTTAATTGTCAGTTAAATAAATACATTTTTAGGTTGTCTTCCATGTTAAGTTAAGAAATTAGTAATAACAAGTAATCATAAATAAATACACTCGCCTCGAATTGAAACTCGGAGAACAATTCAAATTTTTGCAACGTCGCATGAAATTTTTTTAATTGTTCTCCGAGTTTCAATTCGAGGCGAGTGTATGTACATTACATTCTATTGCATTATAACATTATAAAATTTATAGAAATAAATATAAAGTAAAGAAGCTAATTCATTCTATAGATACTTACGTATTATAAACAACCAATGTTCTGCAGCTAATAGACGCAATTCAAAACAGTACAGTCATCAGATAGTACCATTTATCCGTTTCATTGTAGTACGCAATTAGTGGTTTTCTTCACCATTATTACTGTTACACCCGCGCTTCACAATCTGAAAAAATTTTAAACAGTTAGAACACCATAGATAATTTATCGGGCAGACGACACTATGTAACAACATTTATTTTATTTTTTGTTTGCATTTCAAAAAATTTTCGTCAACATGTTGCAGTCTTCCCACCTGTATTAATGGTCAACGAATTGAATGCAATTATTTTTACGGAGATTCGTTAAAAACTGAAGTCATAATCTCGGCACAAAAATTCTCGAGCTCCAATTGGCTGATAGCCATTTCCGCCTCAGAGGTGGAGCACTCTTAACTGCAATCGAAAAAGCAGAGTATTCCATTATGTTTACACTTCACAGTATGAAAAAACTTTTAAGAAATTTAAACAACTAGAAAACCACTGTCAAATTTAATTAATATAATATACACTTCACAAAAAAGATTTTTATATTTAAAAAAAGAATTTTATTAAAAAAAATTTTTTTTTATCTTTATTTAAAAAAAAAAAAAATTTATTTAAAACGAAATTTTTTAAAATTTTATTTAAAAAGAACGTTTTTTAAAATTTTATTTAAAAAGAACGTTTTTTAAAATTTTATTTAAAAAGAAATTTTATTATTTTTTATTTAAAAAAATATTTAAGTGTCCAAAAAGTAAAAAGAAAACCTTAAAAACGCCAGGTCGAGCCGGCAGAATCATTCGGCGTATACTGCATGCGCGCGCATCCTGCCGTATGTGCGCGCGCGCCCGACCGTTAGAGCTCCAAGCCCCCCTCCCCTTCTTCCCGCTCGAGCTCTTCGCCGATTCCGAGAACCACAGGTATATAGGTATACAGACCATAAATTCCTGTATACCTTTTATGTATACCTATATCTATGCAATTGCGGATTTCTTGAGTTTTCTGCCCTTTATGCCCGCTCCCCTCCACTACCGCGACATTCCACACGATTCAATTGTTTAATTATTCACTTTAAACATTGATAATTCACTTAAATCTATTAGCTAGTACCGCAAAAACTTAAAAATTGAGACAAAGAACTCGCCGGCCTTCCGGCCTACCGGCATCTACAGCGCGGATTTCGACGGTTCTGACGCAAATATACGGCACTTCCCGAGAGAAATTTATATCACAATCTTTCCCTTGACTCTTAATTAATCGAATAATAACAATTTCGGGTGATATTTACCTTAAAAAAGTCGACTTTGAAGCGTTCGAAGACTCCCGGCTTTCGCTGCGTTGTTCCTTCTCCAACCGTCGAAATGCAAATGGCCGCCGGCGGCGCGGCCTCTCACACGGTCGAAATGCAAATGGCCGCCGGCGGCGCCACCTCTCCCGGCGAAATCCGCCGCGAGTTAATTTTCCGGCACTCGACGTTTTTTCGCGATTAACGCGTCATTATTATACAACATTTTACTCTCATTAGTTAATGTTTATTGAAATTACTTGCTCTAACTTAAAAAATTGCGACAAAAGAGTCGCCGGCGTCACGTATACATTCGGTTACAGGGCGAATTTTCGAGAATGTTCTAAAGTGAATAAAGTCAATTTTGCCTAATAAATTTACGACAAAATCGTCGCCTTATCTCTTAATTACATGTATATTAACATTTTTGGACGAAATTTACCTAATAAGGCTCGATTTTGAAGGTCTAAAGAGCACCGGTTTCCGCAGCGATGTTACTCCTCCAACCGGCGGAATTCGAGTGGCGGCTACCTTCACGGGCCCGCCCGGTGATATATCCGCCGCGAGTTAATTTTTAGGCGATTAACGTTTTTTTGCATCTCGTACGTCATTGTTATCTATTATTTTACTTGTATTAACTAATTTCTATTAAAATTACTTTAACTGTTATTAAAAAATGTGTTAATATAATTGAATAAATTTCCGTATTGACGTATCCGCCTGTGATGTATAATAATACTGCCTAGTGCCTATACTGGACGATAACTGCATTTTAGAAAAAATTATTGAATTATTATTAATGATTATTGAATTACATAATATTTAAATAATTGTTAATAATAATTACATAATAATTAAATAATAATTAAATGATAATTAAATAATTGTTAATAATAATTAAATAATGATTAAATAATTGTTAATAATAATTAAATAATTATTAATAGTTAAATAATGATTGAATAATTATTAATAATTAAATAATAATTAAATAATTGTTAATGATAATTAAATAATAATTAAATGATTATTAAAATGATGTCATTTTTCTCCCAGTCTTACCAGCTCCTTTATTGACAATTCGGGCGTTATTTATTTAACTGCAAAAAAAATCCTCTTGTTTGTTTCCTTCACCTTTTATAAATTTATTTAAATAGCAAATAGTAAAGATGAATTTCCATAACTGGATGCAGGATGTGCTACATTTGTCATTGATTTAATTGTTTGCTAATTAATCACCTTTGATCAATTAAAATAGAATTTACCAAGCAATTAAAATTCAATTGATGTTCATTTTAAATTAAAGGGATTTAAAAAGGCATGAACTCATTGAGAGCAAATGCTGTATACAGTCAAAGGGTACTTCACTTCGCGAAAAGTTGAGTACACAAAATGAAGAATTGAGCGAGGCGCGTTGTGGCCACCTGTTTGCCTCGACGAATTTTTCGAGGGCAAAGAAGTTAATGAGTGAGCAAACTCCGTACTTCACTGTATAGCTGCAGTTGACTGTGTAAACTCTTTCTTTTTTTATTTAAAAATGTTCTTTCAATAAATCTTTAAGAGAAAATAAATAAAATTCTAAATTTAAAACTTATTGGCGACTCTTTTGTGTCCGGCTTATTAATTTAACAATTTTAATTATTTTGAAAATATACAGAAATTAGAAACATATGAATTTATTAAGGAGATGAATCTTAAATTAACATATAGTGTAACAAGAAACTGATTGCTACTATAAGATACTTACATGCAACCAATAGTTCATTAAAAAAATATAAGAATGAAGGGTTATAATGGCAATATCAAACTCAAACCGCAGTTCATAAAAAATTTGTATAAGTGGTATAAGCGGCACTTAACTGATTTATCAATATGAAACGCAACGAATGAGAATCTGGTGTGTAGAAAGTTGCTATACCTTTCACTGGTAAGCTCAGCTGAATTAGTATTTTTGATCTGACGGAATTTTTCGGGATTAAGACGTGATGGATTGTTAACAATAAAGTATAGAAAAACGTTTTATAGTTGCTATAATAAGACGTCTTATTATTTGCAAACTTCTTTACATTATGCGTATAAAACATTTATTTTCAAACAATCGATCTATTCGCCTTTCGCTCGCTTTATCGTTCGCACTCTTTGCTCGCCTCTCCTTTGCACATGAAAACAATTGTTTAAAATCAATGATCGCAGTAGTGATGATACTCCCATCGCTCAAATCCATCGAGGAAAAAGAAGGGCTAATACAGAAATGGAAAAAGACATCGCACAGACCATTGTTTGTCACTTCGGTTTTTTCTCTGAGAAAATATTTATTTCTATGTCAAAGTGGCGAAACATCGAAGTCGCGTTTCGCTTTGAAAAATAAACATCGTGTGAAGACTACTTTTGGATTAACATATTCTTTATATTAAATTCGTACTGGAGCACGAGTCGATTTTTTTTACACTTATCGGATGTACTCTTTTCTTTTTTTTCCTTTTTTTTCGTAAAGTAAAGTGAAGGACTTTCCTTTAAAGATTTTTACAAAAAAAGTATGACTTCCGCGCTCAGTACACTAGAGGATTAACTTAGTAACTATATGTAGAGTGACTTACGTCGAGGTTCGCTGCTGCTCTGAAATTCAAAGTGTCAGACTGTTAGGAAGCGATCTGATAAAGAGGCTTTTCTTTCTGGGTTCTTTGGTGAATTTCACAGCAAAGCTCTTTGTTCGCTTTGGAAACCAACTGAGCTAGAAATGTACTTTTTCTAAGGGTAAAAACTGCACAGATTATTTTTGGTTGATACAAAGCGATCACATGAGATCAATTTTTTCATCAGTTCTTCTACATGAATGAAGTAAAAAGATTAAGTATACTTAATGCATAAGTTTGTTCGTTAAAAGTAATATAAACATGATAAAAGTACAATTTTAAGTAATTTAAAAAAAAAATTTAAAGTGATGTTTCTCCCTTAATGATTCTCTCCATGTGTAATGCAATAATAAGCGTGGATGTATTGTACAAGGCAGTCATTTGAGTTTCAGAGCATAGTTTATATATGTACAAAAAAGAGCAGAGTCTTTAAACTTATATAGATACTATATAAACTTATACGTGTTGTTCCTTAGAATAATAAAAATAAAACTGTAAAGGAGCTTCTAAATGAAAGGTATGAGTTTCGTGAATTAACATTATCTCTTGAAAATTGTGATAATTGTGATAATTTTAAATATTGATATCACTGGATCTTAAAGATTTGAGTAAAACATAAAAATCAGACATTCACGAGCCAGGGCTCATCGGTGAATCATTCAGTTAATATAATTTGTTTAATTTTTTTAAATAGAAATAGATAAAGAAGGGGCCGCAAGTCAACATATCAAATGTAACATGAAGTTCCCTCTTTTACTTATAATCTATTAATGTATATTTTCTACTAAATCCCGATAAGTGACCGCACAAAGTCCTATTAATAATGATATTTACAGTATTAGAGGACCATCACTGTTTTGAAATCAAATATTTACAGATGTACTATAGCTAGATGTACATAACATTTTTCTTTTACGCTTCTGAATAAAGCGCGTTAATTAAATATTTATATTTGTTTAGCTATTCATACAATTCTCGCAAATCTCCCTAATTATTTTCATACTTTTATACGCAATTTAATTTCTTAGAATTCAATGCCTGATGGAATAAAATGATTTAATGTATACACAACTGGTTCATGTACATATGCTATTTGATTGAACTTTATCGATATGGATTTACATATAATGGCCACACTGAAGAACTGTAATAATTAATGATAATTAAAGATGTGGGAAGAGTTTCAATCCTTTTCCTTTTCATTTACACATAAACTACTTTTACACAGTCATTATCTGCTTAGAAAAGAATACTATTCTTATTTTAATATCTACATATGACATTTGTAGATTGTCAAATAATTGCTTGTGGATGGTCATACATAGATCACCTGAGTATTGCACCTTGAATGTATATAAAGAAAATTTTTTATTGAGCTTTTATATCTAAATATATTGCATTTTTGTTTTTAATAATTTCTTTCTTCTCCAAAAATCCAATTCAAAGCAATCAGTTGACAATGCAACAGCAAAAGTTAGCTGCCAAAATGATTACCCTTTCTTAGGTAATACTGCATTGTACCGCATGCACGATTATATAAAGTATAATAAAAAATAAAATAAGCCTTAATTGTAAATCCATATTGTATCTACGAATCGTTGGAACTTGTGTAAAAGATAAGTAGGGCTGCATTTCAATAACAAATTAAATTTCTTTTCACTTCGAGAAATACTGAAAACGGGAATACCTCTTCAAATCACAAAGTACTAAAATAATCTTGATCTTGCATAATTTAATAAAATGCAAATAACATTTTAAAACTAAAAATACAATAAAATAAATTCATTGTATTAACAATAGCTCAGGCTTTTTAATTTGAATTGAATAATAAAATTACAAATTGATCATTAAAAAACCTTAATAATTGTAAGCAAAACTTTATTCTTTAAAATTAAGTCTAAAGAATAATTAATATCCTCGAAATAGAGAAGGTAATAAATAAGTAATTTATTATTGACTGCAGCACCGACCAAGTCTTTAAGCGTTACTAGCTTTGTTATAATATCTTTTTCAGACCAAGTTTTGACCTTTCCTGGGCGGGATTTACTTTGATTTTCAATTGTTGTATAAGATCGAAGATCTTTAGGGAAGGACCGACCTTAAATCCGGTTAGATCAATGATCTGGTCTTTAGTGAGATTCAGCAACGCTTTTCCGTCGATTTTTCGCTTGCTGAAATTGTCGCAATATGTTGTGCAATCGTTGACTCGTAGAAATTGCGCCACATCGAAGACGTTCCACTCGGCCGGTGCTAATTCACCTAGCTCAGAGTTTTTCTGTAAGCCGTCTGCCACCCTTGGGATGTACTTACTACTCGTTGCGGTCACCTATTTCAAATTACACATATTAATTTTTACAAATACGTAAACTACATTTAAAAATTCTAATACTTAAAAAAAAATCTTACTGACAGACATTTACAGCTTAAATAAAATAAAATAAATTTTCACATTAATGTACATATGATTAATAATTTTCAGTAGAATTTTAAAAACATACATTTATGTATGAAGTTGCTGTCCTTTCTTTTGGCGGTGGCGGACTTTGCAGATCATTTTGCGACTCAACCGTCGTTGACTGGCCTTGACCGCTAGTAGGACTCGGCAGCGTCTGATCGGGACCCGCAGGTTCCTGAGCCGGCTCTGGTTCTCTTGCCGTTGCTTGTTCAGGTATACTGCTTTCAAGGTCACCGCGTTCGCGTTCAATTTTTGTGCCTTGAGCCGGTCCCAACTGCCTCTCGTACCGCTCGCGTTCTTCTTTTTCACGCGTGAGTCTCTGTTGTTGCTGCTGCAGCTGCCGATACTGAATTTGCTGCTGCTCGGCGTGGCGGGTTTGAATGTTCCTAGAGTAACCGAACTTGTTAGCTCCGGTCTTCTTTGCTTTCCGTTTTCCTTTCCGTTTAAGGCCTCTCGGTGATTTCGCTATAAGAATTTCAAGGTTTTGGTCATTTTCTTCAGAAACTTAATCACTACGTTTTTTCAAATATATTTTAGTTGTTTACTTACTTGAAGGACTAGTATTTTTTGTTACGGTTCGTGGTCCTTCAAGTTTATGGTCGACTAAATCGCACCAACCGACGGGATAAATATCAGGACTTTGACAATCAAGCCACTGGTCATATTCATCCTCCCATCCGTCGAAATGTACCCTTAATAATCTACCAATCACCCTAGTGATTGTCGCCACACAAACTAATCTAGGATCCATTAGATCGGCAGCCTCTAATCTCATACCTTCAATAAATCCATGCTGAGGTATTTCCTGAAAATTCATTAAAGTTGATGATACTATTAAATTTCTTTTTATCAAAATAATTAATTTGTCAAAATGCTTACTCGATTGAAAAGGTCTGTAGGAGCTGGAATCGTGTTAGTCTCATCAAGGTAAGAGTCCCATGTGAACGTTGTCGGGTCGTAACCCTTGGGTGGCGTCAGCGGTAGACCATGTTGTGCGCAAAATCCCACTGGGAAAATACACGGAGAACACGAATGATAACAGAACCAATCGGAACCACTAGCGTCCTCATCGTAGCTATCGATCCTTATCATAATGTATCCGTCTTTCAGAACTTGCATGACTGTCGCTGCGCAGATAGCCGACAAATTGAGTGGATCTATTGCTTCGATCTTCATACCCTCCCGGAAAGAGTACCCATAATGGGCAAGATGATTTTTCGGCGTGTGGAAAAGATCACTCGTCGCATCGTCCTCGCTGAATTAGAAATGTTTATTTTCAAATAATTATATTTATATAAAATTAATTTATAAAATTAATTAATAAATTAATGATTAAAGGCATGTTATTAAAATACCTCAATTTTCCCGATTCGATTCGTTGAAAATATTCTGGATAAGCATCCAAAGTTTGACCCACTCGCAACGCCCAGCCAACGGGATGGATAAGAGGAGAATCTTCGTGACACCAAAAGCCATTGTCTTCCGGAGGTGAGTCATAATAGCGCACGTGAAGACGTTTTCCAACAATTTTTTGGACAGTAGCGACTTTTACCTGAGAGATGCGATTTTTGTCGACTACTTCGAGATGTACTCCGACCCGAAACCGAGATTTCATACTATCATTTACTTTACTGTAGAAGTTTGTTGGGAGTGTTCGAGCTCCAGTTAATCGTCGCTTTAAGAAATCCTTCCAGTCATTGTATTTATTAGCAATTGCTGTAATAATAAAGTAAACATTGCAGATTTAATATTTTACATAACTATAAAATTGCATTTAATTTAAGAAGTAAGGGTAACTCACTGTTAGGTTGTATCAGAGGTTTTCCAATGGTTGCACACCAACCAACTGGATGTATATCAGTGGAACATAAAGAAACCCAGAAATCTTTCTCAACACTCTGACCAAAACCTTCATATCTCAGAAGTGCTTTGTATCCTGAAATGCGAAGAACAGTTGCCACCCAAAAGACATCAGGAAAGTCTACACAAACTTCATCACAGT
This sequence comes from Sycophila texana, assembly GCA_035582955.1. Taxonomy (NCBI): domain Eukaryota; kingdom Metazoa; phylum Arthropoda; class Insecta; order Hymenoptera; family Eurytomidae; genus Sycophila; species Sycophila texana. Next base: position 19,481,254 of record JAWWEN010000009.1, on the reverse strand, counting down.
CTGTATTTTCTACTTCGACCTTCATGCCTACTGATATATTATCCCAAATTTCTGAAATTGGTGCCTGCAAAATGTAGAAATGGTAATATTAAATTAACTGATTTTGTTTTTAAAATAAGTTAAATTAAAATTATGTAAAACTAACGTGTTTAAAACAGGAAACAGGAGCAGCGCAAAATCCAGACGTCTTCAGCTGAGACGTCCAATCATATGAACCTGCCATTTCAGCAGTTCTCTTTCTTCTTACAGGTAACTCTTCTGGCATCACAGGCTCAGCAGGTAATGCTGGTTTTATTTTTTCTTTTACTACCTGTTCCTTAGGTTGGACGATTTCTTCTTTTATTGGTACCTATACACAAACATATATATACATAAATTTTGAAACATAAAAAAGTAATCATAAATTCACGGTTTTTACCTTGGGTATAGGTTTTATGTCTGTTGAAGTGTTAATGTCTGCTGTGCTTTGCTCTGCACTGTGCGTAGGACTGTAAGTCGAATCTGCATGAAGAGCAGTGTGTTCTGAAGAACGAGCACACGCACGACTACAAAATCGGCGTTCTTTCGTATAAAATGCGTGTTTTACTCCAATAGCACCACATTTTTCACACACAGCTGAAAATTTTTAAATGTCAGAAAATACTTAATGACAAACAAATACATATTTAAATCTTTTGCTAGATTAAAATTGAATTTTATAGTCTTACCTATACCATCTTTTCGAATTGGTATAAAATTTAAGTCTGTGTGAGGTTGATAAGCTATTGGTGTTTTTAAAACTAGGCCTGGATGTTTTATAGGTTTAATTTTACGATTACGGACATCCTGAGTTGTTTGAGTAGCTGCATTACTCACTACTTGCTCTCTATCTTCATCTACCATATAATCATCAAGTCCAAGATATTCATTGATTTCTTGGCTGTCTGACTGATCATATTCCTATAAATAAAAAAAAATAAAAATTAATATCAATTTATTGTAATTCAAACATAAAAATCTATTTAAAATACTAACTTGTTGAATGTCTTGAACATCCACTCCTTCCATTGGTTCTTCAGGTTCTGAACATTCATTATGGAATTGTGGAGCCAAGTATCTCACCATAGCAGTTGGTGGAATTTGATGATTTCTTATATCATCAAAGGAATGATGGCCATGTGAATAAAATGGACTTTCTGCTTGCCTTGGATCGATCATGAGCTCTTGGGAAGGATCATTGTGAACCATCATGTCACCCATCCAGACCATGCCAAGTTCAGGCATGCCTGAAATAGTCGCGTAAACTGAAACATGATAAAAATTTTGTTTAATATTTATTTTAAACGATCACAGCTAAGACTGAATAGGGTCCAGATATCGTGTGGATAGAGAAACTATACTTCTTGCAACTTATTAAAATTGTTTATAATTTAAAATTTTACGATGTTTACTAAAAAATATAATTAAATTCTATTAATAGTCAATAAACATTCTTTTGGCATGTATGCAATAACAGATTTAAAATTAACCCTTGAAACTTCTCTCTGATTATTTAAAAACTATTACATCCATACACCTACAGTTCTCTAACATAATCTTACAAAAAAGAAAAAAAAAAGAAAAAAAGAAAATCGAAAAAAAAAAACAAGCAACAATGAGCAAAGGGGCGCGTTGGGACTGTTTATTGCGTTCGAGAAAGCGCCAGGCGTCCGAGCAGTGACCAGCGATCTTACCTCCAGCACCTCTAACCTTTAATTACAGCGACGCACACGGCACACCTTCCCTTCCAAAGTCCCAACTCAAAGGTACGTCGGTAATAAATACATCCACCCACCCCCGCACCGAAATAAAATAAGCACCTCCCGCCACTCCAGAGAGGCTCGTATATATACTCACACATGATTCCGGTAAAATTTACGCCGACGAGGGGAAAGCAGCGGTCGAGCTCCGATCGCGCGAGAAAAATTTAAAAATCCATCGGGGCATACACGGAAATTTCTCGGCGGCTCCGGCAAAGCGTCCGATTTTACGCGCCCGCGCCGAGGAAGCCGTGCATGCACACACACCCCGTCGAACCGAAGGCGCTAGAAATCGTGTGGATACGAACCATTAGGGGCCTGCATGTCCATGACACAAAGGGGTTAATCAGCGCTCTCCGTCGAGCCTCCGTCGCTCCCCCTCTGCCCCTCGCTCCTTCTCTCTCGATCCGACGCGGCTGGCCTGTATATACCGCCTCCCTCGTAGTGCAGGCTCCTCCTCGGGAGACTCTCCTCTCTCACGGCCGGGGCTCCGGGTATTACCGGGGCGCCTTCCGTGGCTGCTGCTCCTGGCGACGCGGCTGCTGCTGCCTCCGCGCGCCGAGCCTCGGCATAGTCGACGCGCTGCGCGGCGGCCCGCGGTCAGGTGCGCGCGCGCTCCACGCGGCGGCCTTCACCTAGCGCCGCACGGCCAGCGTCCAGCTCTCCCCGTTGGCGGCACGCCGGCGCCGAGCGCGGGCATACCATCGGCACTCGGGCCCTGCGCACGCCTCCTCTCGCCGCCGCTCGCCCGCCGATGCAGCCCCAGCTTATTATTCCGCGTCCGCGACTCGCCAGGCGACTTCTTCACGGCCCCGCGGTGTCTACACCTATATACTGTGCGCCCGTCAGCGCCTCGGCCGCTCGACAACGCGATATACACACACGAGCGCGTACAGACACTGCACAATATGTAACGACGTCGAGTTTTCAGCGTGTATTGGGACGAGGGGGCCCAAAACAACGGCGACGGCCAGTCGACGCTGTCTCGCTCGCGCCGACGGTCTGACGCTTTCACTCACTCTGTCTCTGTCTTTCTTGACTGCCTGCGGGCTGCGGCGCGGAGCATTTTTCTCTATCGCGATCGTCGAGGGTCTAGCGCGGCAAGCCGAGGTCTACGACGCGACGCGCGCAGTGCTGCCGCGGCCCGCGCTGCGGTGATGAGTTTTGTAACGTATACCTATGTAATATTCTTACATCGATCTCTGAATCTGATGGTACTATGGTAGTATGCGGCGCTGGATTTTAAATTCGCTTTCTTATTGACACGACGGAGATATTCGCTGATTGACGGGCACTGGAGAAGAGAAGAGCAATTTCTGTTTCCAAATCTCGGAGATATTTTTTTAAGGTGAGTGCATCGGCCTATAATCTAAGTATGCATGTGACAATTGATATTTGGATTTTATCGAATGTGGCTTTGAATTATAATGAGAGACTACGATACTAAGTATAATATAATTAGAGTACATGCGATAATTAATCTAATTTATAAATAATGCTTATCGCGATTATAGCGATTACTGTGCGTGTAACCTTAAGAATCTCGAACTTTTTACGTTCTCGAATTGCAAATTATTGAAAATCAATAAAAGTCATTTTTTTTCTTATGTAATGACAGAAAGAATCGCAATAAAAAGCATAAAAGTCATGAAAGTAAAATCGTGATGATTCTTGATAAAGTTACTCATCGATATATGGAAGGAGAAAAAACACGAATGAAAAGTTCTGGATTAAAAATTACTGCAGTAAAGAAATTTCATAGCTTGAGTGAGTGTATACATATTAAATTTATATTAGTTATATTAAATTTATATAAATAAATATAATTTTTATTTTCAGATACTGTTTTGCTTAAAAAACAATGAAGAAGATAACAGAACTAAATATTAGTGTTCCGTGGGGACATATTGCTGTGAAAGCATGGGGTTCACCAACAGATTTTCCAGTATTGTTAGTGCATGGTTTATTAGATAATGCTGGAGCTTTTAACAGATTGATATCTAGACTTCCAAAAGAATTTTTTTATATTGCAATTGACCTTCCAGGGCATGGTCTTTCATCTCACTTTGCACATGGTTTACCAATTAATTATTATGATTATATTTTATCATTAAGACTTGTTGTGGAAGAATTCAAGTGGAAACATTTTCATTACATAGGACATAGTTTGGGTGCTCAATTAGGTGTATTTTATTGTACACTCTATCCTAATCAAATTCAAAAATTAGTTTTAATTGAAGGATTTATACTAATGGTGTTTAATGAAGAAATAATTCCTTCAATAAGACGTGTTCATGATTTAACTGTTAAATTTGAGAATGAAAAAGATAAATTACATACTAAAGATGAAGTTATGCACACTCTTAGGTGTAAAAGATTTGTGTGTTTAAATACTGATGCAGCTGAAGCTATTCTTGAAAGATCAGTTACTGAAATTGATGGACTATTAAAGTATAATCGAGATGTTCGTTTAAAAGCACATTTGGGATCAATATTAAGTTTGGAACAGATAGTTGATATTTTTAATGCAATGAGTGTAGAAAAACTTTTACTCTTCGTAACTACTGGTACAATAGACTCTTCAGTTGGGAAGGGTGCGTCACTATTAAAAGAAAATTTAGAAAATATTGATAATGCTGAAGTAAAGGTTGTAGTTGGAAATCATGATGTTCACAATAATTATCCAGATAGATTAGTAAATCATATATCAAAATTATTTAATGAAACTAAAATTTCTAGTAAATTATAAAAACTTTTTTGAAATTTAAAATTAATGCAATAATAGACATTGAAAATTAATATTAAAATTAATATATATTTTTTTAAATTTCTTTTTTCAATAATACTGGTAAATATTTTTTATGCAAGAAATAATATTGGTAAATATTTTTTATGTAAGAAATAATATTGGTAAATATTTTTTCTTGCTATCATTAGTATTTAATTTTTTTAAACAGTTTTTCAACTGAATATGAAACTTGGGTCAAGCTTAGAATATAAAGCAGTACTACGTAGATATTCAGTCATGATTATTTCAGTTCAGGTTAGGTGTCACAGTGATAGTAGGGATGACATGCATAATTTTTTAAATGGTTTCAATCATATAATTAAATGTCATTAGCAGTACAACTGCTCCAACAAGCATTATCTGACAAAAAGATTAAAAAAAAAGACATGATTTTCTTAAATTATTAAAAATAAGTTGATATTCTTTAGGACAAATAGTAGTCAATTAAAATCTTACTTCAGTACATTTTAAACCTCGACAGGTATGTAAAATTAAAATTTTTTCAAATTAGATTTATGTAATATATATTACACATCAATAATTTCTTTTAATAGAAATGGAGACAAGGAAATCTGCTTCTTTAAATATAAAAGTTCCTTGGGGCAACATTGCTGCAAAAGCCTGGGGAAATGAACAAAACTCTAAGGTGTTAGTGGTCCATGGAGTTTTAGACAATGCTGGATCATTTGACAGATTAATAGTTCAATTGCCACAAAATTTTTATTACGTTTGCATCGACTTACCTGGTCATGGATTATCTTCGCATTTTCCACCAGGGATAATGCTTGATTATTTTTCTTACACATTTTCAATAAGGTGTGTACTAGATAGTTTGCAATGGAACCAAGCATATATAATTGGTCACAGTTTGGGTGCTCATTTATCATTGTTGTTTTCATTATTTTATCCTGGAAGAATACAAAAACTAATTCTTATTGAAGGAGTTGTTCCAAGATATTTACCGCACAATGAAATAATTCCTAGAATTCGCTCACAACAAGATCTTGTTATTAAAGCAAATAACTTAAAAGGTCACAAGTTTTACACGAAAGAAGAAGTGTTGTATGCTCTTACTAAAACAAGAAAGTGTTGTTTATCTTCAGAAGCTGCTAATGCTATATTTAGCAGATCAGTTACAAAAGTTGGTGATGATTCCTATTATTATAATCGAGACTTTAGAGCAAGAGATTCAATTCTGCCAATTTTTAGTAAGGAACAATCCTATTATTTACTTAGACAGATTAAAGTTGAAACTTTAATAATATTAGCAACAGATGGTTTACTCTCTGTTAGAGAATGTAAATCAGAGTGGTTGGATTTATTAAAAGATTATAATTATGTAAATATTGTTGAAGTTAAAGGTAATCATGATGTGCATAATAATAATCCTGAAAGAGTATCAGGACATATATCAACATTTTTAAACAGCATTTCTAGTAAATTGTAATTTAGTAAATGGTATGGAGAAGGATTGTATATAATAGGGTATTTAAAGGGGGTGGGCGAAGTATTGTATATAATAGGGTATTTAAAGAGGGGGGTGGGGTGAAGTATTATATATAAGCGGGTGGGAGTGTAGAGAACCAAATATGTTAAGTATTTTATAATCATAAAAGTAAAAATGATTATAATTTTATTAAAATTTTTTATTATTAAAATAAATATTTTTTCATAAAAATGTATTTAATTATTTACACAATACTAATTCTCACTAAATCACGCATCTGTTGAATTTTAATATTTATTTGAGTACCTTCTTTCATTTTGTCATAAAATTCATTTTCAAATACTATTGCTGTATGATTCATAAATGAATTATTCCTCTTCGTTTCACATTTTACATCATCAGTCACATAAATGCTGTACCAGCATAATAAGGCATTTGGTACAATTTTACCTTTTTTAAGATGAATTTCTCCGAAATGCACTATTTCTTCTTTCATTTCTGATTCATCCATTTCAATCAGAATTTTTACATCTGATACAGTTTCATAGTTATATAAACTTGAGTTCAAGTCAAAAACTTGGTTCATCTAAAATTGCATGTGAATAAAGTATTCTAAAATATTATTTTAAAAGCATAAAAGTAATCTTTTACCTTATATTGATTTATAAAATCTGCTATTACATATTTACAATTCTGTGGCTCTGAATTGTCTTTCGAAATTTTTATTTCTTCATCAGAATCACACTCATCATAAACATTGGAAACATTTGAACATTCCTGCAATAAAATAGTTAATAAAAATATCGGAATAATTTTTTTTTTTAAATTATAAAACAAAATCTAAATCACCCTATTTCCGGATGATTCAGAACACCATTGAAGATTTTTATCTTTTACTGAAACCATTTTCGATAATTCATCAGAGTAAATAAGTTGACCCATAAGAAAAATTCTTTCTGGGAGCAGGCTACCAGCTGGACTCAACAAACAGCTGTAAATTTATAGTTATGATTATATCTATAATTAATTAAGTAAATTTCATATGAATATTTTTCACTTTTAGACAAACCTGTACATTTCATGATAGCTTTGTTGACCCCAGTCCATTAACTCTCCTTTCGTATCAAAATTATGAACAAATATATTATCTATCATACAGAATATTTCACTGACATCCGATACAAAGTAAACTTTTCCTGCAATATTATTCTTTTCTACTATGTGCTCAATAAAATGTTTTAATGCTGCATTATCTGTCTGACAATATAAATTTTCACAATTTTTATTTTCTTTCAATATTGTAAGTCCATATATAGGAAAAGGACATGTATCCAATACTGTTTTAATACTTTCATTTTTCTTAGATCTTGCCACTTCTATTAAACATTGTATATAATCATTGTCATTTAAAAAAGTTATAATATCTCTTGGCAGGCGATACAAAAGAGTATTACTTAAGTCAATGTCTTCAAAGTCTATTCTGTATGTACATTTCAGTCTTCTGTTATGAATAGCAGCAGTTAAAGATAATGAATCATTTGAATTCACATTTTTCGGAAAAGCTGGAAAAACTGCAAGTTGCCAGCATGATTCGCCTTGAGAGGAATCCAATTCTATTTCTTCATCAAGATTTAGTTTAAACCATGCCACTAATCCATCAACAATACCACTGTAACGACATTTACTTGTAATTACTTCTTTAATTCCATCTGTACTAAAATTCTCCAATTCTTGCAGATCATTAAAATTAATTTTTAGGATTGCTTTAGGTTCAGTAATGTAATTTATACTGACATTTTGTAAATTTTCAGTGTCATAATAGTCTTCATCAGGAAGTACATATACATTTTCAAAAGACAATGATCCAAAATTTCTGAATTTTTCAAACAAAACAGACGATCTAAATCGTATATATTCAGATTCTACTGCTGCTATGTACAGTGTCGCAGACATTGGAATAACGATTCCTGAACCATCAGTAGCTAAAAGATTTTTATGAGCTTCAATTAATGTAGGTATTACCAATTCTCCAAATAAAGCTGCATCAAAAATCTCTGTAACTATGAGTTTTACCCTAAAATTATTCGGTTTACAAAATTAGTCGGTGACAAAACATTAGTTGTATTCATAGTTAAAAATAAAAAAAAAGCTTCAAACCTTTCTGGTATATCTTCAGGAATTTCAAGGTCAGTTGATGCTTTACAAATGAGTTTAATATCCTTTGTATCATTTTTATGAAATACCTTCTTGGCAATACTGCACATTATTGGTGAATATTCACATGCATAAACCTTTTTAGCACCTGCTTCACGTGCATATAAACTCAATAATCCTGTTCCTGTTCCAATGTCTAGCACAGTATCATATCCTAAGTTAACTCTTTTTCTGATTGCCATATCAAATGCATGATTTCTATTTTTATCATTTAACATAGAAAAATGCCACCTGTCCACAGCCATACTATAAGCATTTTGTAAATTTCTTTCTGCAGGTAAAAAGTTATTATCAGCTTCCAATGCTTGATGTAAGTATTTTATAGCCCTTAGTAAATTGTCATTTCTGAAATTAAAATTATTTCAATTTTAAACTCCTAAAATAAAAAATAAATAAAATATATTTATAACTATACTTTACTTCAACAGATGAGCTGCAAAATTGTTAAGCATCGCTGCATTCTTAGGAAATATTTCAAGTGAGTTTTTGTAGCATTTAATAACATCTTCCAAGCGATTACTTTTTTCTAATTGAATTCCCCATTCACCTAAAAATTAAAATAATTATGTTCATTAATTGTAAAGAATTTACAAACATTAAATTAATTGCAAAACTATTATAACATACACAAAGTTGTTGTGAATCTTTTTTCAAGCTCTGCCCTTTTTGATGGACAAAATTCCAAAACTGCTGTATAAAAAGCATACGCCTGTCCAATATTTCCTTTGGCATCGTGTTCTAAAGCTTTCTTCAAAGAAATATTTACTATTCTTTCAACTTCTGCCTGCATTGTAACTTTAAAAAAAATTAAATTTTTTTTAGTTACTTTTTTACAATTACAATCATTATGTTTGTCGTGTTAAACTTAATCTTTACAAAATAAGTTAATAACTGTATAATAATAATAAATAATAACTGAAATTTGATACACAATTAACCTGTTGAAGTCTGATCGATTAATAAATTTAATAATATAAACGAAATATTTACGTGACTTATTTATTTCTAAGAATCGCTTTTCACGGAAACGTTAGTTTAAATTATTTGAGATTCGTATTTTATTAATTGATTCATAAATCTGCTTCTTTTTTTGCAAATAGGTCATCGTGATATAATCATTTTACATGCATTACTGAGGAGAGCTTTTCTTATTAGGTTATATTTTTGTTTACATTCTGAATCTAAATTTACGCGGGAACAACTTAATATATTTAAAGAAAAGTGGAATATGAAAAATGAACATTAATTTATTATTTGTAATGTACAAATTAAAAAATACAGCAATTCATATATCTACCTATTTAAAATAGCAAGTATAAAAATTATAGTTTTTACAATAATAATTACACAATAAATTCATTCAGCAAAATCTACACAGTTTATCTGTTCATTGATCTAACTGTACATTTGTAATTAATAATATTAAAAACTGTAAAAAGTAAACCATTTTTGTTCACAGTATCACACAAATACATTTTCTGGTAACAAAAACCAATAATAATAAAAAATTAATTTTTTTAAAAAATAAGATTCTTTTTGCAATATTCTATGTATACGTGTTTTTGTAAAAATTATCAGTTTTTACTGGAAGAATTTGTGCCTTCTAGAATAAAATAAAAATGAATAAATAGGCAATTTCAACAATTCAATAATTTTGAAATAGCAACATCATCATCTATATGCAAAATCGAGATCTATGTCGCTATCTGTATCCGAAAAATCGCCAATGTCCTCAAAGTCTTCATCATCATCTTCATCAGCCAATAGACCATGGTATAACATGTTAAAGCACCTGGAGTGAGAATCGCGATAATGAACATAAGGATTATCGCGATTTAACTTGTCTCGACATATCCAACAAAAGAATGTGTTGCATTTGAAACAAGTCATCTTGTTGCAACCATCTGATTTCTGTGAAAAATATGAAATAAAAAAATATATTGAAATGAAAAAATATATTGTGTGAAGCCTTTAAAAATTTTAAATTACTCAAAGATAATAAAATATTATTTTAAAAATTTTGAATACCTCTATTGCAGCATCACACTCAGGACAATTTTGACTATTTCTGTGAATCCAATTTTCAGACATTGCATTATCAACCAACATTTGCAACTGCTTTTTACCATATCTTTTTTCCAATTCTTCTTTTCTTTCATCAGAAGCTTCCTGATATTCTTTAATAAGTTTTTGTTTTTCGACTGAAAAACATTACAGCAGAATAAGAAAACTATTTGTCTATATTATTGTAGATAACATTTATACAGTTTAGATATAAATTTTTACCTGTATTAACTTTACACGGTTCAATACCATGATACAGTGCTTTACACAAAGTACAAAAAGCATATTGACAAACAGGACAATTTGCCATTATTTCATCCGGCTCTCTACTGACTGGATACTGACAGCTATTGCGTGGGCAATAAATAATATCAGTCATTGTATCTAATGTTACATTTAGCAGTAAAGAATCATATTTTGAGAATAGCTCTGCAGAAACCAGCTCTTTAATCTGAAAAGAATATGAAAAAATATTTTAATAAAAAAATTAAGTGGTCAATATTTTGTATCAAAAATTAATTATACATACTTGTCCAGGTGTAGCTTCAGATTTACATTTTTCTTCTGGACACATAATATTTTGAACAGAACCATCTTTGATTTTAACTTCAAAGTAGCCAAGAATACATTCCTTACAAAAAACATGAGCACATGGCAAAAATTGGGTACAATGTTCTCCTGATTTATCAGCATAGCAGATTTTACAAGAATAGAAATTCTTTTTAAATTCAACTTGATTGCGTAGTTCATTATAATCTACCAACATTTGAACTGGATTCCTACTGATTAATATATCAGACACAGCTCTTCCATCAATTCCTCTTTGACTCTTAGTTTTTCGAACTTTTTTTTTCACAGTAACTTTTTTATCCCTCTGTCGAGAGTTAGAAGTAGAAACACTTTTAGCGGTAGTTTTACTTTCTTCACTAATCTGATTGGCACTTGTGGTATCTTCAACATCTTGTAATTCTTGGGCTTTTTGTTGTTTCTCCAAAGTCATCTTATAAAATGTATATGCATGATCAATATTAATACACTCTTGAATATGAAGAAATTCAAGAGTTTCCGATTGCAAAAATCCAACCCATGTAAATAAAATTTCTTGACCTTTATTGTTTTCCCATAACTGATCTAACTCTTTGCAAAGTTTGCTAAGTGAAGATGGTCTTAACCAGGAAGACCTAAGTGTAAATATCGGTGGTGAAGTTGAAGGATAATCTGCAGGCAATGATATTAGTAAAGTCAGTGGCGGTAAATGAGAAATAGCAACTTTCTCAGTTTGCTGATTGCTGTGACGATTGTCTTTATAAGTAAAGAAATAATTTTCAGGAAGATTTATAAATATCTTGAGGGTTACTCTATACTGGTTATTTTCCAAATGGTATGAAAATTCCTCTTCATTATAAATACTTTCTAAAGCAATAAGCTCATCTTTTTGTGCCTCGTTGTCCATTGGCTGAAAATAGAATGTGAAACATTTAATTCTAAGTATAAAATTAATATTATTCAAATGCACAATTGAATGAAAAACTCATTTATAATAAAACAAAACATTATGCAATGCATATATGTACATACATAAATATGAATACTACTACTATAACCTTGCAACTGCAACTGTAAATTTTTTTTTTCTTTCTATTTAATCTAATTACACAAGATTACACAAGATTCATACGAAAATTCTGTTTTTATTAATTAAGAGATTAATTGGAGGTGTACAAACTTTTATTGTACTACGAAAATACTGATAAAATTTGTAAACGCACACTCGTCTACTCCGATTTTATTTTCACGAATCAATATATCAGTGACTCATACGAAATAATAAAGTTAATTAATTGTAAAATTTGTAAAGCTTAGTGAACATATAATTTTTGAAAAAAAAAACTTTTACCATTCGAGAAGCAGACTTTTCCAAATTTCCACGCTCCCCAAATACACGACAACTCGTTCGAACCCTGTACGACGTCTATAAATCAAAATTGCTATCTTATATACGTGCTCATTGCCCGCCGCTCTCTCGCACGCAAAATGTCATGTCACTATCTGGTGAGGTAGGGATATTTCGACAAAAAATATAGATTGATTTGTTATAAAAAAATTATGTATTATATATTGTAAGGAAAAACAATCGAAGATTTTTTCATTTACATTTATTTCAGTTTATATATATAGTTTTGAAAATATTTTAATTCAATAGAAATAATTTAAAATTGTGACTATAACATATTTTTTATTAAAAAAAAGTATAAGATTAAAAGAAGATATTAGTAAATTCTGCTCTAGAAATTATTTAACACTGTATAAAATAACGTTTATATAACATCTATTATTATAGTAAGACATTTTAAATTTATTGATTCATATAGAAGATAATAGTGTATGTCAACACTATTGTTTACAAATATTTTGTATAGTCTAGTTTCTAATTATTATCAAATAATATCAATGCACAATTAAGATAATATTAAAACTTTAATAACTATTAAAGTAGCTTAAATAAGATTTTTTACAAGTTTAGCTATATGTACATAAATAAGTTTTTGTAAAAATTTATTATTCTTCATCATCAAATGAAAGGAGTTCCAATTTCAATGTTTTACCATTATCACTTTTTTCAGTTTTATTTTTAGGTAACTTCTTTTTCTTTGAAGTCCTTTTCGATCCAACTTCATATTCTGGCATAATGAGTTTACTATTTCTGAACTCAGGTTTGAGTTCTTCTAATGGTGGCTCTTCTTTCTTTTGAGATTTTTTAAATAAAACTACATTTTTGTGTCTATTATCCGGTATAAACCTTTCTTCTTCTTCTTCTTCTTCCATACAGTTAATTTCTAATGAATCTGCATCTTTATCAACTTCCATCTGTTCTTTTTGTAATTTAAGTCTCTCCTTAATTTTATTTTGTTGATATGCTGTGCTCCGTTTCCTTTGCCGCAACTCCTTCAAAAATGCAGTAGCAGCTTGTTGGTTGCTTTCTTCTGACATTTCTGTCACATCGGCCAAACTGTAACAAGTCCACTTTGTTGGATTTCTTCGATGATCAGGTATAATATTTATACTAGCTTTTGGAGCTGGTCTATCTGGCCTCTTGAATATACTCTCTTTTCCTCGATATTTCTTGAATTTCATTCTGCTACGTGTAGAGTTTGATAATTCGGACAAATTTGGAACATACGAATTTTTGTGATTGTTGTGTTTGTTCAAAGAAATCTCAATATTCACCAGTTTATCTGTCAGCTGTTTAAATTTGTTAGAGTGTGACTCTAAAGAAGAGAACCCCTGTTCAGGATTCATCTTTTTAATAAAATACGTCAAGGATATTAGTGTAAATAAAATTTTCTTCTCTTGTATGTACATACGTCGTTAATTCTGTTTTGAGTCTCTCATATGATCTTTGTTTTTCGCAGGTTAGAGGTTATGCTTCTTATTTCGGAGTCGCCATCTTTTCGGTTTGAATGCGCATGCGCCAAATTGAAGCGCAAAAAATTGAAAAGCAAAAGCTACTGAAAAGGAAACTGCGTAAAAATAACTACTGTTAAAGATATAATAATTTACATGAAAAATACTATTTATAATGAAGAAATCATTTTAATTTTTGCAGCACTACTCACTTTAGTTTTAACAAACTAAAGTCTGATACCAAATAATAAATAAAACCAAATTTCTTAAGTAAATTATAAAATTTACTGCTATTACGTAACATTATCTAAAGCAGGTAAATCCACTCATATTAATAAAAAAAAAATTTTTTTTTTAAATATTAAAATCTACTGCCACCAAATGGTCCCTCTAACTATGAAAATAGAAATCAAATTTTCCTCCGAGAAGCCATCCGTGATCGCCAATATCAAGCAATTTTCTCCGACTACCTGGAATTATTAAGAGAAACGTGCTCTGAAAAGCGTAAAAAAGTAACATGCGCAATCATCACGTCCACCATAATAAGTACGTGTTAGTATTTTGTTCGTCGGCCAACTGACAGGTCGCCTGCGTCATTCGGTCGGCCGTGAATGGTGGACTACCGTCGCAAATTTTTCGTCCGGGGGGGCTCCTCGGGAAACTACTTACTTATATCGGTGTTGGGTCATGCTGGATAGGTTCGCCGCGCACTGCGTCTTTCAGGCAGTGTCTACATGCTTACTCCACGGGGTCACGCCGGTGCAAGCTTCAAGCGCGCGTGTTACCCTGGAGGGGGTAATCCAGTAACCGTTGCCAACGGATAATCGAATTCCCATATAGGTTATGATCGGCTTTTCCGCTGAAGGATCCCCTAAATTTCAGTTGGTAACAGTCACTAGCTCATCCCCTCCATCGTACTTCGCGCTCGAATCTCGCGCTGCTGTGACCTCCATGCAGACGGATCCTCAATTAAAATCGCAAAAGCGCGAGCTGGAGAGCGGAGAGAGAAGGAGGCAGAGGCAGCCCAAAGAGTCGTACAGTGGAAGCCCGGAGGCGAGCGGGAGAGACAAAGACGGAGAAAAAAAAGCTGATTACACGGTATTATTCTTAATGTCATGTATGCGATCTTCGGGGACGAGCGCAGAAATCGCGAGGAACGCGTGAGAGGCTTGAATAACCGAAACGGAGCACGTCGTTCGCATGGGCCTGACTCGACTGTTTCTCTCTTTTTTTCAAAGTCCGCTGTTGGTACTGGCTCCGAGCTTTACGAGATCCAGACTCCAGAAAATCTTCAGCTCCCACGACGAGGCCTGATCAAAGTTTGAATTTACATGCTTGCCGAGCGGAGAAAAGAAAATTCGGGAGCCTGATGGATAACGTGTTGTTAAGTGGCTTTGAGGTTATGAAGTTTAAATGAGGTTTGTAAATAATTCAATTGCCAATCGCCGATGTAATGAGATACTGAGCTCGTTAAGAGTGGATTTTAGTTAACATTTTCTTTCGCTTAAGTATGTATTCTTCCGTGATTCAATAGTTAGAAGTACATTTATGCATTGTAAATGGCTTTTTGTAACGAGGGTTCATTTCTTTCTTCTTCATAATTTCTTATACTTCCTGTTCAATAAATTTTATGATAATAGTTGAGCAACGTACAAAATTGCTTTTCAGAAAAACAGCTTGCTTTTCAACATGCATCAAATTAGTCAGTTTTAGTCATGGAATGTCTTGTTTTAATTGCAAAAACAAAAAGTTCTTTAAATTTGGATAGTAAAAGTAAATTTTCAAAGTTTTGAAGTTCAAAAAAGGTTTGAACAGTACCTGTTTATTTAAAGTAACTACTATTCATTAAGATTCAGATAATTTTTTTTAATACAAATACAGAAATTACCTTTTTTTTTTCTTTTAGGTATATCATCAGTCTACAGATTAGAAGATTATTAGTTATCAATTACTGCATATAATCAACATTAGATAAGAAGTAACAATTGGACGAACAAAGAATGTATTGTGTGCAATGGCTAATACCCGTTTTACTAATACCAAAGCCTGTGAATCCTGCTCTACTCCAAACCCATGTAATGTTCATGGTTCTATACTTGATTGGATTTTTTTTGGAACGAAAACCATGCACAGTTTGCAGTCTTGTTTTCCTGGCCACTGTATTTCTAATTTGTTACAGTGGGATAGGTAATTGCCTCTTCTGGAGTAACAATTGCGATACTGTAAGGTGTGATAATGGTTGAAGTAAATTATCTTCAAAGCTTTAAGACTCTCAACATAAATTTTATTAGTTTTAATTGTAATTATGAAAATGTGCTGCTTGAACGAGATGTTAAGTTGCGCATAGCGCAGGGTCTAGTTTTATAATTACTCGACATAAATTTCGAGTCTTTCAAATGTAAATATGATGTATAACAGTGATGAGTCATAGATGCACAAGTTGCATATCAAATTGTACATAAGATCTTTCCATCAGTTATCACAATTATTTATCCATCACAATACTAAGGTTCTAACTTTAATAAGAGGAAATGTCTGAAAATTATTGTAATTTTGGGTAAACTACAGAATATTTTCAGTGTAAATTTCAAGCTCTTTGTTTTGCACAAAAAATTTTAAACAGTTTTTTTTTATATTTTTAATACTTTAAAGACGCAAGTAATAGTAAACTTACTGAATGATTAAAATTTTAAAAGATCTATGAAACAATTTTTTGTTTAAATATTATGTATTAACTTTTATTTCAACCTCAAAATAATTACTTTTACCCAAAATTGCAATTTCATAAGTTGTTACCGATACTTTCCTTTAAAGTGATCAAAACACAAAAACAGAGTCATGAAAATTCTTTTTATTACTGTTTCGTGTACAGTTTGGCATTTAATGAGTTAATTTTTAAAATAGGAATTTTTATGAAATGTAGCTGTGTAATTCCTACAAATAATGTATTCATATATCATAAAAGATTATAAATCAAGTCTAGTAAGCTCTTGTACTGTGCATTAAAGAAAAAAAAGTTAATATGGTCAAATTAGTTTCTTAAAAACATTGGAAAAAAATGACTTCTAATAGTTGACATGCCTAATTTTATAACATGTATAAACTAGAATTGATTGAGACATTGAACTGTCACAGCACAACCATTTATTTAGTCTGTGATAAAATGATATTTATACTTGGATGAGACAATGATAGCTAAAGCAATCTTTTTTGACTACAATAAAAATATTAGTGATTTATCATGTAACTACAATTAATTTAAATCAATATTTAAATTTACATTGCTCAGCTAATTTGACTTTACTAATTCAAATCATTTAGAGCTGATATATCCAAATGAAAAATTTAAGTGTCTTCGATTATCGACAAGTGTCTTCTTTTTAATTTTTGATACTTAGACCTATATTTACAAAATAAACATTTCGATTTCCAGAAAAAATTTAGAATACAAAATCATTGCATCTTCCATTATTTTTAATTCATAATCAATCACTTATCATTGACTGTAAATATGAATAAGCCGAATTTTTATTTGAAAAAAAATTGTTAACAATAAAAAATTGAAAAAAAAATCGAATTGATACTAGTTATTGATAATGAGTTAGAAAATCGACCTAAATTTAATGCTGAATTAATTGCTTGTTATAATATTTTAAGTAAATAAATTATGTATACCTTTTACATAATTGTGTTTAAATCCAAAAATCCATTTAACATTAAGTTGTAAAAACAAGTTTTTCTTGATTATCTTTATAGTCTTTTATTTATTATTAAAGGTGTGTGTTTAATAAATCAACAAAAAATTAATCTAAAATTATTTCGATATTCACCCTATTTCAACAAACTTCAAAGCAATTATACTTAGATTAGTAATGTTTTTGTTTAAATTTATTTAAAAGTTGATGTTTTTTAATTAAATATTGAATTATACTTTTCGATTTCCGCAATATTTTTTGAATTTTACATTTAAATAATTTAAAATTAAATAGTTTTGAAGACAGAAATTTTGCTTTTTTTTAAAGGACTGAGAGTGTGATGAAAAGACAAAAGAATTTCACATAATAAAAATCATTTATTGAGGAGCCTTTCCACGTCCAAAACCACCACGGAATTCGAGTTCCCCAGTGCCTGCGCCAACATCGGCCTTCTTGTCACCTGGTCCAGCCGGTCCACGTCTGTATCCAGCGCGATCCTCAGCAGGTCGGGAGGTCTCGCTCCTGGGACCCGAAGGTGGTTTGAGCCTAGCACTCTCGGATGTGGGTTTCCTCTTGAGAGTGGCAGGTACGATTTCAGGAGGAAGGTGGAGGTATGTGCGAAGGAACTCAATACCATCATTGGTCAAGTACCAGTAAAAGTGCCTCCAGGCAAATTGCTCCTTTACGTAGCCACGGGACTTCAGGGACTGAAATGTGATTGGTACATTTAATCAAATGTTTTGAAATTGATGCAGTAAACTACTTTTTATTAACTTTATATTAGTTAAAAAAGTCAATTCATAAGTTATAAAACACAGTTTTTTTATAACATAATTTTGAGTAAAATCAGATTTCTGTTTACCTGCATGGCCTTAATGACCTGGAGGTTGGGGATAGTTTCCAATTCTGGATGCTTTGGTGCATGGTAGTCTTTCTTAGCTACGATTACACCTTCTTTGAAGAGGTACTCGTAAATGGCAACACGGTTCTTCTTGGGCATCAACATTCTGTAAAAATCATAGAATTTTAGAAAACCAATAATTATATATAGTTTATTCAACTAAAAACAATTTAATTCATTATCATAAATATTTTTAAATTTAAAGCAGCAGACGTTGCAAGTTAAAATTTAAAGGTTATAACATATTATAACCTTAATTTAGTGATAAATTAAAAACACTTTTCAATAGAAAAAAAAGCACGGAATAATACAATAAGACGTTAATGTATTTAATTATTATATTTCCATGAATATTCATCCACAACTTATAACAAATTTTAAGATAAAAATATTGACTTTGGAACAGAGAGAAACTGTCACTGTGCACGTCTTATTTTCGGTGAAATTTTGCAAAAATTCCAACACTACAGATATCAAAATGTTCGTAAATGCATAACGTTGACAATGCTATTGTTAGTTTTCGCGTTAATTTTCGGATGTCATAATAAAAAACGGATTTTTCAGAAATATTCACGCACTTGGTGTTCCGGAGCAGGCCTCGGCTATCGAAAAGGAAACATTCGCCGTGTGGCTAGCCGGAGTTCGACCAATCGAACCGCTCGACTCTCACTAGGCGGCGCCGAAACACCCTAAATCGTTGGTGAAAAAACTTACTAAAGTCACTAGACTTCACTTCACTTGGCGAGACGAGACTGCTTGAAAACTGTTATAGTTGGCGCTAAATCGTGAGTCAAAATATCAGAGCAAATTGTGTTTGCGTGTAATTAACAATGCAAGTGATTATGACATTCTGTTTTTCATTAAAAATCTAGACTAGATTAAAATGAACCGGAACTTTAAGTCGGGAGGAATTAAGTTTCGAGAGCTGGATTACAGCAAGAGCCCACCGGATAAAGGTCAGTCGAGTAGAAATTCAGTGAGGAGCAAGGAAGATATTTTGAAGTTTTTCGCGGATCCTGCAAAAAGGGACGATTCTAAGAAAACGATTCAAACGGAAGTTACACCGGAAAGTAGTAGGAAAAGTTCTTCCGAATTTGATGAAAGTGGCAGTTGGGCTAACAAAGGCATTTTGAATTCGTTCGCTGATTCGAAGAAGGGCGATTCTCAGAAAGACAAGGGTGCACTGGATAGCGGTGAGAAAGGTTTTTCCACAGTCGATGAAAGTGGCAGTTGGGATGAAAAAAACATTGGCGATTTGTTCGCCGATTCGAATAATGACGATTCGCCGAGAGGCAAGGAGAATCGGACGGTTGAAAAGCTGGATGTGCAGGTATCGTCGGAAAGTAGCTCGAGAGATATTTTAGTAGAAGTTAAAAAAACCGAAAGCGAAATGAAGAAGCCAGCTCTGATGAGGATTGAACTTTCAAAGAGATTGCCAGTAAAAAAATTAGACATTGTAAAGGAGAGAGCCAAGGTGCAATCGAATGAAGTGGATACCACTTCAAATGCAGAAAGTTCTACTCCGAATGAGAAAAAGTGTGTTATATTTATTTAATTTGATTAAAAATTTTATTTTAAACTTAATATTAAATTAAAAATTTCTTTTTATGTTTTCAGAATTTATAATGTCATGGTTGGGAAAATTTCAACACGGAAACACAAACAGTGGGACAGTGATGGAATATTGGAAGTCAGTGGAAAAAGCGCTGTATTGAAGGTATAATTATTTGCATAGATTTTTATTATTTAAAAAAATTCTTAAGTTCAATTATATTCTAATTCTTTTGTTTTATAAAGGATGTCGATGGAAAAGTCATAGGTAGAACAACAGTTAAGCCGGAAACTATTGAAGAAGGATTTAGAATGTGTTTAGGAGGAAAGGAAATTGAGGTACCATTATGTACATGTATTTTATTAAATCTTGCTTGTTTTAAATGAAAAAATTTTTTTTAATAATCTATCATTAAATTTTAGATTGTTGAATTGGCATCACAATCATGTCTTGAAAATAAGGAACAATCTACTATTTGCAGCAGCACTGAGTCATTGGAACCACCTTTGAAGAAAGCAAAAATATCTAAAGGATTTATACCTGTGAAATCTGGTACTAGAACTTAATTTTAATTTCAAATAAATTATTAGAAAGTAAATCTTTATAATAAATTAATTTTCTAATTTTTGATTGTATGCATTTATATAAATGATTTAAATTTTGTGCAAAATTTTTGAAAAATATTAACTTTATTTTGTTAGGTTTGCATGCAACTTATGAACCTCTCATAATGCCACATCCACCACTTGATATAGAATGGTCTGAAAAAAGCGATGATAACAAAATTCATGAAGTCTCCGTGGATGGATGTTTAGCATCTGTTTTAAGACCTCATCAACGAGAAGGAATAGTTTTTATGTACAAATGTATAATGGGAATGAATGATCCTAATTTCAAAGGTGCAATATTAGCTGATGAAATGGGTTTAGGAAAAACACTTCAATGTATTTCTCTAATTTGGACACTGTTGAAGAAAGGACCTCATGGAAAACCAGTTCTTAAAAGAGTATTAATTATAGCTCCAAGTAGTTTATGTGAAAATTGGAATAAAGAATTTAAGAGATGGCTTGGATCTATGAAAATATCGCCCTATGTTGTAGAAGGTAAACAAAAAGTTAAAGATTTTACAAAAACTCCAAGATCTTGTGTTATGATAATAAGTTACGAAATGTTTGTAAGAAATGTTGATGATGTGAATAGTCTAAACTTTGATTTATTAATATGTGATGAAGGACACCGGCTGAAAAACAATGAAGTTAAAACATTGAAGGTATTTTTTTTTTAATTTGATTCATTGCAGTTTATTCTTTAAATTAAGTAATATTTTTAAAATTATGACATAAAAAATCATTTTTTCAGTTTCTTAGTCAACTAAACTGCAAAAGACGAATTCTATTGTCAGGCACTCCAGTTCAAAATGACTTACAGGAATTTTACACTTTAGCAAATTTCGTAAATCCTGGAATTTTAGGAAGCTTTAGTGAATACAAAACATATTATGAACGAGCAATTGTCAAGTCTCAATGTGGAACTGCAGAAGAAGATCAAGTTATGGAGGGTCAACAAAGAGCAAGAGAATTACATAGCAGATCTAAAATGTTTATCCTCAGACGCACTAATAATTTGATTAATCAGTATTTACCCCAAAAACATGAACTTGTGATATTTTGTAAACCTACAGTTGAGCAAGAAAATTTGTACAGATTAATATCAGACTACTGGTTTAACAGGTCTGTTACAGATGCAAATTTGATTCCTTTAGCTATTATTACTGCTTTAAAAAAAGTTTGCAATCATCCTTGTCTTTTTACAAATGAAAATACCAAAATTATGGATGAAATATTACCATCAGTATTACCAACCACTTTGTCTAATGTAAATACATCGTTTTCTCATTCAAGTAAAGTAAAAATAGTGCAAGCAATTTTTCAAAATTTAAAAAGGACTCAAGAAAAATTAGTATTAGTGTCATATTTTACACAAACATTAGATTATTTAGAAAAACTCTGCTGCAAAGAAGGATTACAGTTTTGCAGATTAGATGGAAGTACTCCTACCAATACTCGAACTAAAATTGTTGAAAGATTCAATTCAAAAGATAGCGTTCATTGTCGTAAGTTATATATTTTTTCAGTTTCAATCACGTAATATTTAACATAATTTAATAAAAAAAATCGTATTTTCAGGTATTTTTTTACTAAGTGCCAAGGCTGGAGGAGTTGGCTTGAATTTAATTGGAGCATCTCGTTTAATTCTGTTTGATTCCGATTGGAATCCAGCAAATGATGCTCAAGCTATGGCTCGTATTTGGCGAGATGGCCAAAAACGCTCTGTTTATATTTATAGGTAACATATTTTTAAATATCAATTTATTGAAAAATTATTAAATAAAATACGCCAATAATTATTATTTTAGACTTTTAACTACTGGTACTATTGAAGAAAAAATTTATCAAAGACAGATAAGCAAAATAGGTTTGAGTGAAGCTGTTGTTGACGCTAACCATACAGCATCATTAAAACTATCACCCAGTGAATTAAAGGTTTCTATTCTAATTTGACATTTTTGGAATAGTTTACAAATAATAACATTTTATTTGTTTTTTAAGGATTTATTTTCATTAGATAGTAATACCTCATCAGTAACTCATGACCTAATGGACTGTACATGTACTGGATCAGGAGATATTCCTTGTAAAAAAATTGAAGAATCTGAATCTAATTCAACAGACTCAAGAGATTGTCAATTTAGATTACAAAAAAAACAATCTCAACAACAAATAACGATAAATCAGCTATTAAGTTGGCAACATTATAGAAAACCTATATCTTCTAATTTAATGCAGGTACTATTTTACTTCAAATAGACGTAAAATATTTTTATTAATTTCTAATTAATATATAATTAACTAAACAATATTTTTCAGGAACTTATGTTGCAACAAGTTCAGGAATGTATAACATTTATTTTTAAAAATTCCATAGAAAAGTAAAAAATTCTAAAATTTGCGCATACTTTCATCTGTGGTTAAGGAGACTGCAACATGTCTTAATAGTATAACACGTTATAATAAGGTAAGATAATTCACAACCATTATATAAAAATAATTAAATATTTTTCTAAAAAATTTGCTCACACATAAATCCCTTTAAGTTTCTACATTTTTCACTCATATATCCCTTTAAGTTTCTATATTTTTAACATGTTTAAAGCTTGCTCTTTTTTGACATCATTTCCATAAAACGGCTAAGAAATTCATTAGAAGAAAAAGCTTGAGAAAGTTCTTTTATCTCTTGTTTATTTACTTCTAACAGAATTTGTTGATTCCATCTATTCAACAGTCTTTTTGTTGCTTTTATGCTCTAAAATGTAGAAATTGTAAATTAGTAATTTAATAATAATAATTTAATTATTATCATATTATTACCTGAATAGACAGGAGAGAAATATTTTTTAAATAATTCCACACTTCATTAACTGAATCAGTTTTGTAAACTTTACTAACAAATCCTATTCTGGCTGCTTCTGCTGCAGTCAATTTTTCACCAAAAAATAACATTTCACTTGCCTAAAATTAGAAAGGGAAATTATTGAAAATTAATTTAATGTTTATGAATATAAGTACCTTAGATGGTCCCATAATTCTTGGGAAAGTATACGATGAACAGCCTTCTGCTACCAATGCCAATTTAGAGAATGGAGTCAAGAAGTAAGCCTATTTTTGGAAAGAATTATTGTTTACTTTAAAGGTTTAAAAATATTTCTTTGAACTGGTACCCTTGAAAAATATTATTTACAGTTTCTGATGCAAAAACCATGTCGAAAAGGGACAGAGTAGTAGCTGCAATTCCTATAGCTGGTCCATTTACGACAGCTATTAAAAGTTTTGGATACATTATGAGCATGTCAACAAATTTTCTAAAAACACACAGTGAATATTTTAATATTAAAAGTTTTTTATAAAATATTTTTTACTTACTGTACTTGGGCTAATGCTTCGTCTGCTTTTTCAATGCCTCTATTTAAATGGCTAAAAAAATCATTACCACTGCTATAAAAATCACCATTTCCTGTTAATACAAGCGCTATCACAGCATCATTTTCTGCTGATTCAGCCATTATATTCATTATCTCATCATACATCTGTAAAGAATAAAGTGAGAACAGAATATCGATAACATTGAGAGTTCAAAAACTGCAATTGCAAATTTGATAAAAAAAAGTACTACCTCATCGTTGATGGCATTTTTCTTGCTTGGTCTGTTAAAAGTGATCGTTTGTATTCCATTGTCAATACTTTTTAAAATAAGTGGTTCTAGTTGAGGTGACATAGTATTTACTTTGAATTTTCTGTTACTTTTCCTTCTGTATTAAGTTTTAATATCGGTTTGACACACCTACAGTGATCTATCTGTAACAATTGATATTGATAATCGTTTCACTGTCAGAATCACAGATGACCAGTGATCCGAGTTTTTGACTACAGAATTGGTCAGTAACGTTGTCAGGAAGACTATTACTGACGAGTGCGGGAAATTGAAAGTGAATAATAATTATTAAGGTTTTACTTAAAAAGGAATTTAATTAGGATTTTATAGTATATTATCATGAAGCTTTGAAATATTATGAATTAATGAGGTGCAGCCTTTATTCTTTTTAGATGATAAAGAAATTACTGAATCCTTTGCCATCAAATCATAGGAAAGAGGATATCTAGGTTTTATAGAAGTTGAAGGCTAATTTGCAGTAGCCAATCTGTAGATGACATTGATTCTTTTTTTCAGTTGTTTTTTAATTTACGTTTTCATTACCCCCACTTGTTTTCTCGCTTGTTTGAGTAGAGATTAATTAAAGGATGAAAATAATGTTCCTAATGCATTGCAATTTTTACTGGATGCAGGAACACGTGTGTCTGTCTGATAATCAATGACCTATTCTTTAAGTTTATGCATTCTACTCATATTCAATGGCATCAATGTTTCATTTAAAAAAAAATACACTGTATGGAAACTTACAATATGAAAATACAGGAAGTAGTTTTTTAATTACAAAACTGTAATTCTAACTTGATTATAAAATTTATTCATTACTAATAATTGAATTATATTACTATTAAAATATTACTAACTATTGAATTATTTTGCTATTCGAAGAGTTTTTAAATTGTATTTTTAGTACACATTTATTTTTTATAAACAAATGTGACCCTTTCCATGTCGGTAGATAAACTTCATCAAAATAATCTTAAATTTTTATTTGGTTTCTTTTGACTCCACTAAAGCATTTAAGGGGGTCATATACCAATAAATTTGGAATTACAAAAAGACTTGCAAAAATAAAATTATAAAAATTAGTAAGTTTTAAATTATATATTATTAATATGTATATCATACCTGATAGATAAAACCAAGACTGAAGACTCTATACCCCTTTTTTTTTAAAGTTATGACTATATTAAAAATGTTCCGTTGGCGACGACTGCAGCCTGAACCGTTCAACCGATTTACATAAATTTGGGCTTAAATTGCAGGTAATTATTGTCATTTAGGGCTGAAGCTATGGAATCATTAAAATGATATCAGCAAATGTTTTAAAAAGTTCAAAAACTGCATAAATTCATGAAATTTAAGAAATTTAAGCAATTTTTGAACTTTTAAAAATATTTGCTCAAATAATTTTAATGATTCCATAGCTTCAGCTCTAAACGACAACAATTACCTGCAATTTAAGCCCAAATTTATGTAAATTGGTTGAACGGTTCAGGCTGCAGTCGTCGCCAACGGAACATTTTTAATATAGCGATAACTTGAAAAAAGGGGTACAGAGTCTTCAGTCTTGATTTTATCTATCACGTATGATATACATATTAATAATATATAATTTAAAACTTATGAATTACTATAATTTTATTTTTGTAGGTCTTTTTGTAATCCTACAGTTCTGATCCGAATTATCTGGAATTGAAATCAGGCATTATTTGCAGCATTGCCGAGGGCAATAAAGAGCGATTTTTTCGAAATTTTGTTATGATTTTAAAAAAACCAAGAAAATGTCCAAGCTGGTACGGTAGATTCCTAACCCTGGGTTTCACATATCCTTAATAAAACAACGTTATTTAAACTATAATATCAACAATATAAAAATGTTGCAGATGATAATTCTAATGACTCAGAGGATACAGAGGAACCGCCACAGAAACGTAAAGTTCCAAATTCGCAATGCAGTCCTAGTACAAGTGAAAATAAATCAAACGGAGAGCAACAGAATACAGATGAAAATAAGGAAAAAGAAACTGAAGAGAAAACACTTAAATGCGTGAAGTATTTGCCGGATGAAGCGCCAAATAAAATGCCATTTTTGAAAACTTTTACTGACGAAGAAAGTGGAAAACAAGTAATAATTTTCTTACATCTATTTTACATTTCCTATAAAATATTAATTATATTTTTTTATAAGGGTACCTTTTGGGAGAAATTCCCCAGTACCTTATGTGCCGTACACCTCGAATACCTTTCAGGGGTACTTACCCGGGATACGCTCGAGTGTCTGACGGCGATCCGTTTTGACGGAACCGCCCAGACCCTTTATAACGCGAGAGTTTATTTACGTAGGTGAGAGAGAGAGAGAGAGAGAGAGAGAGAGAGAGAGAGAGAGAGAGAGAGAGAGAGAGAGAGAGAGAGAGAGAG
>JAWWEN010000009.1:19403423-19454623 GCA_035582955.1 Sycophila texana | reverse complement strand
GTAGGTGTGCTTTCAAAATTTTTTTTTTTATTTTTAATACCCCAGTTGTTTGTCTATTTCCGTAGAATCCCACATATGATATCGGTTGAATCGTGAGTTACATCAAAAGTGTGCGATTAAATTTTTATTTTGGCTTCGAACATAAACTTCGTACGTCGAATTTTTAGCATTTTCTTGGAGGTCTTTAGAAATTTTTAGTAAATATAGATAGTGTATATTTTGTTTTATCATAACAAATAGTCTTCGAAAATACATTGAATATGCAGATAACGTTACAATGAACATCAAAGTGGACTAAATTTTTGTTTAAAAATGAAACTTGTACTTTCAACAGTCATAAAGAGCGTTACTCTTTAAATCGTTCAAATTTAAAAAATAGTCTCGTTGCACGATTTCAATTTTTTTTCTTTAATAAATACTCATAAAACGCATAATTTTAGTATACGTGCATTACGTGCAAGTTATTGTGCTCTGTGTAAATCTGAACTTGTGTACATTTATTGTATCTCGTAAGCATTTACACGTCATCAATAAGTTTAGTGAATTTCGTTGATATTGTCGTTGTATTTTGTTTTGTCCATAGAATAGAAAGTTGAGCAAAGATTGTGTAAAACACAATAGGCTTACATGCAAAATCTGCAATTGCATATTTTATCGGTACCTAAACATTTTCTTTACTTTTTTTTATATTTTTTTTTATATATTTTAACTCATAAACAAACACTTTAAATTTAAATTTAAATGTGAAAGGCATTCATTTATTATCTTGAAGTTTAAATTTAAGTGTAAATACAAAGTTCATAGTTATAGAAACGTTATTAGTTCGTGGCATAAGAAACTATTTTTTTACTAATTAGTATATTGTAATTTATTGTAGATTATTATAACATATTCTACACATCAATGGTAAACATTTTACTTATATATTGTACAATTTGGTACTTTCTTTGTTTTCTTGTGTCCTGTGATATGATATCGTAAAAAGACAGTTCACTGATATATTCCGGCGATAATTAATTATTGATGTAATATTGTCTTTAACATCTTTGACAATAATTGAGAAACGTGGTCGACAAATAAATACAATTGTAAGGTTTTTTTCACTGTATATTGTATTTTACCAATATTTAAATTTTTAACTTCAATTCCTTAGGCTCCCTTATCGTGATCCCTAAACACTGGATCCTTATATTTCTCATTTGTTAAAAGTGCATGTAAATAAGCGTAAATAAGACGTGTTAAATACTTGTTTCAGTCTTTGGCGCGATACTTGATACTTTGATAAAACTAGTACTGGTATATAATTTTAGTTTACGTTTGTATAAAGAATTGAGTACTCAAAAATTAATTTAGTTTAATATAAAATCATCGTATTTTACAGCATGTACTTGTTGCGACCTTCAATATATATACTTATTTTGTAGGTTTAAAGGATATGCGATTAGATAAGAACCCGAGATAATGTACAAACAAAAAAAATAAATAAATAAATAAATTTGAGAAAGCAACTGAACGATACTTCGAACATCCTTGAATGTTAAGTATAATCAAAATTTATGAAAATAATAAAATCGGTGTATCAATGTGTAAATGTGCCTATTTTATAATTTAATGGCACTAGAAATTTTTTCTAGAAATGCACTAGAAATATTTTTATAATCCTAACAATCCCAATTCGACGTACGAAGGTTATTATTGTTTTAGTATACATTAATATAGTAAAATATTTTAGATAAATCCTATAGTTATAATGTCGTCTAAATTGCAAAGTACGAACTTAAATTATAAAAAGTCTTAAACTTTACTTTCAAGCACTGAAAAAAAGTGTATTCGTAGTTCACATTTGACGCAACGAAAGAGGCGTTAGTCCGTCAACAAATATAAAAATCTTTTCTTTTTTTTGTAAAAAATGATTTCAATGCTCAAGTATAAGCAGCGTGAATGTAAGATCTTATAAATTAGCGTTTTTCTTTCAGTGCTAATTACAAACTACTTGCAACGCATAATATACATATAAATCGTTTCAAGTCATTACTCAGTACAAAATAAATCGAGGAGTTTTTTTTTAAGCACAAAGAAAAACGAATCGCACTGATTGACTCTCAAAATCAATTGAATCCCAAAGTGCGCTCGCCTCGCATTTAGCTCTAACGTGACCATTGATAACGTTTAATTGTTCTTTAATTATGACAAATCCGCACTTGACGTTTCGTGAAGCAGAGTCGATATGCTTTATTATTCCCATCTTTTTTTACATTGCATTAAGATGTGCAACGTTAAATAAGAATTAATTTCTTTTTATTATTTTCTTGTCGATGATTTAAAAGCAATTAGAATTTTCCACTTTAAGAATAAAAATTGATAGCGATTTGATAACATTTATTTAATTTGTAAATGAAGATCCTCTTTGATATGTCGATCGTAAACACGTGTAAATGTCATAAAATCTAAGAGTATCAGTGCAAAACTGACATGACGTGCTCGTCGCCTGCACTCCCCGCGAGAATTTGAAAAATGATGCCTCAAATCGGCCGCGATGAAAAAAATTCATCAGCATCGAAGTTTTGCATTTAATTAGTGTCATCACGACTCGCACTCAGACAGACTCACAATTCAGTAAAAAAAAAAAAGAAAAAAAAATGAATGCGGAACTTCGCTTCTCCGGACCATCGCTCATGCTCTGACAATCCGATTCTCCTTTTTTGTTCTGAGGTCGGCCACGTGACTGTGAACCTTGACTAAAGGTGCATCCCTGACTTTTTTGCTTTCTCTTTCGGATTCTCATTTAGTCTTACTATGCGCCGCAGAAACAAAAAGTCAGCGACATCGACCGAACGTATGTAGACAGATAAGCATTCCGAGCTCGGAATAGAAGGTTTAGGACCTTTTTATGCGTGTGCGGTGTGTATATGTGTTTTTTTTAATAGTATACAGGTGTAATTGGTTCGTGTATCAAACGTCGATTGACGATATTATGGTATTGCTGGATTGGAATTTTTTTTTTTTTGTTTTTTTTTTTTTTTTTTTTTTTTTTTTTTTTTTTGTAAATATTATACATTTTTTTATTCTTTGGTAGTAAGTTCAGTTACTTTCTTATGTTTGCTTTACTTTAATGCCTCTATGCGTTTGCTCTCGGTGTACGAAAATGCTTAGTGCGAGTTTGCTTCATTCATTGCTTTTTGATGTGTTTTTGGTGAAAAATAAACAAAGGAAATTGAAAAAAATAGGTTTTTGCAACGACTGACATCGTTTAGTAATCGAATAATGATGTGTGTTTTCAGCATTTTTTTTTTGGCAGTTTATTACAAATTAAATTATGTTAAAATTAAAATTACGTCTAACGTTCACTTTTCTCAATTAAATAACTTACAAAAATAAAAATTGTTTAAATTAATTTTCGCACTACTCGCCGTTGTACAATGTAAATTCAGATCGAAAAGGATCTGTACGATTGCAAATCGTCTTTCTTTCGATCGCGAATAATAACTGGAACTCTTCCTTCGCTATAAAAGTACGATTTTTATAAGACGCCAACTTCAAATCTAACATTTCGTTGTTAACAAAACGCACTTCTTCATATAAAAAAAAAAGATCAAAATATTTTTTTCTATCATCCGCAATCTTCAAATTTACGGGCACCTAATCAAATCATTTGAACAGAGGTAAAAGATAAAGTGTCGGTTTAAACAATTCTAATGGAAAATATATTTATCGGACGCGCAAAAATGTAAAAGAGCAAATTTAAATAAAAAAAAAATATTTTTTTGTTCCGAACAGTACGTTACTTACGTTAACAACGAATAATCGCCACTTTACAAAATCGTACTTCCGCAATTGACGAATAAAAAAGAATTCCAATTCTCTTCACACAGTGACGTTATTTTTACACTGCGCTTACAAGATATACATAAAACCTGATTATGTACACAGACGAAAATTTGAACGTTGAAAAAAAAGTCGTACTTCCCTTCTCTCCCCGATCGCACGTTGCACTTTATTATTTTACACAATATTTATATCGATATTGATAAAATTCACTTGAGTAATAATAATAATATCCGACATCCATTTCTCGTAAACTTGTCGTTTACCATCAACGATTAAAATATTAAAAACTAGTTTACACGTAAATATAACTATTTAAGAGTGAACAAGCCAGCACGAACGTTCTTTATAATTTTCTATCCGCGTGTAATATAATATCGCCCTCGGCGAACGGTCTATATTTTTTCTTCCTTTTTTTTTCTTCAATAAAAGTATTCAACCTTTTTTCAACAATTATTTTCTCAGTGTACAAGGAGGTAGTATGATACGCCGACAAAGATAAATCTTGCTAGAGTAACTATACAATAATCGAATGGGGATAAGTAAGTGAAAACTTTTATATCCACAAGAGACCAAAAAAAAAAAGTGACAGAAATGACGCAACAACGTCTATATCCTACATACACTCCGTAAGAAACTTACACGAGTTCCTTTGCTAATAGCGCCTACGGATCGAAGGTGCACGGCGATCGACGTGAGTTATCCCCCGAAAAAAAAAAATCAAATTTCCAACGTGTCACATTTTAGCGACGCTAAAAACAAATAAAATAGAAACTCGTGAAGGTCGGCGGACTCGCTCGGTATTCCGATGCCGGACGACTTCGGCCAACGTCCCTCGCCTATCGGTTAAAACCTCAAAACGATCGATCTTATACCAATAAAAGTTACGTGCGCGAATCGCTCGTCCCTCCGATCCGCACTCCAAAATATTTCCCCGAGTTCGTTCACAGTGGAGGGACACTCGGCGGCAAATCGAAGAAGCGAGTGTACGCGCGGATTTCCTGTCGACTGGCGGTGATGGGAGTAAGAACAAACAAAAAAAAAAAAAAAAAAAGAAACGAGGAGCAAACGTGTGTAGCGGCGGTTGCGTTGGTGGGGGAGTCGGTAGCTCGGCTGCTCGACAACCGGCGTCTTAATAGCCGGCCGGGCTGCCGACCGTGGAGACGGGCTTGGACGAGGGTGGCTGGCCCTGGGGGTACTCGCCGCTCCTCATGGCTTTGAACTTCAGCCAGGCGTCGAAGCCGTAGGCGCACATCGCCACGAAGCCGAAGAACTGAAACGAGAAACTGTCGTTAGCTCGATGATGGATTAGCTACACGTGCTCGAGGATTACTCGTTATGGTCGTGTGATTAGGCGCTGATATGGGATTTGTATATCTTCTTTTAGTTTTAGTTTGGATTTGTTTATAGTTGCGATTTACATGAATTGAGAAGAGTTAATAGATTTATTTATTCGTGATTTTTATAAAAGCATAATATAACGTAGAAATAAATAAACGAAGGGAGAAAATGTTACATTAAAAATTACTGTAGTATTTATTATAAAGCAAGAACAAACTTGTAAAATGAAAAAAACTTTCTGCAGTGGCCAGTAGATTTTTAAATATTATAGTTAAATTTCATTATAGTTTTATATTAAATTTTACATTTATAATAAAATTTGTTAGCAATTTTACAATTGTTTTTTGAGTTTGTCCTTGCTATAGTAAAGATTATAGTAATTTTTCTGCGTGCGGAGATATTATAGATAATTGAAATATGATGTTTTAAAACACAGCAATTATTTTTAAAATAGTTATTGTATTGGAAAGTAAAATTTTTGATAAGCAAACTGGTCGAATCGACAATATCAGAATATATTTAACGAACGCGTTACAAAGATTAATATTTCTTTATAAATTTAAAAAAAAAAATACTTACTGCAGCAACGCCCAATGCTTCGCTGGAAGTGGCATGGGCTGCGACGAGACAGGCAGCCAAGAGATAACAAGCAGTCTCAATGCAACAGTAAATGAATTCCTAAAAGCAGAAAATAAGATATATGCATTTGATGATTCACTGCATGCATGCCCTACTGATACAAAAAGCTACAAATAATGTAAAATAATTTAAGAACGAATTCTCTAACATCAAAATATACTTATGCAGCAAATGTTTATAGAAAGTACCTCCTCCCAAAATCCCCCGAATGCTATTTTTATTTTACCCTTCAACCCTCTCTAAAATAAACTTCCCTCATTTACGATTTACATTTAAAAAAAAGAAGGTCCGTAAATAGCCCTCTAACCCTCTCACGCAGCACATGCGTTTTCTCTGCCACAAAATGTGCCCCCGCGTTGTCAAAAAAAAAAAAAATAAATTCAATATCACGAGCCTAATATATTTTCTTACGATTTTCAGCCAGGGAATCTTGTAGAACTTCTCGATGATGTGAAACAGGTAGAAGGCAAGAAGGATGCCTGTGGTCCAGAATCCCGCCATCCCCACGGTATTGAACCATCCGCATCGACTACTGCTGCTGAGGTGAGACGTTAAAATGCAGATGAAGCCCAGGATGTTCAGAACCTAGAATTCACGACGATCTCCCTCAGTCGGACTTAAATATTTCAACGCGCACCGCTGTGGGTGCGGAGTATCGACTTGCGTTACGGTGACGTATTGACCATCAGTTTTTTTTTTGCACCTCGATTATAGCCAGACCGACGGTCTGCCTTGACGGTTGGTATACGTTTTCCGTCTTTGTATTACGTGAAAATGCTTTTCGACGCAAGCTGATCGAGTTAATTTAATTTTTTTGTTTTGTTTTATATTTTATTCAGTGCTGTTCTGTGTCTATAAGATTCACATAATCAAGAGCTCTATTTAGCATTTAAATTTAATTTAATTAGTTACATGTATATAGTTATTTAATGTTATCTTGTCTGACAAGAGTCGAGACAGTAAATCGTATTAATGTCATACTTTTCATGATAAATTTCGGAAATAAAAATATCAAGTAAAAAATGTGGCATATTAATTTTCACTTCGTCACGTCCATTCGGTGTATTGATTCTGAATTATGGGTTCAGAGTAGAGTACGTGTGCTTTAAAGGCACTTGAAAAAAAAAAAAAAAAAAAAAAAAAAAATAGTACGTAATCCATAGAATTTGTCAAACTGGAGCACTAAGTCTGTTAAACTGATGTTAACCAGAGCGCACGGGCGTATCACTGTTTCTCGGGGATCTATCGTGTCATTCATTGTGAATAATTTGCTCGTTGAACCGCTTCGAATTTTTATTGAAACCGCAGCGTGAATTCCCGTAAAAAAATTTTTCTCACTGACTCTTTAAATCGCCGATTAAACGAACGTAACGTAAACATTTTTATTCAACTAATAAACGTACGTTTAATAATTACAGATCCATTAGAATATTTAAATTTGCCCTCAATTTTATTATTATACAGATATATATTAAAGGCGAATAATTTATTTTTAAATTACTATACGCAGAGATGTTAATTTTCGCTAACCATTAAAGTTAGATACTCGATCCCAAGATCACCGTAACTACACTCAAACTTTTCTAATCAAAAAAGTCAAGGAAATTTCTAAAGCGTAACGCCCTACGCGCGCACGTTCGAATGAAATGTAATTTTAATGAGAGCGCCCACCTCGTCCGCTTATAAAAGTGAACTAAATTTAAATGAGCCGTAACAAAGCGAATTGCCAGCACTCGAAATTAATTCGAAGATCCCGTTGGCTTACCATCTGAGCGATTTTCAGCATTCCGGGCAGGGTCCGTACGTACGATGGGTCGAACCGTATGCTGACGGTACCCGGCGTCTGGGCCGTCGTCGCCGTGTTGACCTGACCTGGAAAAGCCTGCATTCTCGCTGCAACAAAGGGAAAGAAGGAGGAAACGATGAAACTCGCCGCTTTGACCGTGAGTGCAGAGAGAACTTGGAGTCACGCAAATTTTTCTACTCATTAAATTCCGTCCTTTCCATTAGAAAGTGTACGGGACGCATGTAAATATAAAAATTTAATATTTAAGTTAATTAGTACATTTAAATTAATTTCTAGGAGCCTATGGAGTTGCTACGATTGTGAAGAATAATTGAATCTAACGACTGATTAGAAAAGGACGTATTTTTTCATTGAAGGGAACTAGTACAGCAGTTTCCGACGAACGAAGATCTATTTTTCATTTAAAACTCATCAGCGAAGAAAATTCATAAAAAGTATTTTTTAAAACAGTATATTTTATTAATTTTTATACGCAAATTGGTAATGAAATAACAATATTATTGTAATATTTAATACGTACAGAAATAAAAATTCTACTAAAAATTAACAATATAAGTCTCGTAAAATTTAGTAAAAAGACATTACTATAAATAAAATGTCTGCAATGTCCATAAAATTTTAAAAGAGCTATTGTAATTAATTAGAATGTTTTATTTAGCATGCGCATTACAATTTAAAAAAAAAAGCATATTATTAATATCTATTCCCTATTTTCAGTTACCCGAAGAGCGACAGTCAAGCCACCTTTAAAAAATTCCGAAAAGCACTACATCGCACCCGAGGCGCGAAAGCGGCAGCTGCGCCAAAAGACCGGAGGCCGTACCTTCTCGGAGTCCGGTCAGGGTTCACAAAGGAGCCGGAAGAGAAGATGTCACCGGGCTAAACGGGCCCCCGGGAAGCAACTTTTCAACGGCAGCTTTCCCGCGGCGCTCCAACATCTGCTCCCGGAAGGCCGACTGCGAAGGCCGCCGCTCGTCTCGTTGCGGTGCGCATCCGAGACGCCGGGAGGTGTAACCGCTCAAAGAGCGTCGCGCGACGCTCGTTTTGTAAGTCGATTTACGGGTTTCGGGGGACTTAAATGAGTTTGTCGCGCTCAAGCGGAGCCGGGGATATTGCGTAATTAAGCGGCGTTTTGCAAAAGTTTTGGAGCGTTTTAGAGTGATAGTAAGGAAATATGATAGCGACGTTAAATTTGCGGATTCTGGCAAAATATTGATTTTTATATGTTTAATTTTTATTGGCGAGCTGAAAATTTCTTTAGTTTGAAGAGATGCATTATCGTAAAATGATGACTTCATTAGGCTCTTATTTCAAATAATACTCTTTGAACATTAATTTAAATTAATATTTATTTTTATCGCCAACAGTTTGTAGGCGGACCAATTTTCTCAAAAATTCCGTACTGTCCACTTATATAAGTCTACCACCGCCACTAACAGGGAGAAGTCCCTATGATTAAAAATAAATGAATAAATAAATAATCCATCAAAATTAACACTTGTCATATTTCCAAGCTTAATCGCGTTAAAGCAAAAAATCGTTAATGTACGCCCTTTCTAGTGTCATAAAAAAACTCGTGCATCACGAGAAAAAAGAAAAGCGGCTCAGCTAAAACTCCGGAAGCTCTCGTAAAAATTGAACGTCGATCCGTCGCTCCTAGAGCATCAATTAAGAACGACTCGGCGCGTGTCCGGCCTACGAGATTTCCCAGCATTTCGTTTCTTTTTTTTTTACGAAAAAAAGTGGGTGGTACGCGGCGCCGAGGCGTGCGCGCCGGCGAAACGTAATACCGATGGATTACGCGAGGAACGTGACAACTAAGCGCATCGGGTTCCAAGGGTGGCCCCGCGACTTCTTTGTCAACGAGAATTCGCTCGAGAGCGAAGCGAACGCGGGATTTCGGTTGGGGTGCGATAAGTCACGAGCTTTGCTGTGGGATTTACCGGGAGGTAACGTCGCTGGTGAGAATTTTTTTCGGCTTAGTTTTTTTTCCGGAGGGTAAACAATTTTTTAAAGAGATTTTTAAAGCAATATTGAAACAGTCGTGTTTATTCTTGATGCGTTGGTATTTCAGTAGGTATGAAAGTTGTAATTCTCTTTAGATTTCCATAAAATTATTTGAGAAAAATGCAGATTTTCTAATAGCGAAAATATAAAGTTCAATTAATTCGTATATAATATTCGCAGTTTTTATAGCAAAAAAAAAATTATCTAATTTTATTAATTCATTTAAAGTTTACTAGAGCAGTGTAATTTTAATGGTACTAGAGCTACTCGTGCATCGAATCATTTCAAAAAGATTATAATGGCATTGTAAACAGTGACTTTCCAAAGACTTCCCAGAGACATTCCAAATTCAAGAACAGCTATTTTTATTCCGTAATTTTCCAAGTCTTTAACTATTCAAATGAATATATTTATATTCGCTGTTGCATTAAAATAAACTACATTGTAATTAAAAATATATAATTATCTATTTGCGGCTCTTATTTTACACTCTTCATTAATAAATTAACTGATAATGCGTTTAATCAGATAAGAATACGTATTCCATTGATACTTTATCGATAAAAATAATTACAGTTGAGACGTGTTATTAAGAGTTTTACTAGATTTTCTTTCTTATTTTAATTTTTAAAGAAGGAAATGATTCAATGTACTAAGTATGCAGTAAGAATACTGTGTAGATGTGACTAATGCAACTCAAGTAGATGTGATGACAGTAATCACGTTCTATTTTAAGGCATTATAAGATGGACCGACAATCACAACAATTATACTAAAATGTTCGTGTTTGATAAAATACTGCTCTCTTACGATTTACTCAATGCATTAATAACAATAGAGTTCGTTAGCAATGTAAACAATTCGTAACGCCTATTTCAAAGAATGTTTAAACGATCAGAACAAGTAAAAAGTAAACTTTTCCTCTTGACTAAAAAAAAAACTATTAATAGCGTACTTCACTTATCGGTTTAAAAGCAAAAAAATCGATTGCGTCAGTAGTACAGTAGTAGCGTAATAGCCGGTAAAAGCATTCGTCTTGAATTAAATAATAAATGCTCGCTGTCTCAGCAGCCAAGAATCGCCGGTAGCTTACGCGCATTGATTGCCGCCAAATCCGCCCAATCGATGGAGCCGTATCTCCTAACTCTTCTCTCCTCGCGCCAATTACTCACAGCTGGTTAGCGCTACAAAAAAAAAAAAATCGGCGAGCCACCGAAATAATTTCGTCGCTTCAATATCATCGCGCGAGGATGTGCCGCGATTAGGACCGTCGCTCCCGATACAACCGGCCGCCCGAGGCCGCGCTTCTCTCGCTCCGTTACATTCAAAACAAGAATCGCAGAAATTTCATAAACAAAAGGGAGCAAGAATCTCTACCGGCGAAAGCATTTGCATCGTACCGTTCGGCCTCCGCAGAAAAGACAGGCACTTCCTGCGTTCCGCGCGAGCCCCAGCGATTCCGTGGGAGCCGCATCGATTTCCCATATAAGAACGCCGACTCTCTGTATATCTCCCTTACTCCCGTACGTACGTACTCCCGTTGTTGACGGTATTATTCGCCTACTGTCTACTCACTACCGCGTTGTTTACCCCCCGTCGCTTCGCACTTCGTTTACTCTAACAATTTCCATCGACATAATCTCCTCACGCCCAGGAACGCGATCAGCGTACCTTAAACACTCGACAGGTGATAACAGATGTTCCTCTGATAAGCGGCTACTCGTCCTATTGTTGGTAAATATCGGCTTCGACGTGCCAACTCGAGACACAACAATCGTCGCGAAGCCGTTCGTTAACGAGGCCTTGATTCTCGAGCGAATTCCGAGGGGCGCCGCGGATGATCGATTGGTCGCGCGCGCCAAGCCCGGGGCCCGATAGGGATCGCGCCGCGGCGGTACCAAAGTGCGCGTCCCGCTCAGCGGTTCCCGTTTTTTTTTCTCTCTCTCCTTCTCTTTCTCGCTCTCTACTCCCCGAACGAGTACACCTCTAATCGATAGACGAGTCCGCCGAGGCTCGCTCTCCCGAGTGGGCGGCCGCGCGATCGATGCTGGGCCGCTGCTCGCGATCGATGCCCACGCAGGGCACTTGCCCCGTGCACGCTCCGACAACGCGAAAAACACCCTCCGGACTTCACGTCCCAACGAGAGGGGCGCGTCGCGATCTATAAGCGCGCGCGAAAACTCGCGCCGACGATTTTGGAGCTGACTCAGCGTTGCGCTCGCTCGCTCACTCACCTGTTGTGCGTGTGCGTCGGAGACGCTGCTCTTCTCGCGGGGTTACTTCGGTCGTCCGGAGTGCGCGACACTCTCTCTCTCTCTCTCTCCGCGTCCGCGGGTCTCGGCTGGGCTGCTGCTGGCTGTGTGGCACTGGCCGCCGAGCGGTCGCTTAACTGTGCTCTGCACGGGGGCGGGGATCCGGGACGTGTGTGTCGTGTGATACGCGCGCACGCACTCGCGGCTTGTTGCTCTCTGAGCGGCTCGAGCCGAGGGACCTGCAGCGCCGCGAGCGCAACCCGAGTCGATCGCACACTAGGCGGCCCCCCCGGCCGCGGCAGCTGCCACGGGAGAGCGGCATACTCGGCCCGGGAGGCAGCAGTGCTGAGGTCGCCAAGCTCGTCGAGGCGTAGCTTTGTAAAGCGCTCGACTGACATCTGATGCGAGCCGGCTGAACGTGCTTCGAAAATTCCCGCCGGTTTTTATGGAACTTCTATGTGAAAAAAACTTGTAAAATTACTGCGTTTAATGTAGGTAATTATATCAGACCCACATTCAATGCAGCGATTTTGTACTACCGTTAGTAAAATTGCTGTTAGCAATATTAAATTTACTATCAAATTAGTATTTTTGGTTTAGATAATTTTAAAGTTCAATATTAAAATTACAGTTGTCTTGACTAAATTACTATTGCAATAGTATTTTTAACTAACAAATTATAATTTTTCTAATACTATTGTAAAAAAATTACTACTGTTATTATAGTGACCCATATTAAATGCAGTGATTTTACTACTTTATTTTTAAATTGACCAAAACTTTTGCAATATTACTACTTGGAACAGAATATTAGTGGATCAAATGTAGTAATTTGACTTGTAAACTTACCAAAGCAATTGGTAATTTTACTTAGATTTTTTTTTCAGTGAACTGCGGGTTGAAATCACGTTCTTTTTTTCAAGTGAAGGGGGATATGATGTACTAATCTTTATATTATTTACGTAATTTATTATTCAATGAAGTATTGCATATTTATTAGTGGTCAATAAATTATTATACGATGTATACTTATAAATTGAAGTGATGAGCACTTCAATATTTTAATTGTAGTACCTAATAATCAATTGATCGATTAACTTAATATTTGCATTGTTTTATAAAAGTAGTTTAACGGAAACTAAGTTAATTATAGAGAAATATATTTAATTCAAAATAAAAATATAATCTACAGACAAAAAGAATACGTTATTTTAATAATTTATCGTTTTTTAGGTTTGCTAATAATCGAAACAGGTTTTCACGGCTTCTGTTCTTTATATAAGAGGTGAGAGTATACAATTTTTTAAATAAAAATGATCTATTTAGACAATTGCAATTGCATATGAATTCGATTTTTATATAATAATTCATTATCAATTTTTAGATTCCAATGGTTTTTATATTTTACATAAAAGGTGAAAATACAAAATTTGTTAAAATCAATTTACATTTTTTTGGAAAACTTTAATATTTAGGCAGTTGTATATAAGATCTTGTCGTTTTCATTGCTATTTGGTTCGCGTCTAACTGTATTCTATTTCCATACATTTCTATTTCTACTGGAGTCCCTACTTAATTCATTTGTTCTATTTTATTGAATCAGGCGTTGGTTGCCTGTGTAAATAATCTAAAACTGAACAATTCAAATAGTAACTAAATATTAATTATGTTTAGAAATTAAACAATAAAAATAATTGAAAAAAAAAACACAGATTAACATTTATCATCGCTTATGAAAAAGAACGAAAAAGAAAGAATAAGAAATTTTTAATCCATAAAAGTCGAAATCAAATTCGCCCCACGTCTAGTTTCAAATAAAGTAGGTACCTCGCAAGTACCCTCAGAAACAAAAGTAACATGCACTTACACACTAAACTAAAATAATTCTAAATTGCAGGTCCACCTCGCACGACAAACAAGCCGAGCCCATCGTACCCGTAACATCGCACCAGCGGCAAATCACCCCCTGCACCGGCATCAAAAGCATCGCAATCTCCCGTCGTCATCGGCCGGACCGCAGCACGAGCCCCGGCATTTAGACGGCCAGTGAGAAAGAGCACGAGTAGGTATATATTTACGGGAACGAGGAGACGCGAGTAAAATCGGTGGCAGGAGTCCAGGCGGCGTACGACCAAAATAACCGAGCCGCTCCGTCTCTTTCTTTCTCTCTATCCGCTCGTTCGGTAGCGCGCGTATCGGCCGACGGGGACGACGTCCAGTGCTACCCGTGCGCGCGTACCCCGAACATCAGGTGTCGGTGGCGGAGCGGAGTGCGCGACCCGCATCCCCCCAGGACGCGCCAGCCATGAGCGTGAGTACCCTTTAAGGGCAAGGAAAAGGGGGACCACGAGCATCCCCTTGTGCACTCTGTTCCACGCTATTTTCGCGGCGTGTGATTCACGAGGGCATTTTCGAATGCCGACTTTTTGCATTTTCACACGCGTCTCTAAAGTTTCAAGAGGTTTTATTGAGTACCGATTGTTTGGTTCCGTGCAAGGTGTATCAGCTACTTTACGAGTGTTGTAACTTATGATTCAACTTATTTTATTTGTTTTCTTTGAATTAAAAATGTTTTAAAAACATGCAAATTCTATTTGCATTATCTAAATAGCTTTGTTGGCAGCAATCGGAGACAGTTTTATTACACTGTTTCCAAATATATAATATAACGCAGGAAATAGCCTTCCAGGTGTTATACTTCCTTAATTCTTTGCGCGATAAAATAAAAGCAGCAACTGCATTGTAAATTAAATGTTCGAAATTGGGTTTAATACATGTACCTATTGTCCGTCTCTTTATGCGCTAGTATTTATAGTTCCCTGCTCACTATGGTTTATCATTATTTTACGAAAAGGGAAGCTGGCGTTATTTTCAGGCAGTGCAATAACGTAGTGCTATGAGGAAATTTCATCGATTAGGTATGGCTATCGAGTCAATCGGATCTTCAGACTCAACGTTACTTGAAAGTTATTTTCGCTTAAAATAAGCACTACCTACTAAGCTAAATAAAATGGACTGAATGAGGTGCACGCGGTGCTCTGCTCGACTAATCTTTACTTGGCAATGGCCGATACTTGACTTCATTTTATGCGCTCTTCGCATGCTAATGAAGCCTCTTTCCAATCTTCTATTTTAAATTTCGAATAAAAACAATCCGGAAATTATAAATCATAATAAAATCATCACGTTCAGTCAACTTTCCTTAACTAATAAAGTCGGCGATAATTGAATTAAATAAATTCTAATGGCAGTCTGAAAAGCGATTAAACAGACAGTGAAGAATGGAGCCATGAGTGCAGTAAAGCAGAATATTTGGTAGTGCAATTCGCGAAATGAGCGTCGGCGTCGACATTGTGTCTATATGCCGCGCGATAAAATAAATTATGGAGGCCGCGACGACGAACGCGACGGCATCGCGACCAATGGGCTGCATTTGGCTGTGGCGCCGTAAAACCATGCCGATGACGAAGCGATCGCGCTAGGCGAATCTCGCGATAATTAGGTGATAGTAAAGTTTACTTTTTTTATCTTCATTTTTTTTTCGTAATCTGAAGTTATTGAACTTT
This sequence comes from Sycophila texana, assembly GCA_035582955.1. Lineage (NCBI taxonomy): Eukaryota > Metazoa > Arthropoda > Insecta > Hymenoptera > Eurytomidae > Sycophila > Sycophila texana. The sequence continues at coordinate 19,439,186 of JAWWEN010000009.1, read as the reverse complement.
ATTGCATAAAGGACTACGATTTTTGAGTTTCGCATTATGTGATGTGTTTGAAGAATGTTAAATTAGAAATTGAATATTAAATATTTAATAATATAAACATACAAGGGAGTATAAAATTAGTCAAAAACTAAAGTAATTAAACAAAAGTTTGATAATATTAAATTTTGTAAAAATAATTGTTACATCGAATCAAGTTTTCTAATGTCTCCTATATAGAACTATTAAAATTTATTTTAAAGTGGAATTTTATTCATTAATTTAGAAAGAAACTGTAACTCTACTTCGTTAATTAACGAATTTTCTTATCGACCACTGCGTTCGTCACTCCAGAAAACTACGGAAAAAAGTTACAACACACGTTATGCAATTGAGCACACCCACTCACGAACTCTCCCCAGAAATTTCTCTCGCATAAAACAGTTTCCTGCGAAGAAAAAAATTACACCGGCTACGCCAAAATCGAAATCGTTAAAATAAAAGAAGGGACATTCGTTTATAATTAGACCGCGATTAATCAACCACCAACGAGCCGCATATTATACTTCAACGCTGGATAAAAATTTCTAGCGAGTGCCCGAGTATACCGTCCGAGAATGAAGAAGGAACAGGAAGAAGATAGCGGCCGGGCGCTCGCGCGTCCAGCTATTTCTAGACGCGCGTCGCGCGCTGTCATCGACGCGCCGGAGAGCTTTTGTGACCGGGTTCGATGAGCTTTTCTCGCCGGCGAAAATTCAAGGGACCGTCATCGTTCCTTCTCGCGGTTCAAATAAACAGAGCCCGAGTGCTCGCACGGGTGTAACCACTTTTTTTGTTAAGGACGCTATTTGTTGTTGTTTGGGTTTTCAAGAGGCTTTTGGACGCGAGCTTGAGCTTTTCGGAAGAGCTTTTTTGCTCGTTCATATGTTTATTTACCGCTTTTCGTTCAAAAATTTAAAGAGACTCCTTATGGATCATTGAGTTCGGTTACGATAACAATAAAAGTTCAACCATCAAAGAATGTAGAGCAGAAGCTAGAAGCATAAACCGTAACTAAAATAAATCAAGTACCCTAATATCCAGAGGAAGCACCCTATATATAACGGAAGATGAAAAGCGGCGGGAAATTATTGCTTTGTCCCATACGCTCTCGAAGCCTTCATTACTTTATGTTATCTAATTACATTTCATGAAGCAGCAGTATGCATGTATACGCGGAATACAAGTTTTTAATATTTTGCAGAATTCCGGAGGAGACCGATGGCGGCCGATGGCCATTTCAAATCCGTCGACCAGACTACGGATCGCCCGCTCCATGCCTCACTGGGTGATGGTGAGTTATCCCGCCTTTTGCCAATAATAGACAACTATTAATAATGGCCGTCATTACCCACGATGCTGACGCAACGCACCATTTAACCGTCGTGCTGCATTTCTACCCCGGCGATATCGCCTACGGAGCTTTTCGTTACTCCGAGACTTGCAAGTCTGCGGCAGTGCTAATCTCTGCCAGTTGTTCCTAGCTGTTGGAAGCGAGGATTAAACGAAATGCATATTACATTGATTAACATTTTGTTTAAATAGGTATTTTTTATAAACTAAAAGTAAACAATACCAGAGGTGTGATCTCCCACCTATAAATATTATGAGATTGCAAGTACCGAATCTCAGTGAGATCTTGCTGAATAATTTTATTCATTGATAAATTTTCGTATTGTCAAGTATATTTGTAGCAAATATTAACTTTTAGAAATGTTATTTAAATGTTAAATGCAATGAGATCTCTCATAAAATCTCGCGCATCATCTCCTGCGATATTCAACAGAGGATGTGATATGAGATTTCACGTACAATTCATTTCTCTCCAGAAAAAATTGATTCTTATATTTAAATTTACGAATCATTGCATTAATCTTTTTTTGAAATCCATTTTAAATGATTGAATTGTCATTACATTAAAATATTAAATAATTGCAGCAATCACAGCAAACGGATCAGCAGAAACAGCAGGCTCGGCCGCCGACCCCACCGAAAGTACCCCCGCCATCCTTGTCCGGCGATTGCGGCGATCCGGACTACGAGGTCATTGAATTCCCGCCACGCAATTCCAATCAGCCCGTCAACAATAACAATGTGATGAAGGGCTCAGCTGGTTAGTAGGCAAAGGAAAATAGTGCATCAATTTTGTTTACATTCGTTATTTTTCTAGTAATGGATCTTCTATAAAAAAAAATTCTTTTAATTTCATTGATGTTGGATTATTGAATACTATTTCACATTTACTAGGAGAGCGCTAAAAACTCAGATTTTGCTTTATAAAAGCGAGCATCCTTGCTACAGAGCTGACACCCTTCTAATGAGAAAGAAAAAAAAATTTTAATCGCCTTGGAATTTTCATTAAAAAAAAAAAAAGTTATTACGTAAAATCAGACTAACAAAAGCTCTCCTTAGGTATGACGAACGGCCACACATCGTCTGCACCACGAGCCAAATGCTGCCTGTGCGGCTGCGAACGCGTCTCTGTGCGCTGTGACGGCTGCAACGACGTGTTCTGCGATAGCTGCGACGAGGCGAACCACAAGCACCCTAAGCGCCGGGGCCATGCACGTCGTCGTCTGGCTGCGCCGATGGAGAACGGACGGCAGGTGAAGCCGCCCCTGCCGCCCAAGGGCGACTCGGGCGGCCCACCGCCCGTACCCCCGCCTCGGCGAAACCGACGCTCCAACCAGGTAGGCTGCTTCATCGTCTGATCGACTTCTCAGGGGGCTTGACGAGAGAAAGAAGCCGTGTGATGGCTGGCTTCAGAAATCCCCGCTGTATATCTATCTACTCGTCCTTTTCTTGTTTTTCTCCTTGGTATCCTGGTCACACGTCCAGCTTGTCTGCTTTCGAAGATTATGCGGGTTTGAACGATTAAGTGGGATTTTTAATGAAGGGTAAGATAGATGGTTTTTAGATTTATTATTTTTTAATCTTTAATGAAAAATATTTTTCCCACTTGATGTGACAATTTTGCATAGTCAATTTTCAGCTAGCTTTCAAGGTTCTCAATTATGCATTTCTTTTCTACTCAATTCATTTGCCTCAACAAGATATTACAGACAGAAAAATAAATCTGTACTACTAATTTTACAGAGCTTAGAATTAGGATAGATGTTCTCTTAGACGCGTTATTAAACTGTCTGCGTTTAATTTAAAGTTTTCTTTTCTTTGAAGGGGAGTAACATATTGTCCAATTGGATTGAAAAAATGTTCGATTGGGCTGGGTGAAGACGAATTGCTATTTGGATATCTAATTCATACTACTTCATTCCATAAAAAATATCTTTATTAGAATATCGTTCTATTAGACTAATTACTTACAATTTATTTTTCTACAGCTTTCATATAGTGTAGAAAATTCTATTTCCTGTGATACTTTGGAAAATCGGTCCAGTAAAAATAAAGATTACATTATAGTCTATTTCATATTTAAAATAAAATTTGTACATTGACTAGAAATGTTAAAGAAAATCAATGACGAAGGATTTGAGAATAAGTCGTTAATTGATGTGAATTAAGATTTGTAAAATATTCCAGGAACAAAATGAAAAGCGCACGAATTCCGCAATTAAACCGATAATAGAACCTAAGACGTATAAATTAACGAAAATAAGCCGAACAAGCCATCGCAAGTCCAGCCCAAATGTGTACCCGGAATTTCGTTTCTTCCTGCCTTTTTTTGTCTCATTGCCGTCTCTTTGCTTCCTGGCTTCGTGCTTGCGCGGCTGCTGCCCCGAACTGAAAGACGATAGACCCATAGCGGAGGCTGCGAACGACTCCAATGTATACCTAGCACCACCGCAATCACCACGACACTTACTCCGTTAATATTAGCTTTTGTATGATTTATCACTCGCGTATATTATTAATGTCTATTCTGTTAATTGTTAATTTTATCAATTGTTATAATATCCATGCCACTACGTTATCTTACTGTGCAAAGTGTTCATTGTATAACTATTTGTGAGTTTAATATAATATGCTGTTACGAAAAAATATTTGCCGTATTCACTGAAAACCCCAACACATTTTTCCTTGCCAATTAGGAAAAATTTTTTGAAGATCTTTTTATTACGCTTGCATTAATGTGAATTCTGTGTTAATTATGCGTTATAATTTTATGTTTTTTAACGGTATTTATTATTATTTTTTTCTTCATCAGTGAATATGGTAATATTTTTTTAAATATATTTTTAATAACCATCTTTTTCAGTTATATAAGAGTAAAACGTTTATTGCTTTTGCTTAATTTATTATGCTGAATTTTTTGTCTTAACTGTCTCGTATGTACCAACATATACAGTACAACACAGATAATTAAATTTACTATTTAGTAATAAAGATTATATAATATTTTAGGGTTATTAAACCATACTTTATTATTCAATCTTCAAAAAATAATTTCCTCATATAAAACTAAGTTAATAGATTTTATATTCAATTTTTGTTTATTATCGCAGGTTTCATCAGTTCTTTTGTAGTTTATATAATTATATTCCGTAATCTTGAACAGACTTGTCAAATAACATTTTACTTACAGAAGACTCCAGACATATTAACCAAAGTCTCACTGCACAGAATCTTCAAGTTTTTTACCGTCATATCTTTACTTACAAAATTTAATACAGGCGTTTGATTGCTAATTCGAGTGACAGCTTTATTTAGCCAAGTAAATTTCGTCGGACTTCGTCTCCGGAGTCCGTGAATAAAATGCGAGTTTCGCGGCTCTAGGCGAAAGCGGGCTTCCCGCCCGTGGATACGAGCAGATCGAGCACCCTGAGACGTAACATCATCGGTTCTGCGTCAACACTATCGAGGCCGCTACCAGCACCACCTCCACCACCCACCCAGACCCCTGACCTTGGTTTTGCTCATGCCGTCAGAACCAGCCAGGCTATGCAGTCCAATCAAGAACCTACCATTATTGGCACCGATAAGATGTCTACATTACAGGTAACTTTGTTTTTTAATCATCTATCAACAATTTTTTTAATTAGCTAAAAAATTATATTCCTTAACATTTGCAGTTTTAAAAATGTAATTTTTGTATACTCCTCGTCTTCTAGGAGAGATATCGCCGGTATCAGGAAGCGATGCGAGCCCAAGACGCGAATCGACGCAGGCATCCTTCGATGGACCCCGCCAGGGACAGCAGCAGTCCGAGACCGGCGAGCATGACGATGAACCGGCACAGCCTAGCCTCACCTCCACCCCCTCCAGCGCGCACTATGATGCAATCGACCAGTGTCTGCGACCTCACCTCACCCGCTGCCTGGAATCCCGGAATGCAGCAGGTGCTATTACACGATTACCGTATTTTTTTTTTTTTTTTTTTTGTAAATGCATTGATTAGTTTTAAGAAAATTTTGTACAAGAATACTCTGTACTAGTTAAGAAATACAGACATCGACATCGCGGATATTTATTAAAACAGAAGAAGATGGTTTTTCACTTACAAAGAAGCTAATTACGTAAAAGCTGAGAATTTAGAAAATACGTTAGTACTTTTGAAAGAAAAGCTAATATACTAAGCTATGATTTCCAAAGTTCTTCTACGTTTATTCTCAAAATATTTTTTGCAATAACTTTGAAATATTTATTAAAATATTGACTTTAAATAATTTAATTCTTCAACTTTTTAGGCACAATCAGTGGCACATCTGGGAGCTTTAAACAGTCCACTCATGTGGTATCCGCAACCGAATCCATGGGAGAACGTGCACCCAGTACTTGGAGGCTCGAACCTGAGCCTGAACCAGCCGACGATGTGGCCTGGTTATCCAATGGGTTACGGACCTCCGGCTCCGCATATGCTACCTCCACACTACCCCATGGGTCCACCTTCTCGCGCTCACAGTCCAGCGCGTAGCATTAAATCTGTCAGGCGTTCCAAGGCTCCTTCGCCCTCGCCTAGTTTGAAGTCGCGCAAATCCACGGCCTCCGCCAGGTCGAGACTCCGACGCTCGCCCAGTTCACCATCCGACGCATCTTCCGAAAACTCGGATGACTCTGACTTCGACGACCGAATGTCTAGAAGATCCTACCGTCGCGACAGCGTCAGCAGCGCTCGCGGACACAGGAACAGGGCTTATCACCCGGACGAGCTTACTAGAAGTAGACGGAAGTAAGTTTTTTTGTTACTTTTGTTTCGATAATAGAAAACTGTTGTAGCTTCTTAATGTATCTAAATATTTATAAGCTTTTGCGCACATAATTGATATTGGTCGAATTATATCACTGATTCAGCTGGCGCTCGGAGGACCGAATAAACAGCCTGGAGGAGCAGTGGATAGCAAATCACTTCCCCGCGCACGGTGGTAATGGATTACCGCCGCGTAATCCGGAGTACGAGGACGATCGTCGATCGGTAGGTCCATCACGTCGCTGTCCGGAAGACGATCAGCCGCCTGGTCGATTTCAGCGCGCGGGCAGCATCCAGATGCGAAGTGGCCAGAGCACCGACGACTCTCGAACTCGCTCCAAGCTGACGAGTTCGTCGGATGACTACGTAGACCGGCAGCTGCCAGATCGCGGCACGATGTCACGATCAGCGTCCCGACGATCACAGGATCGGCCCAGACACGCCGAGTCTGAGGAGCGTGAGGCCAGACTCGATGCCAGGCGACGGTCTGGATCGGCTCGAGTTGGAAGAGTCTCGTCGCTCGACGAGTCTGATGGAATCGATCATCCATCAAGGTTAGCATAAATTAATAATTCGCTTTGATTTTCATTTTGAATTTTCACTGATAAATCGTTTTCAATGCATTGTTGCTCAGAGGTCAACCGACTGATAAATACAGACAGCGAAGCACCTCGTCACCGCCAACGCACGATAGACAAGACAGACGTCCGAGTCGGGGTCGTCTGACGAGATCTCCAACTCCTGAAAAGGTCAAGAACCAGGAAAGGCGATCGCCAACGCCAGAGAAACGACGAGGTTTGGAAAAACAGTCGCCTCGCTCGCCAACACCTGAGAAGCGCGCGAAAGCGCCAGAAAAATCGTCGCGCGCAAATACACCGGAAACGCGCTCGAAGGCGCCGGAGAAGAAGCCGCCTATGTCACCTACGAGTGAATCGAGACGAAGCGATACTCCAAAGAAAAACGGCGATGACACTAAGGATTTGCTGTCCGAGGTGAATATTAATATCGAGAAACAAAAAGTGAAACAAGTACGATTTCTGCAACAAATAATAATGTGAATTCATCAGGTGATGAGGGGCGAATGGTCGTGCGAGCACTGCACTTTCTTGAACGATCCTAAGGATAAGGTGTGCGCGGTGTGCTGCAAGACGAAAAGCAGTGCGCTGCCGCCTCCTCGACGCGATGACGAGGACGACGAGGCTGACGAAGCTGAAAGTAGTCTCAGCCAACTGAGGCAGACGTCAACACCAACCGCCACCAACGGCGAGTCTGAAAGTGCCGACAGCGGCAGCCAGAAGACCAAAGGTAGAACCCGGCGAAAGATCAGCTTTTCCTTCGGAACCAAGTTCACCAAATGACACCGACCGTTCAATCTACTACTGATTAGAGCTGGCAGATTCGATTTTTTATTTTATTTTATGCGTTATTAATTGTGAATAGTTTGCGTGCAGGCGAATTTTTCGCGCCAGTCTGCGTTGAAAAGATTTTTTTACGCGAAAAGGATGTTGTTTTTTCGAGTTAAGGGTAAAAGCATTAGAAATTGAACAACATTTGAATATCTGTGTAAAAGTTTTCGAAACGATTGATGAAGAAAGTTTATTGTGTTTATCTGATGATTTTGTGACTGCAATTGTTGAAAAATTAAAAAAATCATCTGTGATATTGATGTTATGAATATTAATCTGAAAGTTGTATATCGGTCAAATGCAAAAACGTCCATATCCGTAATGCTTTTACCTTGGAATGGATTCAGAGATTTTTTATTTTTAACATTAAATGTTCTATGTTCAATAAATTGTTTCTAACTTGTTTTACGCATATGTTTTTTACCGTTTTGTAACAATGTGAGTCATGTCATAAAGTTTTTTTAAAAAATTTATTTCAATCAAATTGTACATTCTTGAATGAATAATAAAACTTCGTATGACTTTTTCATACTACATGAAAAATTCCACCAAATGCAAAATCGTAATTTGAAAAAGTAAATCAGCACTAATTCGTAAAGCGATTCATGTTAAGACATTATTCATTCAAGCTGCAATATTTCAAGGACGATGGTGCATTTGGCCTTTCCTCTTTGAATCCACCAAACTTTTACTTTTTCCTTTATCGAAATATTTCACCTGATTCTTATTTATATTTAAATCTTCTGAAGTACCTTTATTATGTGAAAACTTTTACGGATACTTCACAGTTTACAGTAAACTTTTTTTTAATTTATCCTAAAGCAATAACAAACTTAAAGAATATTTTCCTTTTATAAACATGAAATATTACCATAAAGTGATAGCTTACAAAACTGAAAAATACGATCCAATATTTGTATTGATAAATCAGCAACTTAGACAATATTAATACCCAATCATTGTTCTCACAAATTTGTACAACAAACAATTCCTATTAAAGTATTTCGTCTTTTCAGAAGTGAAGGATGACAAGTCCAAGCCTACAGATGCTACCGAGAGCTCGGATCCCAGGGTAGCCGAGTCCGAGGAACCTAAGACTGCTCAACAACCTACCCCCGTTATCGAAACGAAAACGCAAGGTACGTCGCGAGGGACGTCACCGTTAAAAGAGACTGAAAATGAGGAGGCGCCAAAAGCAGCTGAATCGAAAGCGAGCAATTCGACGGCGTCGACTGAAACTTCAACGCAAAGCAAAGAGCCGCCAGTGGCCAAGCCAAAAGAGGCGACTACACCCAACAAAAAGGAGTTGCACGAAAAACCTGAGGAGTTACCAAAGTCGACGGATATAGAGGTAAAGAGTACGACTATATCTACGGGCACCTCACCACCCCCTCAAAGCATTTCTACACAAGTGAGTGTTTTAACAAACTTTATAATTAACATTAAATGGTGATTAATTTTACCAAAACGTCCGTAGTTTTCAATTCTAATTTACTATTTTTCTATATGTTCATTGTGACTTATTTAATAAGATATAGACATTTTTATATAGACATTTATATGTAATAATTATTTATTTATTAATCTTGTTAATGTTATTCTAGATTAAATAAATATAGATATAAATTTTTAATTTACCTATACAAACATAATTTTCAGACTTACGAAGACCCCGCGACATTGATCAAAGAAAGAGAAGAAACATTTAGGAGGGCCGCCTCGTTGGCTCCTTCGAAAAGCTCTACGAGATACGACGACAGCGATTCAGAAGTATGTTAGATAGCAATAAAAGTAGTTAGAAAAAATTATTCGCTCTCTGTTACACGATTCGCATCACTTGGAAAATGTATTACTTATGAGTATGACCAGTACCTAAATAAATTCATTGCTGTTCGCTTCAGAAAATCGTCATTGACGTTATTTCAATAAACTACTTTTATTTCTCTTTTCGCTCATAACAAACATTGCATTGTCAATTCCTCTAAAAAACATAAAAAAAATTTTTATATTACAAAAATATATGCATATATAAGTAACGAAACACAGTACTGTAAGAGTCGATGTATCATAATACTTGTTGCAAAGGCGAACGAGCTGTTTTAATTTTAATAATATATTGCGATCGATTTGTTTTAATGTTAATATTGCGAACGAATTGTTTTAATGATAATAGTGTTTTTTTCCCGTTAAAAAAACGAATGACGCCATCGAAAGACAGATGTGACGTATTGCGATCGCGAGTGGATGAGTCGCGAGGCAAGTTTACGAATCTCTTCGAGCGTGTGTTTTAGGAGGGTAGATTTCCGAGCAGCCCTGAAGTGTACAGCGGCCGGCAGCGCTCGGGACACAGGCAGCAGTCCGCCCAAAGAACGAGACGAAACTCGCTATCATCGCCACATCTCTATTATCGTTCCAGGGTAAAGCGAGTCGTCAATACGACCATGCAGCTCTTCTTTTACGCAGAATTTCGTTTATTTTGATTTCTTAACATGATTTTTAATTTTTTTTTCAGATTTATTTATTAACGCTTTTTTTTATTTGTAGCTCTAATGCGGCGACCTTTCTACAATTCATTCATTTTTTAATAATCAAAAACTTATAATTTTAATTGTCAATAATTTATTTTAGTTGCTACTTTCATTATATTTTCTTTTTTCCATTTTATATTTTCTTTTTTATTGCACCACATTTGGTTTGAGTGATTTTGTTAAGTTTATTTAATCATACATACATCACAAGTTAATTGATGTCTTTTACATCAAGCACAACTTTCTAAACAACGAAATCAACGTTTTAAGTCCTGAATCACCGATTAATATTACTTACAACCCACGTACCTTGAAAGTCGACGATCAAGGGGTTGACCATGACTTACAATGCCTTGTACTAAACTCATTCTATCTAGAAAAATATTTTCAAACAATCTATTTTTTAAATCTGTAATAACACAGAACACTTTACTAATTTTTGAAAATACCAACAGGAACCAAGTGTGCCAAGATATGCAGAGCAAAACGGGAGCGGTGGCAACCCGGTACTGCAGTCATTGACGCGCCAGGGTCTTGAGTTGGTGGAAGTGCTGCGCGAGGCAGAGCGCCGCGGCTTCTCAGCGGACGACATCCAAGTGGCCCTTGCCCAGGATCCTGCGAACCCGCTCGACTGGCTGAGAAACCAGTGGCCACATCTGATAGAAACCGTGCAGATTCTGACGACGACGCGAGGCAGGGATCTCGGTGAAGGCAACGACGTCGGTAGCTTAAGCGCCGCCGAGGCCAAGGAGGTCCTTAGACTCGCCAAAGGTGATGTTTGGATCGCCGTTGCCAGTGCAATTCAGCTGCGTCAGAGAAAGGTATTGCGTTCTAAAATACACGGAGAAATAGTAATGAATTTACTAATGAACAAACTATAGTTATAAAACATAAGATGATTTGTATGACTTAAATCTACATTTTGTTTAGAGTATATGAAAAAAAGAGATACTCATCGATAATTTGTTTTAGTGTCAAAATATAATGGCTAAAGGAAATTTCACGTTGAACAATGTCATCTCAGCACTGGACAATAATGCAGGCAACGAGGAGGCATCACTGCTGGAGCTTCAGAAGGACAAGTTAAAACCATTTTTAATGAGAATTTGGGGACCACCTACAGGAGTGGAGAACGAGGAAGCAGCACCACGCGGAGGTCGTTTGTATTTTTCTTTTTAAAATTAACGAATCTCGCGTTCAAATCCACGGTCAAACAATCGCAATAATTAAACAATAAATTATTTTTAATTGCATCTAAAATTAAATAAGCGAACGAAAATTTTAGCTAGAGCAATGGACGATAACGCAACAGCCGCGACCACCCAGCATCGGGAGCAGCTGGATAAGGAGGCGAAGAAACAGGTAATTTCCCCGGTTCCGCAGGCCGACGTCAATACAGACTTTCAAAGGCAATTGGCCGCGCTGCGCGAGCTCACGGCTAATTGGGAGCGCGAGGAGGAGCTGCAGTTAGCCGCTGGAAAGGCTCAGGATGTGATTCGTAAAATTAATCGATCGCCCGAGCTAAGGGATGAGGTCGAGATACTGAGGGAAGCTTCCGAGCGGCTTGAGAGAGAACTGCTCAGGCTCACCGGCGAAACGAGACCTCGTAAAATGGATGAGGGAGGAGCTCGAAGTGAAGCTGAAGTCTCCAAGAAATCGTCGACGGGCGTTGACGTAGAGAGCCAGGAAATTGCTGCCAGACATTATGAAAATGTTCAGCTGAATCGTAAAATAGAAGTAGTGAATAAGGCAGAGAAGACGGTAGATAGGAAGGAATTAGATAACAGTATTACAAGTTCAAACGCAGATTTAACCTGTGGTGAAAACAAGGAGAATAAAATTAAAGTGAATGAAGTAGAAAAAGAAGATATTTTAAATAATAAGGAAAATGAGAATCGTACAGAGACACCAAAAAAAGGAAATGAAGGTGACGCCATCCCATCCAATCTACAAAACGTTCATGAAAATAAGAAGAATCACAATTTGCAAGAATTGAAGGAAAACGAAAACTCTAATTTAAATGACAATGTTAATAATAGTAATGAAATAAAGAACGAAAGTGTCAGTGAAATTAAAATCAATCAAAACAGTGCTGTTGAAACACCTATAATTAAAACATCGGATGAAGTAATTTCTTCTGAAAAAGTCAACCACGAAAATTCGAGGAATTTGAGTAAATTTAATGACAATATTCAAGATACAGATACGAAAAATAAAACTGTGGATTTGGAGCATAAAATTGAAGCAAAAGAAGCTTTAGAAATAAAAGAAAAAGATAAAGCATCAGAAAATACGGAAAATCAGAAAGAAGAACCCGAAGCAGTACAACAATTGATGAGTGCTATGAAAATGTTACCAGAACAGCTTTTAAATCAGATAACTGCAGCTATAGGTCAATTTTCAACGAAAAATTCTGATGAAATTGCAACTAAAACTAACGATTCTCAATCAAAAAAGATTTCTACACCACTTGATATTAAACAAGAGGAGAAGCTGTTAGACATCAGTAATGTAGTAACTTTAGAATCTTCTGAAATCAACAAAGATATTTCTAATGTAAATCATTCTGAGAATAAAATTGAAACTCTTCTCTACACAGCTGAAGAACATTCAAATGTGAAAACGTCCGAATTACCCAATTTATCTCAAAACGATGCAGTAAACACACAAATCATAAATACAGAATCTGAAAGTAAAGAAAAAGATAATAAGGCTAATGAAGAGCCAACTAATCAACCTGTAACAAATATACCGGAGAACAATGAGGTCGCAGCAAAAATTCCAGACAACAATGACATTGTTGAAGTTAATCAAAATGAAGTTGAAGAAAATGAGAATTCTCAAAATAACTCCGAAAAAACCGTGTTAAATACAATTCCAATTACAACTACTGCAACCCTATCAACAGAGCAGAAAATTAGTGAAAATGATATTCAGACTAATGAAGAAGAAACTGATAAAAATATGTTACAAAAAGCTGAAGAAAGTATTGAAAAATTAAATAATGAAATTAATCAAGAAAAGCCAGCTTCTAATATCTTAGTGCAAAATACTTCAGAAATAAGGACTAATGTGGTAGCTGTTGCTAAAAAGGAATTCGAAGATTTAACTAATAAAACAAACACTGATTCAAGGAAAATGTCTGAAGTTAAAATTGAAGAAAGTAATAAAACAGAAATTGCATCTCTACAAATATTCAGTCCTCAGCAAATTATTCAAGAGGCAGAACCTGTAACTGAAGTAAAAATTATTAGTATCTCCACCGAAGAAAAAGTAGAACAATCTTTACAAAATAATACAAAGGTAAACAATGCAAGTAAAATAAATGAAAATAATATTAAAAATGCCCAGCAAGAACTACAAAATGCAACACAAACTATTGATAGCAGCATCGAGGTCAAACTGATGAATGCAAAAAACGAAAATCCTCAGAAAGCAAAAATTATCGACGCTCTACCCATAAATCAACGTTCGAAAATATCAGCGAAAGGGGTACGTACAACTGCGCACATAGAAATCAGAAACAATGACAGCTTAATTACTGAACCGCCAGTGATAATACCGCGAGAGTTTGAAAGTGTCACAGATGATTGCAGTAGCACTTCTCAAGCATCTGACGTTCATGAAAACGATATCATTCCTATCATAAAAAACGTCAACCCTAACAATTTGACATCAGAAAATATGATTGTTCCTACCACCGTAAGTGATAATTCTGGTGATAGATCGTCATCATCAGAGGAATTTTGCACAGTAAGGGAGGATAATTTCGATGATATTTTTAATGCAAGAATTTCTGAACAAATTGAAAATAACTCAGATAACGATAAAATATCAGGTCGGGCCTCTTACATCAGTGACGCGACCATTGCAGATGATATTTCATCCATTGGAAAAACTTCAACATCAGGTTCATTAAATTCATCTGATGACTTGATCACCACTAACGCTGTACTAATTTTATCACCGCTGCAGCCATCGCCAAGTCAGAATTTCATGCACGTCTCATCAAAAATCATTAATCTAACTGCAAAAAGTAGTAAACACACTAAAATCAGTCCAATCATTTCTCCAGAACCAATTGATCTGCCTAACGATCTCTGCGATAAGAATACTAACGATGAATTCAGAGATTCGAGTGCGAGCAGTAAATTCAACGATTCAGAAAAGAGCAGTAATAGCAGTTCTTCTGGAAAGGAAAAGAAGAAAACCACTCTTTTCACCGTTTTATCATATCTACAGAATTCCAATGGTCAATCGAGCGATGATTTGGTTACAGAACCTAGTTCAGAAGAAACTTCACTGTCGTCTGAGCTTTATTCTGAGATTCATGTTGTGAAAGAAGTGAAAGCTATAGTATCACCTACAATCAGAAAAAACGACATTAATTCACAACAAATGCAAATTATTATCGATGATCAACTTTCTAATGAAAAGCAACAAATTAAAGAGAATTATACTATAGTTCCCAAAGTTTTAAAAGTTGAAGAAATGGGTACATTTTTAAAACCTGAAGCCCAGTTTGAACCAATTCGATCTGCGGAGATGGAGAATCTGAAAATCGTTAATGACAGGACAGCAGATGTATTTGAAATAAAAATTTCAGAGGCACCAATGGTAACAGTTAAAGACTGTGCTCCTATAATTAATGACAGTATACTAACAGATAACAAGGAAGGTACTAAAGATTTTAATTTAGAGTGCTCTGATATTGCAGAAGACGTTGAAGATCTTTGTATGGAAGATAAGGCGATAGTACCAATAATCTCAGAAAAAGTTGAATCTGCAGAATTGAAGGAAGATAAAAAAAACATAACTGTTGCGCCAAACAAAATACCAATTCAACAAAAAATACAATCTAAACCGAGATCTAAATCTCCTATGAAGAAAATTATAATTGGGCGGAGGTCACCCGTCAAATATTTGAAGAAAGCAGCGAATGTACCTAAAGTTTATCCGCTTAAACCTAAGACACCTGCTAGAATCGCTAATACTCAAAGTAAGACAGTTTTGAAGATATCTCCATCTTTACAAGCAGCAGAAAGAAACAAAGTATTCACAAATGTTTCAAAAGTTTCACATGTAGCTCCAAAAAGTTCATCTTTTCCTCACAATCCTAGATCAAGAATCATGAATGTCGTTCATCCTAAAAGTCAAGTGAAACAAAAATCTCCGTTGAGACAAGCGAAAACACTGCCGCCTTTATCAAGAACTTCAGCAAAAATTATAAATGCAAACGTCAGAATACAAAATAAGTTTGTTAAAACGGATAGAAGGAATTCAGAAACTACATTGCCCTCAAAAATACCGATCTTCAAAGGTTCAAGACGGATTCCAGCTCAAACTATTTCTATTAGTTTACAAAAATCACTGGATGCTAGGATTATTAAGCCAACTACAACGTTTAACACTTGTCAAACAAGTCTATTCAAAAAGTTCCAGGCAACACCGCAAAGGATAGAAGTAAAAACTGACAACACTGAATCAAAAATAAATATAGTAAATGCAAATTTAATTGAAGTAGAAAAAAGTGAAGAGGATGATTTTGAAGAAGAAAGAAAGGAGGATTTATGTGAACCGTTGGATCCATGTATAAGAAGTAATGTTTCAATGGACAATAAAAAGGAAGATGAAAATTCAAATAGCGTATTACATTCCGAAGTAAAAAATAAGACAGATAAGATTAATGTAGAAAATTTAGAAAGTAAAGTTTCTAACTCTTTAGATACAACCAATGCAAAATATGGACAATTAATTAACAAAGAAAAGCCTGCATTAACAGTATCTTCGAAAGAAGTTACTGATCAAACCAAAGAAAATAAACGTATAAAAGAAGAAAATAAGATTGATCAGGAAATAGTAGAAAATAAATCTAAATTGCTAGACAATGGAAAACGAAAAAGTGATTGTGAGTCGGAAGTTGATGAAGAGGAAGACAGCGAGGAATTAGAAGAAGAAGAAGAGGAGGAGGAGGATGATGAGGATGAGGAAGAGGAAGAGGAAGATGAAGAAGAGGAACAAGAAGAGGTAGAGGTAGATAAAGAAATAGATGAGAGTGAGGAGGAGGACGAAGAGGAAGAAGAAGATGAAATAGAAGAAGGCGATGAAGATTCTGTTGCAAGTGAATTCATTGATAAATCTGAAAATTCAGTTAGCGATAGTGGAAGTGACGGAACAGATGAAATAATTGAAGAAGTAAGTTATGATACAGACTCTGAAGAAATTGAAGAAATAAGCATTGATGAAGAACTTCCTTCAGAATCTGATGAATCAACGAACTTGTCAAATGTTGAACAAAAACTGGAACAAACTCTAAACCGAATTAAAGCTGAATTGTCAGACTATAAATCTTCCGATGAAGAAATAAGCGAAGCAGCCGCTGTAGTAGTTGATGTTAATAACGAGGCCATAGAAAAAACAGAAAATGTATTAAAAGAAACAAATAAAGCACATTCTGTAGAACAAAAAGTTGTCAAAATGGAAGAAGAAAAAAATGTTAAAAAAGTAGAAGAAATCGTCGGTAAACAAGAAGATAAATTACAAGGGAATAAAGAGGAAAGAAAAGAATCGTCAGCCATCTGCAAAAAACAAAAACCAGAAGCTGCAAAAAAGGCGGAACCAGCGGCGAAAGTATCTAAACCAAGAAAACGCTTCTCCATCGTAGCGAGCTACGTCGAACAATTCGAGAACGACAAAAAACCCAGGCAAAAGTATGCGAAAGAGAGCCAAGGGGAGAAAATCGAGAAGTCCGACGATGGCAAGGAAGCTACTCCCACGACCGAACGGGAGGTCAGTAGACTACGAATTTAACGACACTGTCAAGTCAGTTATTGACAGACCAATGTCTACAAAGAGCTCGATTGCAATAATAACAGCGGCCTTTTGTTGATCGCAAAATTTTGCAAGTAACACACTCATAACTCATTGAAAGAGAAGTAGTTTGTTTTTGGGTAAAAAAATCAGGCCTCACCAAAAGACCCCTTTACCCTACCTTGTTTTTTTCCGAGCGTGTTGGTACATAATACTAGCTTAAGATTTACTTCATTATTTACACAATTAAGGCATTCATGTTTAAACTACATAATATTTATTAATGACCTATGGTGAGTATATTTTTACAACTAACGTATTAATTCACTTCACGTACGTCACTCATTAATTAACGTGATCGTCACAAAAAAAAATTGTTGCGAAAATGATTTAAATTGTAAATTTATTTATTCAATTAAATTAATGTTACAAGCCATAATGTACTAATACCGTTTCTATTATTTGTAAAAATATTTTAAGAAATCATTTTCGCTGAGCTTCAAAAGCAAGAGCAATCTCTTTAATATTCATTCATGTGTAAAATATTCTGAATGCGATGAGCTCGATTATAGACGTTGGTGTATTTTACTTTTTTCCCTAGTCAGTTCACCATCAATTTTTATCGCATGATTTCACATTTTCATTCCATTGCCCATTTCATGCATACTTTTTGTATTTGAAGCTCGCACTTTTCATGTTCACTGGGTTTATCCTAACTGTGCAAATAATACTATCGCAATATGCATTACATTGAATTAAAATTGCTAAAATTTGTATTGTATATTAGTAAAAAGTTTACAGATTAGTATAAAAAATTGAAGATCATCAAATAAAATTTTTATTTTAATAGTTCCAAATAATATTACATTAATAATTATGGCTTGGATGGTTACTTATTTAAAATTATTTCTTATTTAAAAAAAAAAAAAAAAATAGATATATCAAAAAGAATTGAAAAGATGTTATTACTTACAAAAGATTTTGAAAATAAAAAGAATTCGATTACAAATGTAAAAAGGTATTATACTTCTTACAATATTAATTAAATTAATTTTGACATTCATTCAATATAAAAAGTTTGAAGCACACAGGTTTTTAAGTGTGCTATAAAAAAAAATCGTCAAAATTCTACTTTACTTATAGTTTTATCCAATCAATCCTTTAAATTTAACTGTACGAAAGAAACCCTCCGAAATTTTTGCGAACGGATTGTTTTTCCCCTACATGCCGAAAATATCAAATTTATTTCTAATGATCGTAATATCGTTGTAGAGGGTAGCCAGACGATTGCTCGCCGAGGGCAGAGCCTCTAGCTACGAGGAGGCCGAGGTGGCAGCGAGTTTGCTCTCGCTCAAGTTCAACGACGAGGAGGCTTTAAAAGCGGCCAAGCAGTGCACCAGTGTCGAGGCCGCCCTGTCCTACCTGCAGCAGGAGTGCGAACTGTGCACCGGTAGATTCTCCATGTGTCAGGTATTAGTCTCTAAAAAACAAGCCTTTAATCGATTTTTTAAAGACTAACAAACGCTGATTTTTTTTATTTTTAACATGAAATAAAAAAGTTTAGATAATACAACTGTACTGTTCTTAATAATTTTAATATGCAGTGCACATTGATTTATGCTAAACCGTAATAACATTTTTAATAGATTTTATTATTTTGCAGATGGTGTCAATGTTGAGGTGCACTCACCGATGTTGTAACGAATGCGCGAAAAACTACTTCACAATTCAGATAAGCGACCGCAGCATCACCGACGCAGTCTGTCCGTTCTGTAAAGAGCCAGACTTGCGCGACGCCAATGAAGATGAAGTGCTCGAGTACTTCAGTATCCTAGACATTCAGTTGAAGGCCCTGCTTGATCCGCCGATCCACGAGCTCTTTCAACGCAAATTGCGGGATCGCACTCTTATGCAGGATCCAAACTTCAAGTGGTGCGTTCAGGTTAGCAGAGTTTTTTTGTTATTTATACAGAGAAATTTTTATTCTTAGTGCTAGCTCTCCGTTCAATTGTACTTTTCTGTGAAATTGCGCAAATTTTTAGTTTACTTTTAGGATTAATAATTATGTTATTATATCTTTTCAGTGTTCAAGTGGATTTTACGCAGATCCCAATCACAAAAGGCTGATTTGCCCTGACTGCAGATCCGTCACATGCGCTTTTTGCCGGAGACCGGTAACAAAGAATATTTTTAATGATCAACGATTGCATTCATTCGTGATATCTTATTATGATGCATTTTTATTTCAAGTGGGAAAAACAACACGAAGGAATTAGCTGCGAACAATTTGCGGCTTGGAAGGATGAGAATGATCCTGACAATCAGGCCAAAGGACTGGAAGAGCATTTGAAAGACAACGGAATTGATTGTCCTAAGTGCAAATTTAAGTATTCATTATCGCGAGGAGGTAATAATTAGCAATCAATTATCCTTAATAATCTACATCAAAATTTATGAAACATTTATTTTTAAAAAATATGCATAATATTGCATTAAGAAAAGCGCTTGCTGTGCCCTACAAAATCGGGCACCAATATAAAGTTAAAAATAAACTTGTTGACCGTATAAAATAAAAAAAATTCAAAATTATAGATTAATTACATTACGATAATATTTTTAGGTTGCATGCACTTCACGTGTAGTCAGTGTAAGTACGAGTTCTGCTGTGGTTGTGGCATGCGCTTCGTGATGGGCGCGAAGTGCGGTGTGAGCGCATACTGCGCTAAGCTGGGGCTGCATGCGCATCATCCGCGCAACTGTTTATTCTATTTGCGCGACAAGGAACCGACCCAGCTACAAAATCTGTTGCGCGAGCACGGTATCGAGTTCGACACTGTAGGTCCGGCTGGGCAGCGACGATGTAAGGTGCAGCTGCAGAAGGAGACGCCGGCAGGCGTCGTCGATGCTATCTGCAACAATGAGGTCGTTGAAGGCCACGCTGGCCTCTGCAGGTGAGATTCACGAGCTCGAGAAGCGTTAAATAGTCGATTGGAGTTACTTAATTTAGAGAAACAATGATCTTGATTGGAATTATATTGTTCTTTTAATAAAAAGTCTAGAAATGGAAAAATAAATTATAAATTTAAAGATGTTTAAATAATTTGTAACACTTATAGTGCGTAAAACGCCTACTTATCGCACGCAAGCGTTTTCTGCCCTCGTATTATAAAATTTTGTTCGATACTCGTGTCATAAGTGATTCCTGGACTCGTGTGAATTATCACCCTAGCTTCTCTTGAGCATTAAACACACACGAGTCCAAAAATCCAACGAGTGGATAATAATTATTAAACTATCAAATTTTGACAAGCTCCAATCTTCTAGTACATTAATTAAATTAAATACATATCCCATTACCGTTTAAAATTTGTAACTCTACATCATATAGAATATTACTCCATCACATTCATTTATAGAACTGGTTAAAATAATACAACGTTCATTTAAAAAGGTGACGTTTAATAAAACTAATCTTATTGCAATGTTCATATTACATTCATGTAAATCGTTTTTTACTAACAAAAAGTGGCAGATTAATTATTAACAAGTTTGACTGTACAATTGTTGCAATAAAACATTTTGCAATATTTGACAAGATTTTTTTATTAAAATAGATCTATTTAATTATAAATATCTACAATTACTTTACAGTGACTATTTGCAACAAATGTAATCATACATTAAGCTAATTTTTTTTTAACCACGTGTTACACTCCGACAATAATTTGCTTTCATGCTAAAACTTAAAAACCAAATCAAGAAACTAATCTAGCGATTGTTACTTAATATCACCAATTCAATTGTTTGATTTTGATTAATTAAATCATTGTATTATCCATTCGATGAATTGTTAAAAAACATTTGTACTATCTTGTGGTGTATACTTCAATATGAATATGAATTCATTGTACAAAGTATGCATAAGAAATTTAGCACATGTACAAAAATATGCACCCAAATGAATCAGATAAATTTGAATAAATAAAACACCAATTTTAAGAATTCATCGAAAACGATGGACTTATAAAAAACACAAAATAAAAGAGGAACAAAAACAAAAACACTGAAACAGGAGCCACTACGTCGAGTATCTCGTGCGTAAGATCCGGGTGGATGGCTTGGATCCGGTGCCCGTGATGACCGTCGACGACCTCGAGACTTGCGTCCTGCGGGCCGGCCTGAAGTTACCGGCCAACTGGTACGGTCGCGACCCCGTCGAGTACCGCCAGGACCTTCTCGAGGTAATTCCCGACGATTGCCGCAAGATCCATTAACGTAGGGCGTGCTTTTCCCCGCAGGCAGCACTACATTGAGTATCTGGCGGGCCTGGTGCTCAAGAGAAGGCTGGACCCTGTGGCGATCTTCGATTTGAACGACGCCAAGCAGGAGTTGCGCCGTCGGGGAAAAGTGCCGCCAGCTAAGAACCAGGAAATGTCCGAGCAAGATTACCTCGACGCTTGCATTCAGGTGAACTTGTGTGCACGTCCAATATTTTTTGCTCCAGAAAGGCATGCGCGACTTCTTCGTTTTTCCATCCACGAGTTTTTATGATTTGAGATTTGCGTCAGTCTTGTCGATTGCCGTTGGCTGAAAAATGTTATACTGTTTCATTTTTGTTGTATTTTGACGATGGAAAAGCGATTTTCAAGATTGTTTTTAATTATTTCATTTTAAAGTTTGTTTTAAACTTTATAAATTTATGTTTTTCTACCTTTGAGTGTGCAGTGTAAAACAAATCCTGGTTTATCCATAAAGCTTTGTTTTATTATTATAATCCACTACTAGCAATGAGTCATAGTAATGAAATTTAAACATTAAAGTATAAAGAAAAGTGATTTCATTGTTATGTATAAATATGTGCAAGTTAGAATAAAATAATTAACTATAACAATCTGTATTTTAGATTGTAAGAAAGGAGATTCCACTGGAATAGCAGAACAAGCATTCATCCAATTGCAATGATACCATAATGTGCGTTTGAAGTTTCGTGATATTCACCAAGCTTATCTTTTATTTATTTTATGTACTTTAAGAAATAAGAAATAATGTTAAGATACATACCAATATAATTTGTAGATAAGAAATACTGCGATGAATTTTCTTAGTTAATAAAGTTCTTTGAGAAAGTTGTTTAGACTGTTTCTGGCCTTTGATCCTTTACTATCAGTCAAGACATTATTTAATTTATTTAAATTTAGTTTTTTAATTTTTTGAATAGGTGTAGCTTCCTTGTTTTTGTTCTTTTTCTTTATTTTGATCGGTATAGGTGTCAATTGGGTAGGTGTTACTTTCTTTTCTATATTTGTCTCAGTTACTTTGATACCTGATATATTTAAACCAGCAGTTTTATCTTTCACTCTCTTCTTCTTTTTCTTAGGCAGTATTGTACTGTCACTTTCATTTATAACTTCTTTAAGCGGTTTTAATCTTTTTGGTTTAAAACAACTGATTTTTGTATCTTTCAGACACACTGAACATTTAATGATAATTTTATTTGTTTTATTTTTTAAACTCTTTTTCATTAGTGTCGCTTTATACCTTGATACTTTGTTATCTTCTGAACAAGATTTTATAATTTTCTGGACTGATTTAGAAATACTTTTGCCCGGAACAATTCTAGTTTGAGGTTCGCTCTTTGACCATAAAGTACCGCAATAAGAACACATAACGGAAGGTCCAAAATGTTGCTTTGGTAGATCTAATACCGAGGATCGTTGTTTACATAGCTGTCTACAATTAAATAATAATATTTTTTAATAATATTATGTAATTTCATATGATTGATGAATTCTTTAATCCTGAGTAATACTTACACATAATAAGTTCTACAATTGTTTAAACCTTCAGCATTCAATTTTGATAAATATTTTATAAAATCCCACCAATGTTTGACTTTCTCCATCACTAATACTTAATTGAAGACGAAAAAAAAATGTTTAACAATTCTTTTAACTATTAACATAAAACACCTAACCTTATGCGAATTACTTTTTTTTTGGTTAAATTTAGTGAAAAATTTTATTTTTACTTATAATATTGTTTTTAATTTTTAAGATGCCATTATCAATATTTTTCAATTTTAATTATTATTTTTTTGCTAGCATAAAGCTAGTATTGACGCTACTTGTAATCACGTGTTTATTGCAATATATAGGTTAGATAAATGCAGATATATATTTTCTTTCATAAACATGTGACTTCACTGATGTAAAGTGTAGAACTAGTATAAGATGTAGATGTAAAACTCGAAACATTTAAAAATATTTCGAATGTTATTATTCAATGAAATTAAAAGAAGCCTTTTTATAGAAATTTTTTTTATTACACATTTTACAATTATATTTTACTTATATTTGTTAATAAAAAGATTGTATTAGTTAATTTTTATCTTATAAGTTTCAACAAAATGATCACAAATTCATTATAATTGTTTTAAAAATATATACAATGTAAATTCATGTTTGTTCTATAAATATATTACAAATCTTCTATCTTTACACTCATTACATATTCCATCAAAAGGTGATACAAAATTTTTAGTTTATCACAAAGTACATTTCATTTTCAAACTTTAAATCTGTCCAATATTCCTGTAAAGTACCATATAAAACAAAGTATAAAATGTAATAACTAAGTACAGTGAAAATGATATAAAAATAAAATAAACGTAGCTAGACATCAATTTGATCCTAATATTTAAAAGCATCAATTGTTTGAAGCTGATTTTAATGGTGGAACAAGTAACTCTTGTGCTAGGTGATTTGCAGATTCTAATGACCCTTCATCTGAATCATTATCACTAAGGTTGGATGGGGAAGATACACAGCCTCTCGCTACATAAGATTTTAATTTTCCTACACTAGCTAAAATTAATCCTAAAAATGGTGGTGAGGGCTTCAGTGGTCTGGATAAGTACTCTGGATGAAACTGTGTTGCAACATAATAATTATGGCCTTCCAATTCAACTATTTCCATTCTAATATTTTCCTCATCCCGACCAACAAATTTTAATCCTGATGCTTCTAAATCAGCAACATATTTTGGATTAACTTCGTATCTATGCCTATGCCTTTCTTGGATGATTTCTGCATTGCCATAAAGTTGTCTTAAAACGGAAACTGGAGTTACAAAACGAGTGGATCGTTTTCCTAATCTCATGGTGCCACCCATATTTCCTTGATTGTGCTCTGGCATATCAACTACTACAGGATTTCTACATTCTGGGGTGAACTCTGTACTGTTAGTATCTTCAAGCTTGAGTACATTTTTAGCATATTCAATAACTATTGTTTGTAGACCAAGACAGATACCTAGTAAAGGTTTATTATGCTCCCTGCACCATTTGCAGGCTTCAATTTTTCCATTTATTCCTCTTTGTCCAAATCCACCAGGGACTATAACACCATCAGCACTGCAAAGCTGCTGCCATGCTTTGTGATATGATACTGGATCTAGTTCTTTAGATTCTAACTCCAATTGTACAGCATCAACAAATGTTAATTGCAATTTGTAGCCAGACTTTATTGATGCATGTTGCAATGCTTTGATGACCGAAGCATAAGCATCCTCTAATTTAACATATTTACCAACTAACGCAATATTCACACCTATTAAAAAAAACAACAATTATTAGTAATTAAACCATTATGTAAGTAAAAAATAGTAAATGTGTTAAATAGTAACTTACTTTTTCTCAAATGATCAACTCTTTCTGCAAGATTTCTCCAAGTATTCATGAATTGAAGTGGAAGAGGTAACTGAATGTCTAACTGAAGTCTTTCATGTAAATATTCTATTATTCCTTGACTCTCCATCAATATAGGAACTCGATAAATTGAGGAAAGATCATGAATTGTTATAACTTGTTCTGGTGCAACATGACAGAAATTTGAGATTTTATCTTTAATAGAATCACCAATAGGTTTTTCAGATCTACAAATAATCAGATCTGGAGATAGCCCCAGTCCACGTAATTCTCTTACACTGGACTGAGTTGGTTTTGTTTTTGGTTCACCGGTAGCTTTTGGAGATGGGACAAGCGATACGTGTGCACAGCAGAAATTCTCTTTTTTTACCCTGAATTGGAACTGTCGAAAAGCTTCTACAAAAGGCATTCCTTCAATATCTCCTATAGTTCCTCCTAATTCTACTATACAAACTTCTGGTATTTTTCCATCGTCAGTAACTGGTTGCTTTGCAACCCTTTCGACCCATTCTTGAATTGCATCTGTAATGTGAGGTACAACCTGAACTGTCTTTCCAAGATAATCACCCTTCCTTTCCTTTCTTATAACATGTTCGTAAATTTTTCCTGCAAAAAATTAATAAAATATTTAGTGTTTATTTTTATAAAAATTGTGGAAATCAATAATTTTATTATTTTAATGTTATTCAATAAAAACAATAAATAAACATGTGACATATAATTATAAGAATTCACAGAGAATCTGAAAATTTTCCATTAATACTAAAATCTAAAAATAGTTAGGAAACAATAACTAATTAAATTGAAAAAAAAAAAAAAAGAACAAGCAAACAAAAACTATACAAGAAATATATTTTGGAGCAACTGTTACAGATGTTGCAAATTGGAGTATTTATTAAATCATTCTTCTAATCTTCTTTAAAGATCAATTAAAAAGAAAAAAAAAGTAAATAATAGTTTGGCATTGAATTTATCTTATCTTTGGAAAATGCTAGTGCAATCACTTTAAAAGCGCAAAAAAACTAAGCATCCTTCAAATTGCCTCAAGTGGAATTATTAAACAGTTTATGCAACAATTTTTTCATCTTTTACTTAAAAAACAAAATATCGAAAAATTAAAAGAAAAATCTAATCTATTTAATCAAAACTAAATCCTCAGACATGATACTGGCAGAAGCCACCTGACTTTCCCAATTATGCAATATTATACATTTATAAATAAACAATAAAGCAACGTGCACTGGGCACCTACCCACAATCAAAATATATTTTATCATAAATTCAAACAATCAAAAAAGAAAAAAAGAAAAAAAGAAATCAAATGAAAGGCAAAAAAAATTCTTAAAAAGCAGACAATCAATAACTAACCAGTGGTAATATTGTTGTCCTTATGCAGCACGACGTCGAGGAATCTCTCGTAATTGCCAAGATCAAGGTCGACCTCGCCGCCGTCGTCCAAGACGTAGACCTCGCCGTGTTCATACGGCGAGAAGGTGCCAGCGTCGATGTTGATGTAAGGGTCGATCTTGATGGAGGTGACGTGAATCCCGCAAGATTTGAGGATCGTGCCGAAGCTGCTGGCAATGACTCCCTTGCCCACGCCGCTGATCACACCGCCGGTCACCAGGATGTACTTCATGTCGCTTCTGCGTGCAGTGTCCCTCCCAGTGATGACTCTCGTCGCACTCGTCAGCCGTCGTTCGTCTCGAGGTCGCGATGTCCGCTTCGCGGGGGTCCCTGGGGTGGCAGCGTCACGATTTCAAGGCTTGGACTCGAGACGAGGCGAGCACGTGTTCTCACGGCTGGCTGGCTACTACGCTCGGCGCTTTATATGTACTCGCACTGAGGCCAGCGGCCAGTGCGATGAGGAAGCTGAAGAGGCCGCGAGCGAGCCGCCCGCGCATTCGATTTCCTCGTTCGGCTCGGTATGCGCGCGCAGAATATTTTTCGCCACTTTTGCCAACTGACGTGCGAAAAAGGGCGCCGAGCAGAGACGCAGCTTCGCCGCAGGGACCGAGGAAGATGTTTGAATTCTCGATGGAAGACGCGAGCAGGCGCTTTGGAGATGAGGTAATAACCTTTTTTCATGGATATTTATTGATTAAATTGAATGTTGATAAAGAATTAACTTGACGGGTGGTAATTTTTTGAGCTTGCGGTTTGATCGGCGCTTTTAGCCTTGAAAAACGGTAAGTACTGAGAAGCTCATTACAAGAGCCATCGCAAGTTTAGTCTTACATTTATAGTGAATAAATGATTAATTGTTGATTGATTTAAAAAACGCAGTAATTAGTGTTTTTGTAAATCATACTGCGAGCAGTACGTACTTATACTATATAGGCTTAGCTTAGTACTTTTGGACTATAGTTTGCATATAAGTTGCTTTCAATTAGATTTTTTCAAGTATCAAGAACATCATTATCAAAGAAATATTCTTGAATCAAACTTTTAGGCAATAACTTATGTGCGAATTAAAAAGATGAAAAAAGGATAACTGTATTTGTAGTTTTACCAGTTGTACGATCCTGTTTTTAGTAAATATTACTGCAGTTTTTATAACAAAAGGATTTCCATAGCTTTAATAAAAAATGACAAACATAAGTTTCAAAAGCAATCCTTGAAGTTAAGTATTTGTAAAAATATGTATAAATGATGTATTTTGTGTGTATAATTTACTTTATTTTTTGTTTTACTGCCTTTCACTAGTTGCACTGAGAACATTGAACATGTATTGAGTTATTATTTTGAGTAATAATTTAGTTTCCAATTTTGGAATAACATTTTTTTTTAAATAATCGCAGTATAAACATCTTTGATAATCTTATACAGAGAGTGCAAATAATTTACACAATGAAATTAAGAACAACTGCTTTCAAGTGATTAAATTCGCTCTAATTGTTTTTATATACATAGTGTATCAGAGTGATAAACAGAGTAAAAGGTTTAGTTCTTAATCAGCAAATCATAATTAATTAGCAGGTTTTCTAAATTAAACCATGTTAAACTAATTGAAAATTATTTTAAGATAAAATGCCAAAATTAGAGTCGTATTTCTTGTTAATTATTGAAACCATATTATTTCCTTTTTAGTTGCTGAAATCCAATGTGAAATCTTTCTGCTTTAAATTCGAGGTCGTCTTCAAGAAAAGATTTGTTAATCTATTCTAAAGTGTAAACATATTGTCTGGCCAAGTTGACTGCAACTACTGTATCGCTTCTGCAAAAAATGTCTTACTAATTCAGACATTATCTACTTGTTGCCATATATACATGCGCGACTGCCCGATAAACTCCGCACGCATAGCCACTTAAATTTTGCAATTCAGATATGGCACTGTTACGTGGAATTCTAGTTTGCAAGTTCATGCCTTGGCACGTAAGTTTACGATAATTTTTTAAATATTTGAACAATTTAACTTCAAGTAACCTTCTTTCTTACATCTGCCTTCTAGCGTCTTAATATAAGAACCCTTTGAATGAATCATTTGAATGAAGCTTGCGCCAATCTTCAATTTTTCCTTCAACGGATTACCTTTTCGATTTTTCGCTCTTTCACCTTACGCCGGGAAAAATTTAGTATTAAATTTAATTAAACGTACCTCTAATAAGCATTTACTAAAGCAAAGATAAACGCGTAAAATTAAAAAAATTAACTAGTAAATTTAAAAATATTTAAATTAAATTTGACTACGTTTATAGTAAAATTTGCTAGTAATTAATATACCAATTTGTTGTATTTCTCGAAGTTCGAGTGCGTTATTGTTTTAGTAAAGACAATAGTAAATCTTAACGTAACACTTTCCTACATCTACAAAACTACGTAATACCTAATACAAAAATAAACATGTCAAATTCTCTCTAAAACAAAATAAAAATTAAATTTTAGGGATCCGCTTCAATTCCTTATCCTCGATCCTTGAGCGCTCTGACGGTCAGCCGACGGTCAACCCGCGCTCACAGGTATAGTACAGGTAAACCACGCACACATACATGCACGAAAGTCTCTCGATCGGCTCCTATACACCCCTCCTCCTTCCGCTCCAGCTTTCGCGGCGGCGGCGGCTCGGCGGAACTCTCTCTTTTTCATCGTCGCGGGGCCCGCTCGGGCGGCCGGGGCCCCGTGTGCGTCAGACAGCCGCGGAAGCTCGCTGCGAGAGCGCCATACGTGCACACGCAATACCGACGCAGTCCTGTCCGAGTCGTGCGGGCGCGACAGGTGTGCGTCCGCCGTGCCGCGCGCTCATCAGTGCACCGCCTTAAAAAAAGTGCCCCAGGGAAGATTTTTACGCCTCCGTGTTTTCAGCAGGAGGAGCAGCCAGCGAGGACCCGGCCGCCCGGAGGGGGGCGATCATGCCGCCGCCCAGGCACCACGACCGATGACCTTGATCGCCGAGGCCGACGAGCTCCTCGCTCCACCGGCCACCGCCAGCATAAGTACGTTCACGACTGCCTTTGCGCGTACCTCCCCTTCTCTGTCTATTTGTCTGTCTATCTCTTTCTGTATTCTACTTCGTCCAGGCTCGTATGTGCGCTCAGACAATCGCACTTCCTTCCTCTTCTCGGGCGTAGAGGTACGAACGTCCTGCCTACTACGTCCTGATGCGGGATGTATATGCGTTCGCTCGCGGCGGGCGTGACCCTTTTTTATGGGACCAGGTCTCTCGACGTAACACTTTTTCGCTCGCGCGATTTTAACAGATGATGCGCTTCGGGAGTACAGCGATCGGTAAAGGATTTCACGTGCGCCGTGGCTCTCTTTTTTTTGTCTTTTTTTTTTGTCGGGTTGAAATAAGGCGTGTGCGACGTTATTAGACAAGCCGTGCGCGTGTTGATTTTGTGAATGGATATGGAGCGTCGCGCGCCTGCTATATCCTTTTAATTAAGCCGCGGAATCTTCGTGCGCGGAAGACGCCGAGCCGGGATTGGGAAAATCGAGGGGCGCTGCCGACACACTCGTCGCTTACAAAATCGCTTACTTAATGCATCTCGCCGGCGCGCTGCCGCACTCGGATTATCAATGAGCGCCGTGTTTTCCTTCATTAAGCGTTCGACCGGCTGGAATGCGGTTGAATCAAGGAGGACCCCGTGTTATAAGTCTCTTTGAACTCGCGAAAGGTACTCCGAGGTTTTTTTTTCTTTTTTACTGCTCGAAGGTAAGCCCGCGGGTGTGAAAGAAGCGAGAAAAAAATCTGCTTAAGGACCGAGCGACGGGAATGCAGGAATTCGATGAAATAAAAAGAAGGGATATACACAGAGAGAAAAGTTCTTGTAAAAATCACTATACTGTTTTGTAACGCATGAACAGACGCGACAAATCAAAAGTTTTACTTAGAAAGTATATAGTAAATTTTACTATACTTTCTAGTAAAATTTTTCATTTGTCGAGTCTCTTCATTACAAAACAGTTTAATAATGTGTAAATATTGTAATTTACAATAAACGACTATTCTATTCTATTCTATTCTATTCTATTCTAATTTTTATAAGAACTTTTCTCTCACTGTATGAAGGAAGCTGCAGTGTCATTCGGGTTTCGCTGCGCAGTTCGGTATAACACTCTTACTTGCAGGTACGCGATGAATTAGGTGCACGCGTCGCGATACCCGGTACCACGAATCGGCCGACACGGTGAATAATTTTCAAGAGCTCACGAGTCGATGCCTGCCGGTGAGGGAGACGCTAATTTTCATCGGGCGCAGAATATACGTCGTTCCTCTCGCCTACCTTGCCACCTAATTCCCCGCCACCTAATTGCACGCCTCAAGGCCGCACTTTATGCTCAGCACGCTGCAGCTTGTAAATCTTCGTTACCGCCGACTGTACTGCCTTTTTTTTCTTTAAAAAAAAAAGCAGCTAACTTCGTTAAGGAGGGCATAAAAAAAGGAGGAGAGTACTCGGTGCAACGCTTGGTTTCTTCCCGGGAGGCGAGGATCGCGAGGAGCGGCGCGACTCGTTCCCTTTTTTTTTCGCCGCGAGAGAGTCTTATCGAGTGAGTCACGTTGTTTGGCTCCGGGCGATCGGACAAGTGCCTTCGCTTCTCTTCTCTCCGCTCCTTTTTTTCAGAGTGACCGGAGAGGCGCGTGTGGGATTTCCGCGCGAGGTGTCGAGGCGGAAGAAGGGGGGCTCTCGGGTTTATTAGCCGCGAAATTTTTTTTTTTTTTTTTTTTTTTGCGTGTGTTATAAGCACAGTCGGTCGATCGGAATCTTGACTTTTAAGGCGGCGGGAACGAGTCGCGCGGGAATCGAACTCTAATGGGAGTGAATTCGCGAGATGTACGTATAGCGGAGCTTCGTCATTTTTTCCGGGGTTTCTCATTAAGATGTTCGCTTCGATTAGGGAAAGCTGACGGAGCGCGTTTCACGCTGGAATGATTTACGCATGGCTTAAGTGTGTTAGTTTGGCGATTTAAGGAGAGAAAAAAAAGGAATGATTGGACGGTGGGATTGTGGTTGCGCTAAAAACAATAACGTGCTAATGTTTTTTTTTACTGTTTTTTTTTTTACTAGGAAGCAAATTAATTTTCAATTCAGTATAATAATTTATTGGTCAAAATATTGATCGATAAATAGATAAATTATTTTGTAGAAGAAATTTTCTATAGTAACCGATTATTAAACAGTTTATTTAATTATTGCGTACTAAGATCTTGTCATTCAGTTCCGCCTTTTCGCGTAAAGGTAGTTCATCTTTTCTTGTAAATATTTTTTATATTTCGAATATAATAAAATCTAAACATTTTTATAATTGAACCGCAAGAATTTTGACTTGAAGCGAAACAATCTAACGCAAGTTTAATGAGATTTCGTAGAAGAATCGCCTAATAAAAGATAAGGATTTTTTTTGTTCACAGGTTGGATTTTTTGAATCGTTGCTTAATTTTAAACAAGCCTACCTACAGAGCACGAAAATATGAGCATCTTAAATCAAACTATAGGCCATTGTTTCACTGCAACTTTTTCTCATGAATCAACATCGAGTGACCCCCTTAAGATCCACAATGAAGATAACTGTACGCACAGGCCAAATCGTTCGGTAAACAGTTGCAGCGCGTAGTCCCAAAATTAGCCGTACACTAAACGCAAAAAGAAAAAATTCAAACCTTCCTCTAATCGGACACAACGGCGAAACAAGAAACCAATAATAAAATGAAAGAAAGACGCGTCCAAACTCCGTTAATAAACCAAGGACCAGCACTTGTTATTTGCAAGGTCCGCGGACGGGGGGTCCGGTCTCGGCGCTAAGTACATACTACCTACTTCGAAAAATGCGAGTTGTCAATACGCAGACATCGGGGCATTCCGCACCTATCGTAAATCAATTCTCTCCTCGAGGGAGAAATTCGCAAGTAAAACGTGTCAGCGGAGGCGACGAAAAAATGCCGTAAAGTGCAGGCGCGCGCGCTTATGCCCCGAGTGCCCGGCGTTTCCTTATCCACTTTCCACGGCGAATATAAATATCGGCGAGCCGCCGCGGGACTTTTTTCCCCGCTCTTTTTCATCCAGTACCGTCAATAATGCTGCGCAATTTACAAGATATACTTCAAAAGCTGCAGCGTTAAATTTATCGCGCCGCGTTAACTGGAAATCGGCATTCGACTGCGTTATACTTCTATATTCCTCTTTTTTTCCACGCGCAATTTTCCGCGATTTTCTCTCTCGCCGCGGGTGTATTCGCATTGCTTTCCAATGATCACCCGAACTTCAAGTAACAAGTACACGAGCTTCAAACCAGTTTACGAAAAAATCTTTACTATAATATAATGGCTGATTTGAATGTCCCGCGGCTGTTCGTAAAATCTAATCATCTCTCTTTCAAGTTTGCTTAAAGATGAAGGCTAAAAAAGGAGGAGGAGGAGGAGGACAAAAATCGGCACCAAATATAGATCTTCGATTGGCATAGCAGTAAGAGATAATCGCGCGGTTTCCACACGCGCGCGCTGCGTGTAGGCACGGCAGCCGCGTTCCGTTGGGAAACGGAAACGATGTCGCGCCTCGGCATCGTCGTCATCGCCGATCATTTTAAAGTCCAAGTGGTTATTATGTGCCAAAGGTGTGTCCATATATTTCTGTAACCGGAGGCGCTAAAGACCTCTCCCTTTCTCTCCTCCCGAGCGCGCGCCCGAGAGCCCGCTATTTATCCTTCGCGAATACGTATGAGCTATCGGCGATCTACTTGCTTGCGGACGAGCATTGAAAATCGACTTTTTTTTTCCTCTTTATTGCGGGAAAATGTAGATCTATCTATATAGAGGACGAAAATTTTCTCACTCGAATTATCCACATTATACATATCCCGTGCGGTGAAATTGGCACCACCCGAAGCTGTTTTGCCCCGAAATTGCTAAGAATTTAGTAATTTTTCATCAACCGTTTCTTACACTAAATTGCAGGTCATTTGATTTTCCGTTTCTCATTCACTTCCTACATTAAAATATAAATAAATATTCATACCTTCAATTAAAAAAAAAAATTCATACATCGGCTTTTTAAATTAAGCGCCGATTTGAATACAACTTAAAAAAAATTGACATTTACTACACTCGGAAAAAAGTATTAATAATTAAAATTACTATCTTTCTGAGAAGGTGATCATAAACTGGTCTCTAAGATAAAAATTAGTTACATAGTAAATTTTACTGGACAGTATTGGAAATAATCTTGTACATACATACAGCAAAATTTACTGTAAAGTATGATAATTTCTATCTGGTCGCGTTCCCATACACGTGATAATTTGTACAATACTTTTTTGTCAGTGTACGCGCTAATTTTAGCATAATGAATGAATAATTAAAACTAAAACGCAATTTAATTCAGTAAAAAAAACTTGGCGTTGCTTGAACGATTATATATACGTACACTCTAACCGCAAGATCGTTAAGTTGGTCTAAACAACTCAACGACGCTTCCTCGTAAAAAAAAAGTGATCAGCGTGAATAGGCGCAGCAGCATCCGAATGACAAAGAGCCCGCATTAGTGCGGCGCGTAACGAGCGAGCACGCACCGGCCGTTAGGGAATATATTCCCCGTCGCGCATTCCGCTTCGGGTCGCGAGCGACCTCCGCCTTGGCCGCTCACGGGGGAAAAGCGAGCCGCGCGCAGATCCATTGCGCAGCGTGCGAAAATCACCGTCGCGGCGCTCGACTCGCGTTCCATTCGCCCGAGTCCTATGCGCGTCGCCCCGAAAGGGCTTATATCCTCCGGGAAGTCATTTTAAATTTCCTACGCATTGGATTTTGAATGGCTCCGTGGAGTACGCCAGGGAACTCGATTTTCATTGATATCCCCGACGTTTGACTCTTCGTTGACTTCGGGGTTCGGGCTCAGGCGGTGTTGGTATAGTCTTACTGGTCACGGCGGTGTTGACCTACTTTGCGCGCGAGGCATTCAATCGGCTGCTGTTGCTTATCTTTTAATTGTGATGCTTCTCCTTTTTCTTTTTTTTTTCTTTTTTTTTGCTTGGATTTGTTGGCGGTTTCCTTTAGGTGCGTTTATTGATTCTGACGATTAGTTATCTTTTATTAATGTACTTGATAATTATGTTTATTTCAATTAATTATATGCGTACGTTCATAATAAACGTTGAATTTACAGTTCGTAAATTTTTGTTTTTGCAATCGCATAAGAAGATATGCGGTAGTTCTTTTTAATGATAAGATCCGAAAGATGAAATTTCAAATTATGCAGTTTCTTCTTACCATACAATACGGATATTTTAACCGAAACGGCTACGACGAGAAAGTCGATGCTGTTAAGAGGCGGCCGTAGAAAACTAGAAATGTTTTCGACTGACACCTTTTTTATGGTTCGGCTAACTAAAAAATACTTATTATTTTTTTCCTCCCGGTTATTATTTCCAGGATAGCCGACTCTCGGTAAAAGCGATTTAATTATTGCACGCGCCGTAATAAGTCACTATGTTCGTTTCGTATGAGTTAAAAGGATTTCTAACTAAAAAAATTAAATTACAACGGTTTCATGCACACGACCGTAATTCAAGTTTATTGAGAAATTTATAATCTTGCGAATGTAACTTTCTTTCCTTACCGGTGCACATTACTCATAATATCGATGCCATCATTATCTTTTACTATCGAACGAGTCCATTTACGATCTTTATCGAAATTAATTATTACACAATTCAATTAGTATAGGCACAGCAGTTTGCTTCGACTTAATTTTACGGACGTCAAGAAATCAAAAAGTTTTCGTATGAATTTAACATTTCATAATTTATCAGGACTCTTTTCGTTCTTCCACCTCCAGCCATTAAGTATTTAGTTGAGTTTTAAATTTTATCTTCATTATACAGCTTCATTTCATCATATCATTATAACCGACCGTTAAATCAATGAAAAAATGAAATAAATTTCCATTTAAATCTTCAAAAAAATATTACATTTTACTAAAATTTAAACTGACCATGATTACGACGATAAAAACTTAATCTACACAAATTAAAAAAATTCCAAGGCATTACAATTATTTAATTAAAAAAAAAAACGGGTAAATTGTATTTACAAACGAGCATGAAGAAACAAAGCGCGGACAATACAATGCAATTTACTGCAGTTGCAATCGAAACGGAATGCACCGAAAATCTCAGAACAAACGAAGCAACCCCGTTTCCCGCGCGACCGCGAGCTTTATAAGAAGCCAAAAAAAAAAAAAAAACGAAGCGTTGCGCAACGCCTGGTTACCCCCTTGAGCGCGAGAATCTCGTGCCGCGCGAAAATCCAATCGGCGCCCGCGATCTCGCGCGCCCACGCGCGAAAGGATCATCGGCCGCTCGCGTGTCGTAATCCGCGGCGATCCGCCGGCCGCCGGCGCGCGAGCGATTACCCATTTTAGGCAGGCGCGCCGAGCCGATGCGTGTGGGCATATCCACGTGGGCCCGGCGCTCGTGGGTGTATGCGAATGCCGGTAGGAAGCCGCCGTTTTGTGGCTAGGACAACGATTTCTTTTTTTTTTTCCTTTAATTTACACCCTGGGATGGAGTGCCGCGATGTTATTAGGACCGGTTAGATCGATGATTCGACGGATTTTTTTTTTTTTGTTCAGTTTATTCGTGTGCTTCGTAGGGGAAGGACGGGCAAGACGGACACCTTAAGGAAAAGCAGATAAAAAAATAAATTAAATAATAACAAATAAATA
>JAWWEN010000009.1:19378534-19403323 GCA_035582955.1 Sycophila texana | reverse complement strand
GCGCGCGCTGCGGCCTCGTAGGCAAGTCGTTCTTCGAACTTATACTTGCCTCGAGGCGCTACCGCGCCTCTTGATACAGCAATAAAATTATCACAATTTATTTGTACATACATTTAATTAATATTTTAGTTTTAAATTTAAATTTAATGCAATTAATTAAAAAAGTGAATTTTCATAATTTTGCTTTAACAAATTAATTTTTTTTTATATGACAATGATTATCCATTTATGAATTCATATTGTAAAAGTGTACAATAATAAAAATAATATACAAAAATAATTATTTATATTCTAAGAGATCTATTAAGGATTTGCAGTCGAGTCTTCAGAAGAACTTAATCTTTGAGTATAAAATTGTTCTCCAAACCATTCTCTATGGGCTTCCAGATAACTAAAAATATATTAAATTATGAATATTGCTTTTAAAATTTATTATAGAATTAACTTGTAAAAGAATATAAGTTAATCTTACCTTAAAAACATATCTAAATACTTTAATAAAACTTTCAACTTTTTATCAGGGATATCTGTCATTTGCAGAAGTTCGGGCAATTTTACTAAAAGAAAGGGAATTATGTAATTTAAGAAAAAACATGTATTGCATAACATAAAAAAAAGTCTCAATATTTACCAAATAGCCGAGCCAAATGAATAGCTCCGTAAATCATTGACGGTTCTGGTAACATTTCTTTTTTCTTATTTTCTGGCATAAGTCGCCATTTATTCGATTCTTCGAGTAACGAATTTATTTGTGCTGAATTGATAACAGGTACTGACATTCTTAAAGTGACACCTCGTGGACTTGAACATCTCGAACTTGTACTCGCTATGCTATTCATGCTGTAGATAATTTCGTGATTAAAAAATGTCCTGATGAATTCATTTTCCAAATATTTACCTTGAAATATTTCCTGTTTCTTGCTTAATTTCTTCAATAGGTCTTGGTGGTTTTGGTTCTTCTACTGAACTTAAACGACAAGATCGCAATTTACGCCTTGTACTTGTAAGAACTGGTGCTGTTGATACTGAAGAAATATTAATATTTTTTTCTGCATCAGGTTCCTGTTCCCGGAAAGGTGGTAGGTGAGCAAATTCTGGATCTTCAATTTCTTCTTTTATTGTTATATCAGATCTAGAAAAAAAGTAAAAATTCTCAAACATCTTAAATAGGGTTAAAAAATGGTACAAATTTATTTTAATTGTCAAACTTACTCTATCACCTCTTCTTTGACAGATGTTTCTTCTATATTAGCTATGATAGGTGTTGATTTTAAAGTGGAATACTGTTCTTTTTCATGTTTATACAATAGAAGGTCACCCAAAGTAAAATCAAAATATATTCTCAAACCATCCGCAATTTCTCTACATATATTAATATCACTAACTGTTTTTTCTAGCGTGTTTTGTACTTTACTATTTCTTTGTGGCTTATCCGGAATGTTCGTTAATTGTGTCGTTGTATAATGTTGCACCCATGATTCTAAAATATTTATCACGGTTGGTTGTGCAGGTAAAACAGCTAGCTAAAAATATAGTTTGATTATATTTTTAGATATCTTTATTTATAGTAAATTTTTTTATAAAAAAAATTAACGTAATTTTTTGATAATAATATTTTTAAACTACCTTGTTTTTATTATTTATTAAATCATAATCTTGTTCCAAAACTCGTTTTAATGTCGCACCTATTTCAAGATCAATTCCTGGCCTCATACTAGCACCTGATTGACTTCCTCCACCACTGTCTTCATCACCAGAAGATTCTTCTTCATAATCTGAGCTACTTTCTGTATCTTCTTCTGTTACAATGTCCTGAACAATAATTATTAGCAGTAATTAATTAAAAAATAAGTAATAAAATATTAAAATAATTAACAATGTTAAAAATGTTTGCTATTACTAAAAAAGAAAAGTTTAAATACCTCAGTGTCGTAGTCTTCATGCTGTCCAGAACTACCATCTTCTGATGATCCCGTGGTTGCAGATGTGGCACGACTGCCACTACTCCGTGCTCGTCTTTTTGCTTCTGTACCTGACTCTACAGAGCGTTCTGAAAACTTATGGCTTCTCTTCTTACGTTCTCTCCTGTACAAATATGCTCCCCTGAAATACAAATCATATTATTCAGTGATTTCACTTTTTCTCTTTCATAATCAAATGTAGATTGCATAAAAAATAAAATTACAATTGCAACTGGGCCTTTTGTGCAAGATCACGTTGCAACTGACGGTTTTCTTCTGTATCCTTAAGAACGTATTCTTCAGTAACACATCTATCCCAGGATGAATTCCAACCCTGCAATTATGGCACATAATAAATAAAAGTCTAATAAATCATTCATTGCATGCCTGGCCGTAAAAATATACCTGAAAATGAATTAAATACTCTACGGCTTTTCTTCCTCTCTGATCTTTGTTAACAATGACATCAAGAACCTGCAAAATGATTAATTGATCAAGCTCCCATTGCTTTGTTTACTTCGAAAATTTTCAATGGCAATTAGCCGCTTATCAACTTTTACGTACACAAACACAACGATAAAGCAAACAATCATCGTCGTTATCGTAAATTATCACTCTTTGCTCAGTAAAACATTATGAAAGAGATTTTTAAAACATATTTTTCTAAGTAAAATGCAAACTTTTGACGAGGTTACCTTTGAGTCGTAAAGCACTTTGGCTTTCGTCGGATCCGGCTCGTAGCAGAGCACCTTTTCACCATCTGAAAATTTGAATTTGGGTCCCCGGGTAGACACCATCTTCCGTTACTATCACATTTAAGTAAACAATAACAAATACAATCAATTGTAAACGCTATCGTAAACAAACAAATCGGACCCGGCGATCAAGCTCATGGATCGTCCATTTTCTATATTTTTCTATACCTAAGCCGTTCCGTTCCCCGGTCCAAAACTCCCCTGTTTTGCAGTTACAGTCCTCAGTCCAGTATCTAATTATGGCACTTCATTAAATTTATATGAATGACCTAAAAATAATTATTATTTTTTAATTTGTTTATTTTTCAATAAAAATAATTCCATTTTATCATGTTATTAATCGCAATTAGTAAATGAAAGATTATTTATTAAGATGATAGTAACAGAATAATATGGGTCATTTAAAAAATTTACTGATAAATAAAATTTTTAGTTTTTCTATAATTAAAAAACTATAAAAAAATTTTCATAATGCAAGTTACAGTGTAATATATTTATTAATTTATCTATATTATCTTGCGAGGTAATATTCAGCTTGCGATAACAATATATTGTATTAAATAAATGTTTTCTTTATTTTTAGCTGTTGATAACAAATAATATTATTGTATAACTTATTATAAACATAAATGAAGTATTAAAAAATATCACGAAAAATAAACTATGAAATTGTAACATAATTATGTAAGTTGATGAAATGCTCTTTTGCTTAAGTGTATGTTTCGGATTTGTAAAAGGCATGGGAGGGGATACAAATGTAACACAAGTAATTTAAATTTTTTATAACACTTTTTTCATTTTCTGGTAAGTCTATGGTAATTAATAATTAATAACAAGAAAAAAACCTTCATCAATGTGTCTACAGTAATTATTAAAAGGTACAATTAGCAAATTACTATATTGTGTATTCACTTTGTGTAATAATAGATAATAATATAATTGTAATATTTTTTTTCTTTATAATTATAGCGCAATTTCTTTTCTCACGTGCTCGATTTTTCATTTTTCTTTTTCTACAAATATAATAATAATATGATATCTAATATTTTACTTTTTTTGTTTACATATCCGCGTCGGATTATTATCAATCGATTTTTTTGTTTACTTCTGAAATCTCCACTCCTATTTATATTATTTCAATAATCAAATACTAAAAATACAAATGTTTCATGTGTGGAGCGAATGTTTAAAAGCCTCGATTAGCGCAGTATCGCTGCTTTATAAACGATTCGGTTCTTTAAATTCTTTTTCCTTATATATACGTATGATAGAATATTTTTGTATAGCTTCGCCTATATAAAATTAAGGGGCTCGTGAAGAAAATTTGCACTTGACAACCACGTTATCTTTAGAGTAAAAAAAGAGAAAGAGATTTGACTTTTCATTTTTAGCAATCACGACGATTATACTGTTTACATAACGCATTTTCATTTACTTTAGTTTTTTTTTTTAAATTTTTTTTTTACAAAAATTATTTCGCGTGTTCCATGCGAAAAACAAGGCTTTCGCTTTGCGTTAATTCTGTTCGCTTTTAGCACGAAGAATATATTTATACACAGAGAGAAAATTAATTCGTCACCAACTTGAGCAAAATTTAAACGCGCGCGTGCTGCTCACTTGCAACATTATTCTTCTCTCTTTCTTCATTTTTATTTTCTTCATATATAATATTATCATTTAAATATACACAGTTCTAGAACTACTTCAAAAGCCCTTTAATATTACCAAGGATGCTTAAATTCACTTATCCATAAAGTACCTTTATGTACACACGAAGCTTAATTTCTTTTTTCATCATTTAATCTATACAATTATGTAAACGTAATATTAAAATTATAACGTAGCAATAATCTAATCTACCTAGTGTCGACAGGAATATTTTACAACAAAAATTACAATCCTCTTTCGCCGCTGGTTTCTTCGTTAAAGATTCAAATTCTTTTATTCTCTCTGCAGACTTGCAAAAAACACTTAAGTGCTAGATTTTACATTACACTTCACCCCATCACAATAGAGTACATACCAAATCTATTTTACCTTTCTCTCGTCTTCACTAAATCTAATACGCATTTTTTTTCTAATACATATGTATGTATATATATACAGATTTCCTAGCATGCGACTTCCGCTATTTGATATTTCTAAATTAATATATAAGCATGCTTTTATTTACAATAAACATAAGATAGCGTTCGCGGTTACCGGCTGAAACGATTTTTATTTCTCTATATGGTAATTAACATTATTACACTAAATAATTTAAAGTGGGACTTACATAAACATGACTTAAGTATAAAAAGTACAAAGAAAATTAATAGAGAAACTAAACTGAATAGAAGAATAATTAATTTAAACTGTTATATGTAAATTTAATCAAAGTCGCAGATATCAAACAGTCAATATATATATTTTCTCTACCTTTTTTTTAACTAAAGAGAAACAAACGGTAAATAATTGAATTTTTTTTTAAGTTGTACAAATAAATATATGTATATATTGCAACTGCAGATTCAATTTGGAAATTCGTATTTTAAAAATACTTTACAAAATATAAAATATTAAAAAATTCAATTATTTAGTAATTTTCACAATTTATGCTTTCATAAGTAAAAAAACATGAATTGAATAAGAACTATGCAAAGCAATCTAAAGCAATTATATATGAAACTCCCTATACAATTAACGATGGATATTCGCATTTACTAAATTAACTTTACATAATTTAAATTAACATCTTTACACTAGGTAAAAAAAGGAAATTAAAACAAGACGCTCGTAAATATTCACTGTACGAAATTATTGTGTGTGATGCATTGTAGTTGAGAGTAAACCTTAACCCGATGAAAAGAAGTCGACTTAAATGGACGCTTTAATTACATTAGAGAGAAATAAGAGTGATGATTTCTGACAAGCTATGTTGTTTCTCTTCCTCAATAAATATTAAGGCATACACGCGTTCATATTTTCATAATAATAAACTAGAGCATCCGCTTCATGCAAAATAACAATAAGAAAAGGTACTTCTTGTTTGCGTGCAAATCTTTATTTTATATAATAATAATGAGAATGCTAAGGAAGATATGATGGGTTTCTTTTCAATTATACATGTTTCACCAGTAGCAGTAGCAATTTATAGAAATTATAGCGTATTTTAATTAATATAATTGTAATGCTGCAGTCAAGTTGCACATTTGAACTATCACTAGATTCCTCTTTTTTATATAATAAAAATTTGAACAGACTTGATATTTACAATGAAAGGTGCCTTGCATTCTTTCATGAGAAATTATATACAAAATATATTAAATATTACTTATTGAGTTCAACTTTCCGACGCCATTTTGCTCTCATTATTTTAATAATAATAATTATTTATCTCTTTAAATTTATAAGCATGACTTATCTTCCCAACATATTATTTATTTATTTGAATTTATTCATCTTACAAATATAAAATAAATTCTTTCTTTTGACTCACTACTACTATCCCAGTTCTCTTTTCTGAATTCAGTTAAGTTTGACTGATAAACTGTGTTTTATAACTTGTTCTATTGTTCAGAATAATTATAATGTAAAATTCTACCCATTAAAGTTTGATTGTATTGTATTTATAAGAAATTGAGTTTTTATTACATTATTCATTTCTTTACAAAAAAAAAAATTAAATTTTATATAAAGTTGAAGATAACTCAAATTATTCTTAAATAGTTAATTATATATTTTATTATTGTTGAAAAATATACAAATTCTACACAATATCACTTGAACACAGTCTATCAGTGAAAACTGATGAGAGTAACTTGACCCCATACACCAAATATACAATAAAACCTTTTTTTCTATTCTCATAGGAATTTACAAAATTAAATTTACACTAGCATTGCGGCAGTTACAGTCAGATCCATGAACGAGTCATTGAATTTGGCATTTTTTTTACCACTACTTATAGTGGATACAATTAAAATTTGCAAATCTTTTTTTTAATTTGTAGCATTATACCAGACAAAATTACACTTTAGTCAGGTTTAAGTCTTGTCAAAATTGAAAATTTTTAGATTTTCTTTGTACAATTAAACAGAGGTATAATATTGTTTACCTCTTCAGTTGTTGATAAAATCTATCTGATTTTTAAATTACATAGAAAAAAAGTAAATTGAAATAAATGAATGGAAACAGAGATTTGGATTAACTTGGCTGTATCGAAATCCAATTAATCTCTTGCAAAGAATAAATAATGACCAAATTAATTTACTCACTGCTTAAAACTGTTCTAACAGCAGTATCAAAAACTAACTTTTTATTTGCTCTAACTTTTAGTAATATAATTCAATGCTCAGACATGTAGATGATCAGAGAAAAGTCATGTAAAACTGATTTTCATCAATCACTGGGATACTTAATGGATTAATTTTCAGTGAGCTTAATTATCACTAATTTTAATTTTAAGTATAAAAAATTTCAAGCACACTCCTCACAGTTTTCATAACGCAACGGGTTCTCATTTTAAGACTTCTCAAACAGCAATCATTTGTGCGCTATTATGATTTTTTGATGTATTTTAGTTCAGGATATTCACCGGGTGGGGTCCAGCCACATAGCGAATGCATAACCATTGATAGC
This sequence comes from Sycophila texana, assembly GCA_035582955.1. NCBI lineage: Eukaryota > Metazoa > Arthropoda > Insecta > Hymenoptera > Eurytomidae > Sycophila > Sycophila texana. The sequence continues at coordinate 19,395,987 of JAWWEN010000009.1, read as the reverse complement.
AAACAGTCGATGAAACAGAATGGCCTTGACGAGCGACGGTATAGCTAATCACTGTCAAGGTCGCTATCCGAAGGTCATTTGTTTTCTCGTGATATTCGCCTCCTTTTCGCCTGCTCTGCTGTTTCGGCTGTCACTAAAAAATCGTTCCCGCTGTACGAGGTCGTTCTATTAAAGCTATATGCTTGAATGTGTATGCATAGTTTTATTTATTAATACACTGCACAATGAATATGCTCTTGTGAATTAATTCATTTAGGACTTAACTTTTTTTTTTATTATTACAAAAGAAATTGTTTATCAACACTTTGAATAGCACAGTGTGCAGTGTATTAAACGTGGAATGAAATGAATGAATAAAATTGATACATGATTTATGGTGACTACATGAAGGTGAAATTATTTTGTTCATAATATTATTGTGTAAGTATAAGAACACAGACGAATGAAATACTTGTATAGAAAAAATACACATTACTTGGCATTACTTTTGTTAAGATTATATTTGAAATAAAACAGAAAAATATTTTACATACATATACGATATGAATATAATCGAAATTTTTACAAAGAACATTACTAATTACTAATAATATACAAGATTTTATTACAAGCCATCTTGGATTAAGATAATTAACTCAAATAAAATTAAAAACTTAATATATATTTACTTATCTATTTACTGGTATCAAATTTTATAGTAATAATAGTAATAATATAATATTTATGAAATAATATATGTATTTTGTATATTTTTTCTAGTGATAAAATAATTGCTATTAATCTATTATTTATTTTCAAATTCACGAAAATAAATAAAATAATATCGCTTTAAAAATTTAGTAAAGCTCAGAAATATTTATATGCATAAAATATGTAAATTACAAAAAAAAGAAGACATACATAATAACAATCTTCATGATTTCACCTGCCTGTATTCTCAACAGATATAAGATATTTATTTTTGAAAATTTGATCCCCAAATTTTAATCATTAATTTTAAGGAGATGTGAAGTTTAGAAGCTGCTAGTTATACTCTTTTTTTACAAATAACATTTTTAACTTTTACGTGCTTATTTATACATGTTATTATGCAAAAATTATACATTTGTTTTATTATAACAGTATATTGTTTTACAACTTTTAACATGTTCTTTAATATAATTTATACTATTTGCATCTTAAATTAATGAAAAATAAAACAAATTCGTAGAAATTTGTAATTCACATACTTAAAAAAATTATTTTACTCTTTTTCGCATTACATTTTATTAACGTATAAACGACTGCGATACTACATACAGTATTGCATAAAATTAATTCTAATATTACAAAAAAGGTTCCGATTTTTCTTTTAGTCAAGAAATAAAAAAACCATCTCAGTTGATAAATTAGCAGCGCACTCGCTTCACATCCCCTTTTAAACTTACATAAATATTTTTATATATCGTAGCACTTGACTTATGAATGCACATATATCACAGCAGTATTACACGGTTTTGCCAGAAAAAAAACGAATCGAACAATCCACATTGTACAAATTTTTCGGCGAAGAAAGTCGGGTGATTTGAGAATCTTTACTAGCCACTGTCATGAGATAACAGTTTGCCGCGTTTTATATACAAAAATAGATACCCATCAAATAAGCTCTACTTTCATCGTATCTTCAAATTTCGCCCGCTCGTTCCCTCGCCGAAGATCCTGTACGCGTGTTTATACGCGCGCCTCCGCGGCCATGAGTTTTCTTTCCTTTGTACATTGGAAAAGGGCAGGACAGGGCTCGCGTTTCTCGCAAGAAGCTGTGGGAAGGACTTACTCACCGGCAGCTCCGCTCCGAGTCTTCCTTCGGTTGACGTCTTCCAAGGAGCGCGAAGCGCCCCTCGTGTTGCTGGCCGGCGTAGCGAGGGGTGAGGCGGTGCTTTGCCGCACCGAGCGCCTCGTCGTCATCTCACTCACGCCGGCGGACGACTCGTTGCTCGAAACCGAGCTGCCGCGCAGCCTCTCCTTCGCCATCGTCGTAGGGCCGGCCCCGCCCGTGACGGACTGCTGTTGTTGCTGCTGCTGGGGCTGTTGATGCTGTTGTTGTTGCTGAGTGTGCTGCTGTTGCTGTTGCTGCAGCTGCTGCTGTTGTTGTTGCTGCTGCTGTTGCTGCTGCTGGAGTTGCTTGGTCGCGAGGAGCCGGCTTTCCCGCTGCACTCGGCTATTGCCGGAGTTGTAGTTTTGCAGATTCGAGTGCACCTGTCCGCTGGACGTTGTACTGCTAGAGCCGCTCCTGAAATTCAATTTGGTATTAGTCGAGTGCGACGATTAGTTTTTTGGTGAATGGCACACTGCGCAAAAAGATTTGAAGTTGTGAGATTTCTTAATGTTCGACTAGAAAAATGGCAGATGAAACAATGTTATATACTGCTTTTTTTTGCGTAATTGAAAAAAAAAAAATTTTAATTGGTATAAGCAATGCAACCACTGCAATTTACGACAGAGAAGCGATGGGTAACTGATGACTTGCTCAGAATTGTTTATATTACAGACACCATTTATCATGAGAAATAAAAAATAATTTCGAAAACATGGAAAAAGATAAAAGAAGTTGAAAATATCCCAACTTTATGCCCAAATAAACTTTTTAAATGTAGAGTAATTAAACTTTTGGCAATTTCTTTTTTTATGTAACACCTATAGTATTTACATTTATATAATATTAATATATGTACATAGATATACAAATATAACGGAAAAATTTCAATTTACACTGCAACACTACGTATAACATACCTTTAAAATAATACCTTTATAATAAATCAGATTTAAATTACGAGAATCTAATTATATTATGTTTAACCCTCAATTGTCCGCGTGTTGTCTTTGAGGCGCCAAGACAAGGGAAACCGACATTTAACCTGAAAAATCATCATGTTTCTAATTTCTACAACTTTCATTTTGCAACAAATCATGCAGAAAAATATCTTACTAAACAAACAAAAATAAAACAAAAACAGTATAAAAAAATTAACTGAATTACAGTAATAACGTAAAATAAAATTGAGCGAATGCAGCGGCGCCTCAAAGGCGCCACATGATCGGTTACGCGCGTATTATAATACGCAACTAATTAAGGGTTTACTTAAAAAAAAATATTTTTTACACTGCTAATAAAAATTTCCGTGGACAATTATATTAACGTAATCTTTTTTTTTTTTAATTTGTACCTACAATAAAAATAACATAAATAACGAATTTAAAAATAGTGTCTGACTTCCAAACTTTTGTGTACGAAATACTAACATAATTTTATTTACATTTACCTATAATTATAAAATTCAATAAACTTTACAATAATCAGTATATTTTATGAATTACATTGTCCTTTTATAACTTTTTTTTAAAAAAAAATGTACAATTAAATTTATGAGCTGATAAAAAATCATGCTTAGAAATTACAAAAATACGTACTTTTGATCTTTGGGTTTTGGTGATCCAGTGCATAATTCATCAGTTGCTCTCATTTTTACTTTTCCAGATATTTCAATTGAATGTTCGTCATCAGACGACTCTATGTCCACTAGCATTGGTCCTGGAACTAAAAAGTAAAGATTTTCATTGTTATTATTATTACTGTTAACAAAGATATAGTAAAAAAAACTAATATTTACAAAATAATCTCACAAATCTAAGATAACAAAATAAAAGTTTTATAATAGACACATAAATCTATAACTTTTAAAATACAACAGTATCAAAATATTTAAAAAATACACAACATCAAGATAATTTTAAAAAAAGGTCCTTTTTTGTAAGATCAACTTTACAAAATCTGGCTTCGTCAACATGTCCTTGAAATACTGTTAATCTTTTAAATGAAAAATGATAAATCAATATAATTTGTACACTGTAACAATGCCTTTAAATTAGTTAATTACGTTAATAATTTAAACTGTTAACGACAATTTTAAAGCAAAATTGAAATGAAAGTTAAATTGTTATTGTTTTAAGCTCTAGAAGTGTGACTTATTTGTTTTTGAGTTGGAAAGTACACAGTGAAATAAAATTAACGTTTATTGATGCTTGATTGCGCATTTATTGTTTAAATAAGAAAAAAATCAAGAGCTATTTTATTGCAACTATTAATAAGTGATAAATCAAATTATAAAAATGAATGTATCAAAGAAAGATGACAATCAGTGTTGTAATAATGACAACTAAAAAAAAATTAATTTAAATATGACAGCAATAAAAAAAATAATAATATAAGAGCAGATTTTGGCATCCTTAAACGCTTTTTTAATTTATCTGTGCACACCTAACTGCATCCCTATCATTAGGAGGCTCACTTTCATCACGATAGACACCTTTTTTGCTCTTGGACAACATGTTGAAGCCCTTCTTGGACGTGTCATCCTTGCCAGTAGCTAGTTGCTTCTTAACAGGACCACCAGCGCTCTCATCTACGCCCATGCAAGCCTTAATAAGTCCAGCAGCGTTCTCCGAGCATTTCCGTTTACCTGGCCTTGGCTGTTGCTGTTCCTCGTTGTTACTCGCTACGCTGCTCTCGCTCTCCTGCCGCTTGCGCTTGCCGGTGGTTTTCGTCGTTGTGGCAGCCGCGGCCACATTCGCCGCCGTGACGGGCGCCAGCTTCGTCGCCGCAGCTGTCAGCTTCGGGCCTGTCCTCGCATAGGGCGAGATGCTGCGCCTTTCATGGGGACTGCATCTCGGTGTATTTTTCACGTCGGGGCTGTTCAACCCGGAGGTCTTTTGCGAGCGCGTTCTCAGAGATCTTTTCTCGCTGCTGCCACTCGAGTCGTTCGGTATGTCGATGAGCAGCTGCTCGAGTAGGGATTTGGTACCACGCTGCTTGCCGACATAGTCGTCGCTGTTGAACTGCGCGACAGCCTCGTCGTTCTCCTCGACGCAGATTACATCTTGGCGGCCCTCGAGCTCCTGTTTCCTACGGCGCTTACGCTTCAGGTGCTCGGCAGCGGCGACTGCCACGGACTCGGCGACCTCAACCTCGCTGGGCGTGCGGGGTGCGGGGCTCGGTGTATCTTCCCTCTGAAGCACCACGGGATTCGAATAGGTATACAGCGGCGGCGTGATGCGGATGGGTTGAGGATCGTCACCAGCCAGAGGAGACTGGACGTTTAGTTCGCTGCTACCGCTCTCGGTCACGGACTTCTTGGCGAGATCTTCCGCGGGCTTTTGCAGATTCGTCGCTGGCCCCCTACTCTGTTGGTTTTGTACATTCGCTTTTTGGCTTTGATCGGAGCTTTCCGATTTCGAGGTTTCTTCTTCCTTTACATGCAGCTGCTTCTGTTGCCTTGTATCGTCGATTTTCGGTTCCTCTTCCTTCGCCTCGACTTTTGGTTCAATTGAGGGTTTAAGCTCGACTTTCGGAGTCGTCGAGACGGCCTTCACGTCGTCCTGTTTCTCAGTGCTTTCGACTTTTTCAATTTTTACCGCGGCACAGTCAACGTGATTTTGGATTACAGGCACACCACTGATACTACTACTGTTACCACTATTATTGTTACTAATCTGTTCGCGAGGAGACGACGTAGGCTTTTCCTCACTGCTTAACCTATCCAAAGAGTCACTTTCTACAAAAGGTTTTTTTTCGTCCGTTGTAACTTCGGCGCCACTTTCAACTTTTACGTCCGTCGTCGCGTTGACACTTGACGCCTCGGTCTTTACTTTTACTTCACTGTCAACACTACTACTGATACTACCCTGATCGCACAGATTACTAGTATCGAGTTCGGTTTTCGTTACCTCATTTTTGACACAAGTTTCCGCGGGAGTCGTCGCCGACAATATCGAGTCTTTTGAGTCCGACACGCACTTGAGCTCGCTTTCATCGTTCGGCTTAACCGTGAGGGCCGACAGCGTCGTCATCGTCGTCGTCGTCGTGGTCAACGTCGTTGTAGGCGCGGCCGTCACTAGCGGATTGCATAATTGTGTCTCAAGTTCGGGTTTCTTGACCGCTTCAGAAGCAGTACACGCCACGGCATCCTTGTCCGATTTATCGTTCACGTGATTCACGTAATCACTCTGACTCTCCGGCACACCACTCCGCGAATTTGAACACATATCACTACTATTGTTACTAACTGTTGAGGAAGGCACGTTGTTCTTATTGGTGGTGGTTTGTTGTTGCGGAGGTGGAGCCGACTCCCCCTGCAGATGTTGCTGAGTCTGCTGTTGTATGCTACTCTTCGACGTGACGGATTCCTGGGTAGCCGCAGGCCTGTGCAGCGGAGACTCTCCTTGATTGGGCGATTTCTCCGACAGAGCGTCCATTGACTCGATGCCGCTGTCCTCGCCACCGGCGTTATTGTTGTTGTTGTTGTTGCCGTTACCGCTGCCAGCGTTAGGGTTGTTCGGACTCGAGTCGGCGGTGCCACCCAACACGATTGGATTGCTCGGAGTCGTGTTCTCAAGTAGCTTTTGCTTGACTTTTGCCTCGGTCACATTTATCTCACCTATGGGTAGACTCGGTTTGACGGTAGTAACGAGCTGCTCGATCGTAGTTTGCGATGGCTCTTGCTTATTGACGTGATCACTGAGCTTCTCTATGGCAGGATTAGTCTTCAGCAAACTCATCCTCTGGACTGTTTCGACTTTATTCTGTATAATGCTCACTTGCTTGCTTAGAAGTAAATGATTTTGAGTTAATTTTTTAGCTTGAAGCGCAGCCGAGGAAATTCTGTGTACGTCATTTTTCATCGCTGCAAGTGTATGATTCTTCTGCTTTTGTCCGAGATTTTGCATTTTAACAGCTATTCCAGTAACGGATTTGCTAACGTCTAAGTCAACTTTTGACTGTTTGCTCAGCAGTGTTGTCCTTGTGGTTGACATTGTCGTCGCCGTCGTAGTAGTAGTTGACGACAACGTCGTACATGTCAACGATGACGGTAAAGGAATTAGTTTCGAGGACAAAGATGGATTTTCAGTGAGAGCCGTCGTTGTTTCGTTTTCGACGCTTAAATTACTGCCCTGCGACGATAAGGTCGTAATCTTTGGTGGCACAGGACTACTGCTGCTACTACTGTCGTCATTGTCGAAAGACGAATTCGAGTTGATCTTTGCTCCTATCGATTGCGTAATAGGCAACATTGGTTTTTGTTGTAGGACAGAGTCCGTCGTCAATTTCTGATTTGTTAACGACGCTGCTTCGACGCTTTGAGATTCTATAATAACAAATGAAATGTTTAGTATTAGAGGTGATAAAAAAATATATATTTAGAAATTAAGAGATCAAAGTTTATTACCAAGTAAGTGCAGATCCTTCTCGTCTACTAAGCTTAGCCTTCTTCTCTTCTCCGGATTCATTAAGTCTTTTCTGACACCATTAGGCTCCGGTTGTCGCGTACTTAAAGTACCAGCCGAGTTTTTCTCAGCAACAGTTCTACCAGATCTAATATCGCTACCGCCTGTTTGTCTCATTTCATTCATCCTTTTCGCAACAGTTACATCATTACTAGATGCAGTTGTCGAGTTGTCTATCACATTAGTCGTCTTCTTCAAAGTCTGTGCCGCAGCTGTTGCATCGGCGCCTCTGTAGCCCAGCTTTCGCCATTTAGCCTGATTATCCAATATCCGTCCGCCTGACAATAAATTCTGCTCTCGATGCAAACCATCGCCAGACTCTGTCTTTTTCTTTGAATCTCTTCTCTTTGTTTTTCCTAAAAGAAGATTTTTTTCGCATTAGAATTAAATTATATTAAGAGTATTAATTGTAAGTATTCGACTCATTCAGTTGACTTTTAACATACCTCCACCAATTTTATGTTCGTTCGTATGATTGGGCACATCGGTCTCACCAAGGCTCTTGCTAAGAACTTGTTGCTGGACACTTTGCGTCGTCTGCTGATTTAAAATGGAAGATTTGTGCTTGAGAGGTGAGGGTATTCTGCTGTTGAGGGGTATGTCATCAACGTCTCCGGCGCCACTGACTTTACTCGCCGTCGACGCTGTGCTCAGTTGTTGCTGCTTCGCTAACAAAGTTTGTTGTTGCTGCTGCTGCAACCGTGGCGTCACCTCCATCGGTGATGCGTTACCGCTACCACCGCTACTACTGCCACTACTACTGCTGCTCTCTTGTTTTAAGGCATTAGTCTTGGTCACTACGTTTTGAAGCGTATTGTTCATCTTCGCCAGAGTGGTAGCGCTATTCACTATGGCGGAGTTTGGCAAAGGCAACTTTGAGGCGGACGAAGTACCTACAATTTAAAAACATTAAAATAATGAATCGATACGATGATTTATAAGCGATAACAACAATAATTAACATAAATAAATTAATAAAACCTAAAGCTTCATGACGTATCGTGGTGAATAATCGATTTTCAATTTTAAAATTTGCTGAAAGTATCAACTTCACTTTATCAGTAATATTTAATATGATTCTAATAAAGTTAAAAATTAAAAAATATTGAAAGACGACACGACCACTTACATTTTTAAAATACGTTTTTAGTTTACCTATAATCATATTCAGAGATTTCTTTTGTAAGAGTTTGTTGCCATCCGTGCCGTCTTTCATTTTCTTCAGCTTGCCCCGACGCTTGAGACTCGCCGAGTCAAGGTCTGACTCCTTGAGCAGCTTCTTTTCCTTCTTGCCGATTTGAACGACGGAGGCGTTACGTCCACGTAAGGAAATGTGAAGTGGCGGTACACGCGGTTCTTCAGCCGATGTCGCCCCTATCGTACCGCCGACAATGGAGGCGTTGGCGCCGCCTATTGTAGACACCGCCGTCACGGGTGCTGTTGCGCTCGCACTCGCCGTTGAGGCGATACTGCTAGGAGCGCTGCTCGCAGTTACACCAGCATTTGGAAGGCCAACAATGCTCCCGGGAACGCTCGCCAAGACGGGCTTGTTCATTGACTTGTCGGCTTTCCTCATCGGCGGTGTATTCACGAAAGAGACGTCGACCTTGTATGCCGGCGTTACCGGTTCCGATTTTTCAAGCTTCAGTCTAAAATAGCAGTAAAATTCAATTCAGAAATATTTATTCCAGAAGCGTAGTTTCTACGGATTAAACGAATATTGTGCATATATTTTATATTTAGAAAAATAATGCAATTTTTAAGTATTTTCTTTAGATATATCAACATAATTAAAACGTACCTCAATTTAATTTTTTCTGTGGGCATGGGACTGTTCGAGTCCCTGTTAGATTTCAGCCTATTATGCTTGAGACTTCCTTCGCTCGCAGTCGATTTAGCGGTAGTTTCCGAATCCGACTGATCGGTCGTCTCATTTCTTCTCGAGAAATTACTGTCCGCGTCGTCATCGGAGAATATCGAGTTTGACCTATCGTTCGACGGCGAAGGAAAGGAGAAGAAATCATCTTGCGTCTCTAATGCACTTTCTGGTTCGGAGTCGGACGTATCACTCGGCATTGGCTCAAGCAGTCCCGTCAGCGGATTTATGAGGTATTGCCTGGGCTTGCCTGACGACGTATACTCTGGCTCAGGAGGCTCCTCTTCTACTTTGGACGACTCGCTGGCGTTTCCCGCTCCCGAGGACGTAACATTTGCTGCCGGCGTCAGTGCTGCTGGCGTATTCACGTGATTCGACGCATTACCCTATACAAAATTCCATGAATAAGAATATTACTTCAATGCAAAGCGATCAGTTTGATTGTTAATTCACTAACGAAGGCAAGAAGTGAATGTGTTATAAACTATTATACATGCAATTTAACGCATTTATTTATCTTACCAATGGCAAACTGCTGCTGCTCTGCGAGAAGGCACCGGTAGCTGATTGGCTCGTAGAGGCTGCTGCTGTCATAGGCGCTGTGCGCTGTGCTGTGTTCACTTGAGCACCCTGCGGAATGGAAATGTTCGAAGCGCCCCAAGTCGCGCCGCTCGTGGTCCCATTCGCATCTCCGCTGATGCTCGTTGTCGCCGCTGTTACCGCCGTCGTCCCCGTCGTTGTAATTTGATAATTCCTATTCAAAATATTTTGACTTTGTCCATAGCGGAACTCATTCGTAGCAGCTGTGTTCATATTAACGTTCTTTAATTGATTATGATGAAGCTGCTGTTGTAAATTAATGCCCTGATTTAACTGTTGCGATCCAAGTTGCGGTTGCGCCGCTGTAACCTGGGGTTGCTGAGCTTGAGCTTGAGCCTGAGCCTGAGCCTGAGCTTGTTGCTGTTGCTGCTGCTGCAACTGCCGAGGGTACGGAGGTGGCGTTTGCTGCCGCGGCGAATTACTGGCGCCTTGCATTGGCTAGAAAAGTTCAGAAATAAATTACTGTACGTTTTTTTGCATTACATTGTAAACGATTAATCGGTTTTACTTTATCTATTTAATAAATAAAGTCAACGGTAAAAAAAAAGTACGTACTCGCACTTGTTGCGCTCCCATGAAAGGCATCCGCTGTTGATTTACACTCACACCTACAGATCCATGAAGGATTTGCTGTGGTTGTGCTTGTTGCTGTTGTTGTATCAACTGGCCAGTGCCAATTGCATTAGCTTGCTGCATAACTTGAGATCCAGCAATTTGTTGTTGAGCCTGTTGCGACATTAATTGCTGTTGAACAGTCAAGCCTTGCTGATTGACCTGTGATTGTTGCTGTTGAAGAAGCAACTGTTGTCTTTGTTGCAAAGTTGTTCTCGTCTATAATTAAAATTTAATCATTTAATAGTATAAATAAGAAAATAAAAGACTATATAATTAAATTTGCTTTGATAAAAAAAGTCATACAATTCTCACCTGTTGGCCGTTAACAGGAAACCTTGCGGCTAACTGACTTTGCATCTGAACTTGTTGCTGCGGGGCACCGACTGTCGCGGGCCTATACGCTAATTCCTGCCTCACAGGGAACTTTTGCTGAATTTGTACTTGTGTATGCATCGGTACTGGAATGACCGATTGCGGTTGCTGTGGCTGCGTCAGCAACTGTTGTTGTTGTTGTTGTTGTTGTTGTTGCTGCTGCTGCTGCTGCAGCTGCGGTTGAGGCACTGTCGAAGTTTGGCCCGCATTAACTGCAGCAAATGCCGAGGGTCCGTGGCCGAGGTCGGCGATGAGCGCCGTCGACACTATGAGATCCTCCGTCCTGAGGGAGTCAAGATTTGGCGGCGAAACGCTCGGCGACACGACCATGTCTTTCCTCCTCACCGTCGGCTTTTTTCCCGGTCGCATGCGATTTGTCATACTGTTGGAGCCGTCAACTACGGCCGGGGGTAGCATCTTTTGTTGCTGACTGCCAACGTGGATGGCACTTGCGGCGCCAGTCGCGGTGCCGTCATTTTGCAACAGATTCACCAGGAGAGGACTGGACAGGGCAACTTGGTTGCCAGCCCCGGTGGGAGCGCCACCGATCACCGGATTTGTGGACAGAACATTGCTACCGTTTGGTGATGGACTAGAAGCCACGACGTTCGGCGATTTGTACTGACTCGGTCCAACCACGGTCACCTGTAATGAATAATTTGTTTAAACATATATGATAGACTTCTCTTGTTTTGATAAAATCTTGAAATTTATGTTTTATCAAGCATTTTGTAATTTTTTATTAAGTGGATAGATTAAGGACTTACTGGTTGCGGAGCCGCATGAACGGCTTGAGGTGATGTAACCGTCACCAAACTGTCTTGACCTGGATAGGGCGGTGGTGGTTGGGTGTGATGCTTGAATTGCACTGCACTCTTTAGCCCACCGGCCTGAGCTTGCGACGCCTCACGGCTGTGAATGGCTTGCGCCGCGTGTGTCATGCTCGCGAAGGGAAAGGGACCATTATAAGTCGTCCTTGGCGAGGCGACACTAGCACTTGCCACCTGCTGCGTTCCACTCGCGATACTGCCGACGACCCCACCGACGCTAGCGGCTGTCGGCTGTACGGTTTTAGTGAGAAAAGCTGGGATAGGATCACAGTCTGTCGGGGCGACGACGTTCGGTGAGCGGAATTGTGGAGTCTTTTCCGAAGATGAACCTGACAAAGAAAATTCGTCGTATTAAATAGTTTTTCATCTAAAATAAATATAAAAATATGTGTAAAATAAAGTAAATTAGTTTACCGGCTGCAATAATTTGAGCGACATTGCGTAAAGTTGAAGATATATTCGAGGCATTACTGGGACCAGGCACAGGAGTAGCATTACTGTCTATACTAGATGTACTATTGGTTGAATCGCTTTGGGACTTGTTTGCACCTTCCTGAGATGGTCCTGAATGTAGAACAATCTCTTGTGCTTCCCCTCCAAATCGTCCAGCTATCCTCAGTGAAATAACCTATTGAAATTTCATAAATATTAGTATATACTTTCTTTGTTATATTAGTAAACAATTTTATTTTATTTATTATTTTTTTATTACTTTATAAATCTACGGGTTTTCAATCATTTACATAACAGAAAAATATAAAAAGCGAATTTTAATTCAATATTAGTTTTACCTGATCTCCCTCTACTTGGACTGAGAGTATTCCAAGTTGTGTGAGAGTAGAAGAACCTTGGGCTGCGAGCTCTCGTAGCCTTAAAGCAGCCTCTTTTGGAATTGAAAATGTAACCCTTACAGAATTCCATGGCTCTACTTTATCTACTCTCAGATCTTGTCCCTTATCTAAATAAATAATTTATTAAAACTTTTTTTTTCCAAAAAAAGAAAAAATTAAATTAAAAGAAATAAATGTAAATTTCTCATTACCTTTACAGACAAGGGACTTGAGACAATCTACAATAACTTTAAACTTGTTCTGGAATTCTGGATCTCCTATGTCACCCTCACACGTTATCACTGTCTCAATTAGATCACCATCACTATCAGCCGCCATTTCTGAAATTTGTTAAAAAATTTCTTAGTAAAATAAGAATAATTATTTTACTTTAAATATCATAAGAACTATGCTTACCAACAATTAATCACATAACTACCCGGGTAGTCTGGGGCCTCAGGGTATTGTATAATCTCTGCTCAGCGAGATGCCCGTTTCACGGTTTGTTGTTGAGCGTCCCAAACCCATCCAGTGCTATGTGTTCAGCAATATCTTTTACTGCAATTGAAAAAAAAAAAAAAATAATAGAACAATTAATACTTTTTGTTTAAATCTTAAAAATAAAAGCAGTTGTAAATGAACAAATTAGAAATAAGTTAATCAATAATATTTTAAAAATGATATCAAAACAATTTACAAATTATAAATAAATTCTAATATGTTCATTTTAGTAAAACAACCATACAACATTTTCTAAAAAAAATTTGTTCATATTAATAGTTTATATTTTTATTCATTCATGCACATCATTTATACAACTCAATCATTACATAAACAATTGTTTTCGGTAGTTTATTATATTTGTTTGGTCCACATTTATCTAACAGTAACAAATGACAAGTAATAGAGAAGACATAACAATTTTTCGAAGACAATTAGCAATATCACTCCTCTGCATAAAGGTAAATAATTTCCAATATTGTAGTAATTTAATATAAATGGATTAATAGGTTTTCAAAAATACAGAAAATTTTAAAATACTAAATAATGACTTCATCATCAATTCCCTATTGCTAACCTAAATGTTATTTTTGTTTATACACATGTAAAATGTCTAATTACTATTAAATTTATATAATTTATTTACAACTTTAGATTACATAAATTACTGCACTAAAATTGCAATGAATAACATATACCGATTCGATATTTAATATTGTATTGCTGAATTCAATTGAGAAATAATAAAACAATAATTAATTATATAATTAATTATTCAATAATTATCCTTTTCTAGATAAATAATCAATATATAGAAGTAAAATTTAAATAATTTGAATGTAAGGAAACAAATTTCAAGAGGAAATTGTATACGAAAGAAAGAATGATTGGACAGCCATTGCAAATGGGTAGATATGTGTACATATATATATATATATATATATGCGTGTAACCATATATACAGATATCTTTGCATATGCTCTTAATACATTTAAAAATATAGCATCTATTTATTCTTAAAAATGATAGTTTTGAATTAAACAACTTTGATTATTAAAAGACATTCAAATTACTATATATGTTACATAAAAATTAAAAAAAAAATACATAATTTAAAAAAAATTGAGAATTCAATAGGCAATAACCGTACCAATTAAACCATTTAATAAAAATTGAAAAGAATTGATTCACAACTGGAATTTGTAATAAATACCAAGAATATGAATAACGACAGGAAAATTCATGAAGAATAGTCTGATGAAGTCTCGCAATATAACCAAATTCCACAATGTTTCTTCTTGTGACATACTAATCACAACAATAACAAAACCTATACACCACTGTTTATCCAAACTCGATGCATTTTAGCTTTTCTCAAGGCAGTTGACAATACCACAAAAACCCTGAACCAGAGAAACTTCACAAAGAGTGTTCGACTGCAACAACCAACCCCAACAGAATCCCCTCAATTAGGTATCCAACTTGTGTCTAAAAAAACCCAAGAATCTCCTTGGTACACCTTGTACAAGCAGAAATTATTAACTACACAGTACATACACACTGTACTCCACACAGTCGGGGTGGCAGGAAGAAAAAAAAAAAGGAGGGAACAGAGCCGTGTCCTCTCCCAAACGCAAAACGAACTCTCCTTCACCATCCGCACCCACACACACGCGCGCGGCACCCACACACTCATTCCCGCACGCACACACACACAGCAGTCGTTCCCTCGCGCGCGCGCCCAACACGCACGCATACACACCGCCTAAAACTCCGACAGGTGAAAAACGCGTGTGCACACGAAAACACACGCAGGCGGGCGGTCGGCCGCGCGCGCGCGCGCGCTCGCGAGACAGACGGAGAGCAAAACGGAGCGAGGTACATACACGACGAGAGGGGCTGGGAGCGAGAGGAAAAAAAGCACGCGGCGCGCTCCGAAAAGGAAAAAGAAGAAAAACAAACCGGAGCAGCCCTTCCTGCCTCTCCCTCCCCCCTCCGCCCCCCTGGGGGCGTCCCACCAGGAGATGCACTTTCACGCTGGTTCACCGCGCCTCCGCTCCTCCTCGAGGGTATGCGAGCGAGAAGCACGCATCCTTCCTCCCGTCGGCCGTGTACACACAGCCGCGCGCAGCTACGTGCACGCGCTCGCTCCCTCTCTCTCGCTCCCTCACGCTCCCTCTCTCTCTCGCTCGCGTTTGCGCGCGCGTCCACGCAGCCGTCAGGGTGTCGTCCGGCGGTACTGCGCGTCGACGGGCTCGAGGGCCGCGGAGGCAGCCGGCAAGACCGGATCGACGTAGGGATCGGCCGGCCGACGTAAAATTGCATCCACGAACTAGGTTATAACGGGGAGGCCCGGAGCGGCGCCAGCGGGGGTACACGGGGCTGTCATGTCCGCCTCGGCTGGCGCGCGGCGGCAGCCCCACATCGTCGGCGGAGCCGCGCGCCTTCCCGCGGGAGCATCTTGCTCGCCGAGGGAGGGAACGCGCACAGCCCCCCCGACGGCTGCACGCGCGCGCTGCATAAATGCGCGGGCGTGATAGATGCTTGGTGAGCGCGCGATGCCGCGATGTGTATACGTTTGCGCGCTCGCGCTCAGCGCCTGGAACGGGGAACGCACACGTGCGCGGCGCCGTGTGGGTGAGTCCGTGCGTATGCGCACACGTACTGCACGGACACATCGAGGCGGCGCGCGCGGGGATCCGACGGAGGGGGGCCACCATTTTGTCCCGTCGGGGGAGGTGTGTGCGTGTGTCGGGCCCTACACGGGGGCCGCTCCGGGGTCGCCGTCGAGCCTCTCCCCGGGCGAATGCCGAGGACTCGATAAATTTACCCCATCGTCTCGGTCCGCGAGCTGTCCCTCCGTGGCGGTTGCCGCTGCTGCTGCTGCCGTCCGTCGGTGTGCCGCCGTCGACGTATGGGTCGGGCGCTCGCGCTTGTGTGTGTGCGGCCCAGAGAGAGAACCACAAGCAGGTTCGCCCTCTCCTGCTCTCGGGCACACACACGGGCGCAGCGCTAATCCAGCGCCGTGGTGCTGGTCGCCTTTGTCGCGGACGGTCCGGTCGCAGGGGGGACGGGCGTCCCCGGTGCTGGTAAATCCGCGCGAAAGAGCCTCCCGCACGCGCTATCGCCACTTCATGTTTCTAGCTGTCTCTCTTTCTCCCTCGCGCGCTCTCGTGCTCCGGAGCCAGCGCACACGCACCCACACACAAAAAACACTCGCGCCGGAGGCGAGAGAGACGGCGAGCGGGCCGCTTTCTCGTCGCACTGGAAGCACTGCACTTTTTTCCCAGGGGGGAAGGAGCTCCGCCGTCGGGCGAAGCTTGCACTGGGTCCCCGCGGGTGAGAGAGAGAGACGTGAGGGGTACCCCGAGCGGGCGCGCGCTCGCGCGAGCGATGTACAGGGCACACGGTGCACTGCTCGCGCTCTCTCTCTCTCGCTCGCTCCTCTCCTGGCTCCTCCGGGGCGCTCTTTTTCCTCGGGGGGTCGTCGCGCTGCCTGCCTCGCGCGCTGTTCCTGTTCCCCTCTCTCTCACCGGGTGTGCGCCTGCTGGTGCACGGGGCGCTCGCGCGCAACACTGGCCGTCCGCTGCGGGTCCCCACGACCCTGGGCCCGATCACGAGGAAGCCGTCGCGGCGGCGCGCGATGACCGTAGCCCAACTTGGCACGACATTATCGGCGACGTTGAAGCGGACGAGTCGTAAAACGCCATGGACAATAACAAGGTGCCGCCATTTGCAATGCGGCCAACTGACATGCGCAAATCAATCGCGCGCGGGGCACCACTGTGGGACGCGAGAGAGACCGCGAGTGGCCGCGAACCCGGCCGCGGGACGAGGACGGCGAGAGCACGGCGCACGGGGATGGCTGCACGGCGACGGGCCAAGAGTACACGGACGGCGGTCCCGACGACGATGGCGCCCCCAGCGGTGTAGATCCTATCCCTGCAATAATCCCTATGGGGCGATGGGACCGACGATCGGCGCGACTCCTCGCGCCGATTTCCGTAGGTGCTCGAGTATCCAATTACGCGCCATGACCGTCGCAACCTGCGTCATCGATCCCTGCTCGGCTCCGCGGAGTGCTCCGCTCCGCGCGTGGTGCTTTTTGACATTTCAACATTTTTCTTAGATTTCTGCCTTTCTCTACTGCAATCCACGTTTTTAAAAACGTCGTAGATGTGTTAAAGATTTACAACGTTATTTATGATTTTCTTTATGTTTATAATTTTTCGCAGATTTTGTACAATTTCCTTGATTATACTGTGCACAGTTTCTTTATATAAGTTATTATTGTAATAGCGTGTCGTTATTGATACGAAGAAGCAAAAGCTTGACAAAAAAAATTATTTACTCAAGTATAGTATATAAACAGTAAACAGCTATAATCATCGATTAGCGATAATCCTCAATTTTAAGTACACTTATCTAAAGGAATAGTATATTATGCTACTAGGGAAATAAAGAAAGAATGGTCCCAAATCACATGGAAATTGTCACCCGAGCCGAAGG
>JAWWEN010000009.1:19353039-19373371 GCA_035582955.1 Sycophila texana | reverse complement strand
ACAATTCAAATATTTGCAACGTCGCATGAAAATTTTTAAATTGTTCTTCGAGTTTCAATTCGAGGCGAGGGTACATACATCAATATTACTGCACTTCCATGTGATTTAAAAGATTTACATACTACTGCATATTATCTATGCTAAATAATTACAATAGACATTTGTTTAAAATTGTTATCCGCAAGCGAATGACGTTTAAACTTTTTTAAATGTAAAATTTAAAAAACTGCCTATTCCGATAAAAAATTATCCGCAATTTCTCGCTGATATTTAAAAAAAAAAAGAAACTTTAAGGAACATACCGGATCTCAAAGTTAAAGTAACGTCTTGGAATATAAATGCATTGCAAATAAAGTAAGGAACGTCGAGCCCAATAACGTGTTGTTTTTAATGAGAAAGGTAATGGCTGACAAATTTCAGGTTACTTGCCCTATCGACCACTTGTGCAGGTATAAGTGCAGTATAGGAGTATTCATATAGAC
The DNA here is from genome assembly GCA_035582955.1 of Sycophila texana. NCBI lineage: Eukaryota > Metazoa > Arthropoda > Insecta > Hymenoptera > Eurytomidae > Sycophila > Sycophila texana. The sequence goes on along the minus strand of JAWWEN010000009.1, from coordinate 19,372,889 downwards.
AGTAATGCAGTTTGGATGTGTAAAGTCAGATAAGGTACTGCAAACCGGTCGTGGTGAGGATCCCCTCTTTCTGGCAGCAAGCTCGGTAATCGTCCGACAAGTACTACAGCAGGCTCATGCATAATGGCATACGTGCGATGCTGCTGTCCTTTTTCGGCCTTTCGGCCTGACCGGCTTCTTCACGATCGCGGCTTTTTAGGTATAAGTACATCCTGTACTCTGAAAATTCAATGGAATGCTAAGGAAAAAATAGTGAATAAAAAAAATCGTAAAAAGTAAACAAAATTAAATTGGTATTCTATAAAGATGGGAAAAAAAATGTTTTTTTTTTTTATACTGAAAATTATAATGAAAGTAAAAATTTATTGGTATCGTTAAGCTTTACAGTTATGATATAAAAATAAAATACTACGATTAAAAAATTATTATAATAAAAATCCATTTTACCATATCAATACGATGGAACGTTTTATGTTAATAGTTGCACTGATGAGTTATTAAGATGAAATATGCGCATTTTTATTAGACTACCAATAATGCTAATAAGTAAATTGCGCAAAAGTTAATGAATAGCACCCCCGAATAACACAAAACGTTCACAAATCGTTTTTACATCCAAAAAAGGTCAAAAAAATGTTTTAAAAAAGTATTTAAAACGTCTCATAGGTCTGCGGACATAAAAAAACGTTTTAAAAATGTCGTTGAAAACGTTGTGTGCTATTAGGGCCATTATAAATTTTTGTTGTGATTAAAATATTTATATTTATATAAATAATATAATTAAACTCACGAATTTTTGTTACCATTGTATTTTATCAAATGTCTGATTTGTGAAAACGAAATAAATAACGTTTGATTTCATAACAAAATATACGTATTTTTATCATAATCATAAATAACGATAATTTATTGTAAAACTATAATCATAAATTTTAGTGTGAATGGAAAGTAATAAAAATATAATAATGATTGAAAATATTATGCAATTGCATATTGCATAATTATTATTTAAATAATAGTTTTATCTCTAATAATAATAAACAATTTAAAAAATCATAACGACTTCACAGGATTTATAAATAAAAAAATTTCATGAAACTGAATGCTTAAAAAAAATCTTATCAGTCGTCCTATTTATATACAATCGGCAAAAAATTGAATTAAACATACTGTAAAACTGATAAAACACATCGGTCATTTTTAAAATTTTTTTTTTATCTTTTAAAACTTATTTTGTCAACAAAAATGCTCGCAGAATTTTACAAAACCTTTTTAGTTATAACAAACAAAAATCCTGCAAAGCCAGTTAAAAACTACTCGCCTGCGCCAAGTCGGGAGTTTCTTTTCATCGCGGGTTCGATGAACTTCGTTTTTTCATTATCAATGGAATTATTATTCCCAGTCGCCGCACTGATCCTCTTTATAAGGGACTGCACACCGAACAAAGCGAATCGCTTGCACGTCCTTGATCGCACAAACTCGATCGTGCAATGTGCGATAAATATATATAAATACGCCCGTGAACTCGTACATCTATACATCTACCATCCGGAAAGAAAACGCGTTTTTTTCCTACGCTAGAAGTAGCCATCATGCTTTGCGCGATGCATTGGCGTAGTCATCGCTTCGTTTTCATCAAGTGCGTCATCCGCGCGAATTAACGCGACTTGCCGTCCTTACAGCTGACTCGCACCCGCATAATTGATACGGTGGAAAAGCCGAATTATTATACGCTCAGGCGTAATCCAATATTGTAGCGAATTCGAGGACCACGTGAGCGCAGGTCACACGTACGTGTACTCGCGTGTGTGCTTTTCATGATGTCAATGCATGATGAATGCATAAACAGCATCCCGTCGTCGGGAGGCGAGCGCCTCTCCTGGCGAGTGTCCGAAGCCAACTCCGTCGTAGAGGGCTAGCGAAATATAGGTATAATAATACGCTGATACCCAACATCGACGATCGCCAGTGCGCGACTGCGCGTAGGATATAGTCGACATTTCGGGCTTGCGCCGTGCGCGAAGAGCCTCGTCGTCGGCGGTCGGGCGCGGGCTGTATCCGATGCGTTTCTCCTTGACAACGCTTCCCAAGTGCGCGCAGCTGTTCGTCGGAAGCAACGGAGTCCTGCACATCGCTGACCTGCACTCATCGCTTCTAGCTCCAAAAGGCGGGCCGTAGTAACGGCGTAAAATCAGCATCTCGTGGACGAAAGGAGTCCGCGACCTGAACGGCCTTTCGCTGCTCTCCTTTCACGATAAGCCCAGTCCATTCGGTCCAGGAGCAGTGAGGAATCACCGCGACTCGCGGTTGTGCGTGCAGCGCGACGGGTCGCGCGCACGCGCGCCCGCTCGGAGTGTCAGTACTGTCAGAGTGTACATGTAATGTAGTCGCGCGGCCGAGTGCGTGTACGCCAGTCGCCAGGACGAACGTACTCGCGAGTGGTGGTGGTGATATAGATATATAGAAGTAAAAAAAAAGTTCGCTGAGTCTCGCGAGTGCAGCTGCACTCAGAGGGCGCACGCGGACGGCGGGGCGAGTGTGGCCGTCAGTGACCGACGTCCGAGGAGGAGAGAGACACAAGGCCGTCGCCTAGCATCGCTGATACACAGACGCACTTCTACTGGAAGGCCACAATTCAGGTACACATCCGCAACCTCCACGCATTCGTTACATTGGCTTTTCTTTCGCGTACGCAGGCACTTATGTCCGGGCGCGCAAGCGTCGAGCTTCGCGTGAATGTGTACATGTATGTGCGTGGATGTCGGTGGGCACGCACTTCCGTCAGTGGTGCAGTGGCGGATCGTCCCCTCGGGAGGTCGCTCGCTCGTCCCTTTCCGCGTGGACGATGTGCGAGTGCTCCGAAGGGATTGGCGTTACGTAATGTACGTTACACTGGCTGCGATGTATGCCTGCTTTTCGTCGAGTGCGTGAGATGATGGGCTCACCGAGGTAAGCGACTGCGGGTGAAACGCGGGGGGTGGGTCCGCGCGAGTGTATGTGCATCGAGAGGAGCTTAAATAGGTCGAAGTACCTGTGTCGTGCGGGCCTTTGTCTTTTGCTCGCAGTCGTCTTTCGTAAGCTTCGTTGTGCGTGGGCGTTAGTGCTGTATTTTGTTAGTGTTGATCGTCTGTCTTTATGGCCTACATTGGATGTACCCGTTAATTTTCTGTTTGCGTCGACTGCGAAGTCGCTGTCATTGTGTGATGTCGGGTGATTCCAAGTTTTTTGGGTTATTCCAGATGTAATATAATCTGGTCTTAATTAGAAAAATTTGTTTACGCTGGTAGGAATCAGTGGTCAAATATTTGCTCTCAAATAATGATGAGTTTTGATGCACGTTTGTAAGAGACCAATGGATATTCATCATACCACCGATAATTGTTATTAATGTCGTTTGTTTAATTGAATAATAATCATATGCATGTAGAGTTTAAATTGTTACAATTTTTGTAGGCTATATTCAATCTGGAGCAGTTTTATTACTGATAGAGTGAGCTGTAGTTTTTGTGATAAGTCAATCAAATGCAAAACACTTATCAGTAAGACAACAGTTTTCACTTTATACATGACAAAGATATTGGTATCAGAAGATGAAAAATAATTAACTTGGATGCATATCTTTATTCTGTCAAGGTAGTCTTAATTACTTGTCTAATACAGACATAGAGAATTAATTAAATTTCCTAAATTGCTTATTGTCTTTAAAAGATAAACAAGTGAATTATCATTTTAACTGATGAATCTTGTAAACATTCATTTTCTTAATTTGTGAGTCAAAGACAAAAGGCAATGTATGTATCGGCACTTTAAATCCTCTTTTCTTTTAAGGTGTAGAAAAAATTATAAATTCTAATTGTTGATTATATTCCTTGTAGCTAAATTTTTATGGAAGGGTTTTAATTTTGATATAAAAGAAATCTTTGATAATAGTTATAGCTGTATAGAATCTCTTATGACTAAAATTAATAAAGCGGCTGATGGTTTCAGATTAATTACTTATCTAATTAAAACATCATTGAAGACTTCACCTTCTTACATGATAAAAACTCTTGAAACAAACAAAATTCTTTAGCATCACATTAAATTGATTGATTGATCTAGGTTGAATTTTGGCCTTTGGTGTCACCATGTCAATCACAAGTTAAGTTTGCTATTGAAACTGGTACACATCTTTAAAAGAAATTTGGGAGATAAGAATTTAGTTTTTCTTTTTCCCAAGTTTTACTAATGGACAATAGAAGTTCTAAATATTCTTGATTGACAGAATATTAATTTAAAAAAAAGATTGCATCAGCTTGTAAGTTACTTTATAGTGAGCAGGTTACTTTAGGTCCTGAAGATATTGGTACAGGAATTTCTTAAATTATATACGTTCAGAACAAAGCCAGTTGCACATCATTCGAGTATTGCAAAATAAGTTTGATAATTTGCCAAAATAAATGCAGTTTATGTAATTTGCTATAACAATATAGCACCTAACAACGTTCAGATAAAAAACTTTTTTAACTTAAGAAACAAAAAAAATTTAATTTTGAAAAAGAGTATATATTATTTTTCCTTTTTGTTTGTGAATTCGCGCTTTTTTATATGAATTATTATTCTTTCAGTCGCAATACATACAGATTTATGAACAAAGTCTGTAAAATGCCAAAATTTCGAAATGCATGCACTGGAATGTATACGACGGGATTTGTGGTGACCAGTCCAAATCGGATAATTCTCCACTAGCACTTGCAAATTGATGTCATTCGCTTTTATAATGAGAAGCTGCGCGTGAAAAATTTCAGATTACGTGACTTCCAAATTCAACTTTAATTGATTCTTTATTATATTAATTATTAATTAGAAAAAAAGCTTTAAGCCGTAAAGTTTTTAGCTTTTGAACTCTCTAAAATATTCATTGTGCTTATTGAATTGCATAATACTGATGTTGTTTAAATAGTAAAAAGAAATTTTATTGATAAAATAAAATTCAAGATTTTAAATTCTCTTTATTATTATTTTAAATGTATATAAAGGAATTTGCATAATATAATTATTTAAGGAGCTTTAGAAAGTTCGAGATTCTATATTAGTATAAATAAATAGCGCTACTTTGATGAATCATTCGTTTAAACTAAGTTATTTCACGATAAAGAAGTAACAATATATAGAGATAGATATAGATTCTCCATTCAAAGTTAAAGTACCTATTTTATCGACCCAAACACGTAAATTTTATGTTCACGATTCACTATTTACGCAAATACACGATTTCTTCACAGGCGCTTATTACTTTCTTCACATTCACAAAGGAAAATATATCTATGTTGTTAATCGTAGATAGCGTGACGAAAAACAATTTTATCCTCAAGCGCGACGCGGCGCCGGTAAAATATAGTTGGATAGTTATTGACTACTATACAAACAAAGGAACTTAATCAAATTTGCAGTTTAAACAACAAATCGCCTTTGACGCAAACGGAAACGGTAAAAAAATCGAAACCGTTAGAAAAGTCCATTTCGGAGAAACGTGACCATTTTCTCCGCGGCTTCGAGCTGAAATAGACTCGCCGCGACGATTCGCAAAGAGGCGAAAATGCCGCGCTAAAAATGATCCCTCGCGTAATTATTCCCCCGTATAAATATAAGCCTCCGTTTTACACGGCGTTGCACAACGAGCGACTTGGTCTCTCTGCGAACGCAGTGCTCGATTCCTTCAAAAGATGGGAAAAAAAGAGTCGATTTTAGTTTTTTTCCGTTAAATAATCACGACGAGGTTGTTCTCCTTTTTCGCCGACGGTCGACGAGGCGAAACCGGTCGTCGTGTGTATATGGGACTCTCGCAGCGGTGGCGTCTGGTGGACGCTCAGGATTTGCAACGATAATTGCATGACCATATTTCGCGTTGCACTTCATCCTCGCGTTGATAAGCTATCGCCGCGGGGCTATTAAAAGCGCACTTTCCTATATTCCGCTGTAGTACGGATATAGCCGTAGACGCATATTTTACGTTCACGTTCTTCACGGCGCGGGGGTCACTCGTCGGCTGAATATTCATCGAGCGCGATGCTTCTAAGAGTCTCGCGAACGTCGCGATTGCCTATCGGCTTTTTTATTCTAGAAAGTTTTCGCGCTGACGACTGAATTATATTCTCCGCGACTGGAAGCTTCCGTTTATTTTTATGTAATTGCGGGGGGGAAAAAATAAGAGACTCGTATACGATTTTAGAAGGGATCAAACGTTTCCAAGGTGGTATACAGCAACGCGTGGACTTCTCGATCTTGAACTCCCCACTTTCGACAATTTCATTGGTGCTCCTGCAGACGTCGATGATTTATTATTATTCGCGAATTTAAGTTAAAATCACGTGATCGTTCTCTTATACTCGTGTATTTTAACAGACCGCTTGTTGTTGACAAGAGTCGGTAATTAAAATGTTAGTGATGATTATTGCTTGCGGTAGCCAATTTTTTTGTTGTGCCTCTCCGCCGACGATTCGCTATCGCGACCCTAATTATTACGCCTCTGCGATCTCCCGGCGGGGTTTTACGGGAAAACTAAAAATAAACTGATATACGACCGTGTACGAGCGCGGGAGCGGACTTTTTATCGTTTACAGTTGCTCGCTCGTGCGTGACACGAGGAGCTTTCGAATTTAGAATTTTTGTCGGCGATGTACGCACGGGGGAGCATAGAGCGACTTTTTTGTTCTTTCGTTTCGGCGAGAAATTGAGTTATTGGAGTTTTTCACGCTCAAAAATTAGAAGATTCTTGTGGGAAAAGTCTAGTGGAAACTTTCGACAGAGTTTACGAACTTACGGTATATAATACTTAATCATTGCAACTGTAGAACTTTATTTTGTAAGAAAGGCTCGAAATAGCATAGTCTATTATTTAAGTTCGTTTTTTTTTTTTTACTAAGGTGACTATTTACGTATTAGCCGCGTTTATACACTTTGTCATTAAAAATTTTTTCTATTCTTACAGGAGAACCGCGCAGCGCATTCCAATTAAAGCGTTTGAACGCGGAGCATTTATTTATAACCGACATGAGAAAATAACGAGAGAGGGTCGGAGTGTAATGAGACAAGCTTGGTGACGAAATCGAACACGTGCATTTCATTGAACTCTACGATTAATCGAAGCTTTTGTTTCCTTCAATCGCAAAAAAAGTATATAAACAACAAAAGCGGGCGCGCACAGCGTCAAATCGGCCGGCTTAATTTATTCGCTCTTTATGAATCAACGACTCGATAGGACGATAGATCGTAACCTTGAGCCTCCCCTCGAAATAAATAAACTCTCTCGTTTTAACAGTGAGTTACCGGCGCTGATTACGCCGAGACCGACTGACGATGCGAAATTTTTTTCTTCTGCTTTCAGGGGACTGCAGCAGTGCAGTCCGTCGGAGCGCCGGTGATCATGGAACAAATGATTGCCCTGAGCACTCAAAATCCATTGTCGCTGCTGGTTAAATTCGGCATGATGGCATGGAATAACACTTGCGGCATCGAGAACTGCTCCGGGCACGGCGAGTGCCACAATGGGACCTGCCTGTGCGAGGTAAAGCCGCATGCTGAGTCACCAGCGACTCGCTCAATTACTTAAATGAATTTAAAGAGTTTGCGTTATGCAAGTTTTATTTTACCCGGCGGGGTTACGGTTCTCCTCTGTTTTCTCCTTTACTTCACTTTTTTTTTTTATTGTAACTAATATTTGTGCGTAGTAATACGGTGATTGTTATAATTCATCGCTGACCTTGGACGGTCATTAAAAAGCTATTGTGGTTTCGGTCGCGAAGCTTAAATTACATTAGATGGTTTTTCTTTTTTAAAGTGCGCAAGTTTGAAGATATTGCGTTGATAATCGATGGTTTAATGTACGAGGAAGTTGATTGAAGTGTTTGCAGTAAATTTTCTTTTACGTTTGTTTTTGATGTTGCGGTAGTGATCGATCGAGAATTTTCTCACTACTTATTTAGTTCGATAATTTATACAATTTTTTTAATAGTCCTTTTTTTTCCTCAATATTATACTTTTAATTTATTCCGTACGCGATCAGCATTATGTTTGATTTTAAGAATATTCAGGGGTTTCGCGTAAATTCCTTCGTTACAAAGAAAATTGCATGAATATTTTGTTATTAAATTTACAAGTGATTCTGAAAATTTTGTTCGGCCACTTCTACATATAGATTAAATCTTTTATTAAATTAATTCATCAGTTCTAACTATATAAGCAACGATTAATCCAAATTAAAATTTTATAATAGTGTAGACAACAAAAATTATTGTTTCGTAAAGATTTTTTAAAGTTAGCAAAATGCATTGTTAGAAACGTTAAATTTATCGATTTGTTGATCGACAACCTTTTGAAAAAAGAACTTCATGAATTATTATTATTATTGATCACAACTAATTCTGCCAATTTAAACTTTTGCAGATCCAATTCGACGGCTCGGAATGTCGTCTTCCAAACTTCAGTTACTACATAGCCTTTGCGACGATCTTCTTCGTCCTGGCGTTCGTCTGTCTGACGCAGCTGGTGATGTGCATAGTAGCCGAATGGCAAAGGATGAAGGCGCCGTCGTTTCTCCGCGCCTGCAGGGTCACCACACAGAAGCTTCTTTATTTCGTCGTGTTCCTGGCATCGCTCATTCGCGGGGCGTACTTCACGTCTCCGGTACTTAAGTTTGCCCCTTCTGTTTCTTAAAAAGAAAAAAAATCAAATTGGCAAATAAATATTATTTGATTCATGTCAAATCTACAGGTGTACGCCGACTTTAAACTTGGAATTAATTGGCTACTAAAATTTGCAGTAATGTGTACAGCCATTAGCAAAAGTTACTATAAACATACCACAGTTTTTTAGATTTTGTATATTTATGAAAAAAAACTGTAACTTTTCCAGTATTTCACGTTTTACTAAGTTTATACATTTTTTACTCACTGTAACTAAGATATTTGTATTTAGACAGATCCATGTGTGCCGGCGATGCAGTGACGCAATTCCTTTTTTTTGTGATAGGTTGCTAAATTGTTAAGATAAAATGTTCGATAAATCTTATCGGCGCTGATTAATTATTATTTTGTTTCGTATTTTCAGTTTATTAAATGTAATATCTAAACCTTAAAATTATTTTACAGACGACGTTCAAAGCGGGCTGGGCTAGAAGTTTAGTGTCCGCCTATTACCCATTGGTGCTCAGCGGAGCCTCATTGATTGTGTGCTTTTGGGCGGAGGTGTTCCACTTGAGGGACATTCGAACAGACAAGCCGCAATTTCTCTCAAAGTCATTTCTTGCCTTCGTCGTATTCAATTTCATGACCTATTCCCTTTTGCTGGTCGAAGTTGTCATCGCACAAATGCACGACCAGGAGGATCAGGTGAGCCAACGAGTTTTAATAAGCAGCGAGGCTGTTGTTGTTTAACTGCTAAAATTTGTATTGATTTATTCGTAAATGTGTTTTCCAGCAAAGTTTTTACACGCACATTTTTAACGGATGCTACGCAGTGTTGTTGTTTATCGTCGTCATATTTTTCCTCATTTATGGCGTCGAAGTATTTTTCAAGGTAACGATCCAGATTGGTTAATCAGTTATTAGTTCCCCTTTGGGTGGCAAATGGAAAGCTTTATGTACATATATTTTTAATAACAGATCCGTGGAGGTTTTCTCAGCGAACATCAAGTTGCATCAATTGCAACGAATAAGAGAACTCCTGACGACCCAAACGCGCGCGAAGAAGATCCAGTGACGGCGAAATTGTTTGATCCAATTCCAAGTACTTCAGCAGATTCATTGCAACAACAAGTGAATTTATCACAGCTTCATCAATCAAGATTCGGCTTGTTATCGCAAGCCTTCATGCTTTTCATTACCGTTGGATTTTTGTTTAGCGAAACTTTAAGCGAATTTTGGAAGACAAAGTGAGTTCACTTTTATCGATTGAAATTCTACACGCGTTTCCTTGATGCATTTTTATGATGTAGTACATAATGATTATTAATAATATTTTTAGAGTCCCGTTAAATAGTCGAAACTGGCACGATGTAGTATTTCGAGTACTTGAATTTGCAGTGGCATTATGGTTCCCTTGTGTCTTGTGGAATTGTATGAGGTAAATATTTTTCTTTTAAATACGTTCGAAAGAAAAATGAGAATCCAAGATTTTGTTTATTATTTAACCATGATTCATTTCTATAGCCCTGAGCAATTATGGATTTTGAATCCCAAAAGAATTTTGAAGAGGCTTGATTTAGATCAAGCTAAACATCCAAAAGAAATTGAATTACAAGATAAATCATCTTTGGGGGAGTCTGAAAAATTAACTGACACAGCTTCCATTAGCAGTAAAGATTGTTGGATCTGCTATGACAGTGAAAGGCAGGACGCGGGTCCATTGATTCAACCATGTCGATGTAGAGGTGACGTTAGTGCAGTTCATCATGATTGTCTGCGCAGATGGCTTGTTGAGGTATTATTTTCATTAATGTTTAAATATCTTTAATTGTAAAATAAAGTTTACAAACGTGAAGTTTCGCATATGTACGTATTATTTAATAATTGAGTTCACAGTAAAAATAATGTTTTTACTAAAAAAAATACTAATTTAGTTCATTATATTTGTAGAGTTCCACAAGTGTTGATAGCCTGACATGTAAAGTATGTGGTACAAGATATAATGTAGAGCACGCAAGCAGACTGGACTGGCAGAATGGTTTAACACCTCGACACTGGTTGCAAACTATTGGAATTGTCGTGACAATGTGTGGATCATCCGCTGCAGCATGGATACTTATACAAGTCTTTGAAGATCCAATAATAAGAATGCTGGCTGCAGGCGCGGCGGTTCTAGTTATATATGTCTGTATAAGGTACGTGTCGACATATCAACATAACTTTGAAATCACATTCACATTTTTATACACTGTGATCATTAATTACCGAGTTAACATATATACACATTTAAATTTAACCATAGAAATGTTCTATACAACTTGCATGCTTGATAAATAATTTCTATCAACTAATAAAAAGAGAAATAAAATATTTCAAGATTGTCATGTAAAAAAAAATGTGTGCAAAGTTTATAAAAGTAAGTGTTTAATTGTTGTAGATTTTTGAGTCTCAATACAGTTGTGGCTTATCAGCGAGCCAAAATTTCGTCCTTGAATATCGTCAGCGCAGAAAATACTTTGGGAGCTCAAGTCTCGACGATCAGTCACAGCATCTCTGTCGATTTGGCAAAGTGAAAAGAAAGAGAAGAGAGGGAAAGGGAGCAAGAGAGAACGAGAGATAGAGTAAGTGAGAGTGAGTGAGAGAATGTCAAAAATGCAATTAAGCCATATCTATTTTCAAGGCGTTTGTACAAAAGAAAAGAACAATTTTATTCCATTATTGAAAGGTGAAATTGACAAGTATTTTTATTTAAAAATAGCGTCGTGAATGGAAGGATAAAAGATTCAGAAAAATTATTTGTGGTTTACAATTAAAATTTCGTAGTATTTGATTGGCAAATGAGAAGAGTTGAATATAAATATTCATTTTTTTAAATACAAACAAAATCATAGACTTCGCTAAATATGTACCAGTTTTGTACGTATGTCATACCTCAACTTTTTTGTCCGACTTCTTTCCAAAGCAATACATTGATTAGTACTAAATTTTTTTACAATAATTCCAAACTAGTTGTGATGCTTTTTTTATTCAGAAGCAAAATCAAAGTAATAATTATTAATTGAGTATTGAATGTGAAAAAATGTAAAAATTTTGTAAAATTATCTATTTTTTCAGTCGTAATAATTACTTAGAAGCGTTAATTCATTCTAACTCCTTATGAGATACATTAAATGAGGCTAATGACGCAATTGTGTGTGCGTTAATTTTCAATAAGCAAAAACAGCTCGAATCGGATGTATGGGAAAAAATTGCATAGTTAAATTAAAATTTTTTAAAAACCAAATTGTTCTGCATAATAAATTACCGATTTAACGGTTCACACAGTAATTACAAGATAAATACGAAAGTTAAAAGTATATAATGTCTTGTACACGTGATTTATTAACGGTAACATTAGTTTTTTTTTAATTTAAAGTTAGCATGCAACTATTTAAACGTACATGTGTAAGCTAAGAGGATAAAATCTTAGTATAGGAAATGGTGCAAAAAAGTCAGTTACTCTGATCTGTTTACAACTTAATAATCGAATCGATTAGAAATAATGATTAGTAGTTTACGACTGTACTGTAAGTCTTACGTGGTCAATATTATCGAAGGTAATAAATAGCGTTATTATTACCAAACGTAGAATTGATAAAAAAGTACTACTTAACAAAAACAAGTCTTCTTAAACTAGACTATATACATTTAGTTGAATACAATGTATCTGAGAAAATGGGGAATATTTTTTTTATTACACAAGATTCAGGGGTGAATCTTGATAATGACCTCGTTATGCAGATCTGTGCACTTTATGAAAGAAAACATTGAAGAGGATTGGATGGAACTTTACTTTTTATATTCTTGAACCGACTACTATAAGTAATACATAGACTCTAAATTCTTTGCAGTGTAAAGAGGATCGAAAAAAAAAACGAATTTACCTTCCCGGTAAAATAATTGTAGGCAATTTTGATATACATTACTGAAATGTATTGTTGGAAATTAAGTAAATAATATTATAAATTAAGTACAAAAAAAGAATGTGCGGTAAATGTTTTGATCGTTTGTACGTTTGTATGTTTACATAATTTTTTTCCCGGGAATTGGCAAAATTTACTATTTTTTTTATAAGAAAATAAATACATTATTTTGAATTAAAGTTTAATGAACTCTGATTCACTCTGAAAAATGTAGATGGTACTAACGTTAAAATAGTACTACGTTAATTTTGTAGTATAATTTTCTAACTTTCTTAATACTCTCTTTAAGTGAAAACTTTATTTATACTGTGTAAATACTATGCTAACAATAATTATGAGTAGTTATAGGCTCTGTGTTTTCTACGTAAAAGTGGTAAAGGTTAAAGAGGTGACTTACGCTTGAAATATTTGCGATCGAAAATTCAGCATTTTTGTTTTCACCGTTTTAGAGATTTATACAGTTTAAATTGCATATTTTTTTAGAATAAAAATTTTTTTATTTTCATGAAATTTTCAGAATTCATTTGCAATCTTCATTTTTTGTTTCCTTTGCAATTAAATTGTATAAATTTATAAAACAAAATCCGAAGAAAATTTTGCGACCAATTTTTTTAATAAAATGACTTTGTTAACTGTTGTGAATATCTAAGATACGATTGTTTTTTCTCCACGTGTGTTGTTGGCTTCAACTGAACGCAGAAAATTTAATGTTAATTGTTTTACGATAATAAACATTAGAGGCATAGGAAACTTTGGATAAGATTCAGAGAACCACAATAAACAGTTAAAAGATCTACACTCCAAAAAAATGAGATTTTGTTTGTTTAAAAATAATCCAAAGTGGTGACCCTCTTGCCTTGAATACAATAGTCCTTTTTAGAGTTTAAACATTTTAAGTGTTTGATCTGGTGCGATCTTTAGCGTATTTATTTTTTACTGAAATACGATATAACGGTGATTTAATTTTTCCATAAATCCCGAAATGCATATAATGCAAAACAGAATATTTGTACACGTTAAGAAAAGCCAAGAAAACATAGTGATAAGCTGTGATAATACAATATGTATAAATTAGCGAAATAAACCTCAAATAAAATTGAAGATAATTAAAAAAATAATTTTTTATTTATACCTTTATAAATATTTCACCTTGTATTACGATCTATAACTCTATGGGTTGTAATAATTAAAAAATATTGTTTTTATTATTATTGTATTTTATATGATAAACAGTATTAATTAAAATCATTATAGAATAATATACAATCATGAAAAAATAAAAGCATTACATCAAAATTAACTTATAAATTTGGTTTGCATTATTTCGTTAAAATAGACGCAGCATTAATTCTGAATGTATAAATTACAGTTTTTAATCAAGAGACCTGCTAAGTTTTTTCTATTGATAATTAAAAAAAAAATTATTTTTTCCATGTTTTATAAAATGTAATTTATATGCTTGTTATAATAATTACAATTTGGAATTTAGAATTGAAAATTTACATGTTTTTGAATAAAAAATTGTTTTAATATCAGCTAAATAACTTTTTTTTTAAAGTAGAAATAATAGTAATAAATTCACTATCATATATTCAATTTTGTTACATTTCACTTTTCTACATTTCTACATATTTACGTTAGAGTATATTCCTACATGGTTTTATTATAAATCAGTGGATTTGAAAGTTTGGAGTGTTTTTTTTTATTAATTATTTTTTAAGACAATTACTTAAATATTTACGAGAGATACATGTTACCAATTAAATCGAATATTCAATACTTAGTGTAATGTTATAGATATACAAATACAACAGAACGAAAAATGTCGTGTAACGTTTATTCACTAAAATTTTTAATTATTTGTTCTTGTTTTACTTCGGTCATTGGTACTCGTCTCAATGATACGACGCATGTTCTCTCCAACGAGTTTACCAAGTGTATTTTCTTCTGTGGAAACAATGTGGTGGTAAATTTTTGTAAACTGCCATCGCTTACATTAGGGTATGTGGTAAATGCACTCAGTGATTTATTCTTTCAACCTATGCTGTAACATTTTTTACGATCAGATAAATAAAACATCTTCTAGTAAAATAAATAACTATTAAAATGCAGTGTCAATCATTTACCTGCAATGCCGGCAATCGCTTCCGATGCAAAGTATTTCACGTCAACGTCAGTATCCATATTCAGTTTATCCAGAACAGGTTTGACTTGTGATTGAACAGCATTGGGTTTGAGATACGGCCCGATTCGCTGAAGTGTCTTAGCTACGTTAAATCTAACATTTGCTACATTATCATTAGCCATAGATAACACTGTTGGAAGCATCACTTCAGTCGTGATTTCTGGACCGCAGACTTCCGCTAATACCTGAAAATTGCAACACGCGAACAAATTAGTCATAACTGTTTATATTGAAGATAATTTAAGTAAATCAGCTTTTAAGAAATTAACTTACATTGATACAAAATAGACAAGTCATTCTATGAAGATAATTTTGATCCCTGGACATTGCTAAAACTTTTGGAATTACTGTGTTTTGTGCCCATTCTGGTCCGAACTTTTCAACTAATTTCTTAAGATTTAATGTGGCTGCTTCTCTAATAGCATAAACATGATCTACTAACCAAGTCATGCACAAGGAATTTAGTTTTTCATCGAAAAATTCGACACCTAGTTGACCTGCTAACAAAGGCATATACCTGCAAGGAGAAAAGATAATAATAGAATATTGATTATGAGTAAAATTTTGCAGCCTAACTATAAAAATTTTAAGCTAACCCTAACTATTTAAATTAGAATTTTTTTTATTTTTATTGGAGATTATTATAAAAATATTTTGAATTAAAGACTTTTACAAAATAAACTTACTCTATGATAGCCAGTCGAACTCTCCATTTAGAATCCTCTGCCAACTCAACAATAGCTGGTAGAAGTGATTGTGAAAGTTGCTGGATACCAATAACTTCATTTACACAATCTAAGTTGCTAATTATGTTTAAACGCACTTCTGGACATTCATCCTTCAGTTGTGATAAAAACAGAGGTAATAAATGTTCGATTGTGCTGAAAAAGTAAAAATGTATCAATTTCTTAATTTCAAATATTTAGATGAAATATATTAACATGGTATTTCTGTATTGTGACAGACAATCAATCTTTCAGTTATATATCACGGTAGCTATTGCTAAATACTATATTTTAAACCCTTATACTTTAAATTAAATTCATCATCAATATAGTATTACAATCTCGAAAATCATCTTACATCCTATGACAAAATCAAAAATAATAAGAAAATAATTATTTTAAAACGTAATGAAAACACGTTTACAAAATAGTATTATGGAAATTTAAAAAAAAATTTCTAAAACGTCCTATTAATTAACTGGACAGTGCGCGTGGATACATGCATCCAAAGCTTTTTCTTTTTGCACAGAGAGTACGATATATATGTATTTTTCTTTTCTTATCGTCTCTCAAATCTATTTCTAGTAACTTGATATACCTAGACGCTCGAACAAAGGTCATTAGACGTGCCACAGGCTCGTAAAATTCGGGAGGATCATTTGATCTTCCCCACAAAATCTCCGTATCCTGGTTACCCGTTGTCGCGAGTTTACCTTTAACTTTGGGCGAGAAAACTGCGACGCGAACTCGCGCGATGCAGCTGTTTAAGCTGCTAGATGGACACTGAGCTGCACGGCGCGTGCGAGCAACAATCGTCAGTCTTCCGCGTTACAAAACTTTTTTCGGTGTGAACTGTCATATAGCAAGTGACCGAGAAATAAATATAAAGCCGGTAAGATTATTGTACAGTGCATACAGATGAAAAGCTTGGATTCATTAGGTACCGTGAATTTTATCTGCATTGTGATTTGAAGCGATTATGACAAAATTCCTTGTTACAAACAAAAAATTATACAAAAATTACCATAGTTGCATACATTAAAATTTTGTTGATACGTTGAAAGAACGATTGATATCAAAGTTTTAGCGCACAAAAGTTTCTAAATTGAATAAATACAGTAGTAACTTTTAATAAAATATACAATTAAAATATATAAAATATAACTTTGTCAATCTTAGGTGTAAGTCATAAACACTAAAAATATCCTTCAAGTTATATGACTCAATGACACGTGTAATAAAATTGATTGCCTATTCTATTTTTGTTAGCATTTTAATAACACTTAAATAACAACGCTTTTCAAATCTTTGTTTTACTTTTTTAAGTCTTATAAAATGGAGAATCTTATTAATAGAATAAATTTTTATTATCATTCTAATGCTATGTTGAATGAATTTTCTTACTTGATTTTGCCAAGAATGGGGCTGAGACCCATAATGACACTGGCAAGGGCTGATTTAACATGTTGATTTGGGTCTGCAACAAGTTCCTTGACGAAGGGTAGAATATTCGTCATGATAAGCGATTCTTGATAGTAAGGGTCGAGATTTTGGCAGAAGTCGCGAACTTTGTCCGCGGCCGCAGCCCTGACCTCGGCCTCCGTGTCTTTAAGCAACACCTGGAAGGCCGGTACAAGGTCCGTACGAGTAATCTCAGGACCGACGGCCTTTTGCAGGTCAGTGAACTTCTCAGCGACCATATAACGCACGCGCCACGACTGATCAATCGCGCACTGGCGTAATGTTGGCATCACCAGCTGGTCCACATCCTCTTGCTGAAGTAATGTTGCGATGCTCACGCAGGCCTCTACAGCCAGTAAACGTACCGAATCCTTTAAGAAACATTTTTTATCAATTTGTGTTTTTTAATTTTAGATCTAGATTTGTTATTGTTGAATTAAAAAACTTACTTGTTCATCTTGAGCAAGAATGACGAACATGGCTATTAAATCAGCCTTCAGATATTCATTTTCAACTACTTTAGCAAATTCTCCTAACTTTGCAGCAGCCGACCGACGCACCATAGGTGTATCATCTTGACATAGATTGCGGAAGTGATTCCTTAATTCAACTACAAGTAGATATTTAGCATTAAAACAATTGAACAATTGAAATATTTTAAGATAAATTGTAAAAGCTAATTACTTTTGATAGTTTGACTGACGCGAGGATAACAGACACTGAATAATCCACAAGCAGATGTCCTCGACGTAAACCAATCACCAGATGCAAGGCGCTGAACTAGTGGTACAAAATGTTCTTCTAAATCAGCTGAACTGTGCTGACTGGCAATGTTTCTCAAAGATTCAACAGCTTTATCCCTAACAACAGTTTCTTCAACAGTAGCCAAAGATTCTAAAGGGGTCTGTAGAATAATAAATACAATTATTAAAAATACAAGTTGATTGTTTCAAAATAGTAATTCAATTATACTATCTTATTAAATAGTTAAAAGAAATCTGATAATACTTACTAATAAACAGTGCACATACTCTGGTCCACCAACAAGTGGTGTGAAAGTTCCCAACTGTTCAGCGAGAGCCAAGAGAACTTCATCTTCATCATATATTGTCTCTGTCAAGAATGGTATCAGCTCTGTACGAGTTCTTTCTACTCCAAGAGCAAGAGCAATAGTGGACAGCTTCTTAATAGAGTTTAACCGAAGCTGCAAAAAAATATTGTTCATAAAGTCATCTGCCAATTTACCTTACTTAAAGGAGTTAATTGATATACTTTATAAACTAGATCAGAAAAAGTTGTATCATTTAGAAATGAAAAGAAAACTTCTAATACCAAGGATGTCATATAAATTTACAGATTTTTACTCAATATTGTTTTTCCACCAATTTTTATAACATGTCAACAATAGTGTAACAGCTTTCAAGAAGTAAATAATAGACTAAAAATATCACCATAAACTTAGGAAAGTTGTTATCTAGTTAATATTAGTTGGATATTCAAATACTATTTTCGAAAAACCAAACTTCAAAAAAGATTAATATATTTGAAACCTAAATAACATTAAAAACAAAACATCTGTCTACAAAGTTTACAGTAAACAAGATAAAACCACTGAAACATTTCATCAAATTTAATAGAAAAAAAAACTGTATTGTTTCATCAATATAACAGTACTCCCTTGCACGTAACAACTCCGTCAAAGTTGCATGACCATTCCAATTTCTCTTTTAACGTACAAAAATCGCGACAATCGACGTTACTCGAGCCCCTCGAACAACCTGCTCCAAGTTAACAAAAGAAAAAAAAAGAACAAGCAGAAAAATGCCGCAATCACGCAACCCTCATCCCTCCAAAACAAGCCAACCCTCGCATATCCCCAACCTCTCCAACTCCAAAACGTCCAGATCCGTCGAGGCAATGCCTCAGCCGCGTTGGTTAATTAATCAGGAATACTCCACTGGCACGCGCTTTTGTACATACGCACGTATACGCGGAAAACGATCGCGGCAGGTACATAAGTATAGATATAGAGCGTAGCTTAGCGGCGGAGAGGCTCGGCAGGAAGCGCGGCCGGCGGTGCGCGCGGCGCCGCGCCCGGGCGGCGTCACCCTCCCCCCCCCCCGGGGATCCCCGTCGGCGCTCACCTGGACATCCTCGTTCTTCAGCTCGTCGATGAGCACGGCGATGGGGTAGAGGCTATCGTCCGCGGTCGAGTCGCTCGCTGCCATTTTGCGCTCTGCTACTACACTGGCTGCTGCCCTCGCTCTGTCTCCGTCGCGCTTGCTCGGCTCTGATCAGCTCGTCGCGGCCAGCTCCGCTGTACTGACTTATACTCGCCGCCGCCGCGCGGCACACGCACACGCTATATATGCTCACTGCTCTGACGCGACGCGGCGTCGCTCTTCTGCGTGTGCTGGTGCGACACGCGGCCGATATCCGGAGACCCGCTGGAGGCGCGTCGTCGTCGAGCGGCCGGGTACGCCTGGCACGGAGGTGCTGGTCGGAGTCGCGCGCCGGGACCGGGATGAAAATGAAGCGTCGACTACTCGATACGGGCGTGATTCACCTCGATACTTTTGTACCGGACATCGGCACACCTATACGGGAATCTGAGCCGAGTGTGGGTCGCGCGCTGCTCACATCAGTGTGCGCATGTAGGTGTGTCGGGGTGTGTGTGCGACGCGTATCGGTCGCGAATTCGCGATTTCGGAGTCGCGCGCTTGATGCGCGCATGCTTATATACGAGATTTATAGCTTCAGGTTTGTTCTTCATAAAAGTACACTCGCCTCGAATTGAAACTCGAAGAACAATTCAAATATTTTCATGCGACGTTGCAAATTTTTAAATTGTTCT